>JARBWK010000006.1:123723017-123758358 GCA_030556195.1 Anolis apletophallus | reverse complement strand
CCCGTTGTCCCGCCTCCTTCATACCTTGCTACTGGCTGGCACTCATGAACTCATTTTATTATCCAATTAAACAAAGCATTTTCTAGCATCTCACTCCTATTTGTTAAAAGGCATGGCGTAGGTGTTAATTCTGATTCCCAGGCTATGTTATCTATTCCGATGCAGCGTGTTCCCAAGTTGTTACAAATCTATGCAACTTCTCCCTAGCATTCCCGGAGAAGTCTCTAATTGCCATGCGCACTATCTATCCATTCAAGAACATTGTAAACAAAAGCACGTTGCCAACATTTGGCCAATCAGGGCCGCTCTTATCTAAAAGGCACATGATGTTCCCTGGCAAATCACTGCTTGTGCCTTTCTACCAATCAAAGTAGCTTATTCTCGTCATTATTACTTGGCAAGCTACCTCGGTATTCTAAAACCTATACTGAGCAGCACTTTCTCCTGACATTGTTTCTACTAAAAGCATCAATTTCCCCTTTAATAGCCTTGATTCATTGGAGTCCAATTACCCTGATTATTGTGAGGCAGATTTTGCAGGGGTTCAGAGAAAGTTGATTATACAGAGTTTATGTAGCAGAAGTGAAGCAGGAAAAATCCTTTTAAAACAATACCTTTTTCCCTCTCAGGCTGCTTGTGCGTGCGGGCGCAGGAACGAGAAGACGTGACAACTGGGTTACTTCTCAGGAAACACAGTTTATTCCAAAACTACAGCTGTAGGGGTCTGCCCTATGGCATAACAAGATGCAAGGATCAGAACACCCCCCCCTTCCATTCATTCAGTTTTATACAAACAATGGAGTCAGTTTAAGCACCGCCTCCTTCATTCATTTCACTGGCTAACACTTATGATGTGCTCTGATCCTAACCAATTAACAATGCATTATGTAATCTAATAATCCATTGGCTAAAAGACACTGTGCAGTTTATTTTCCTGACCAGTTATTAAAGCTTTGTCTATGTGCGTAGTTTGTCCCTATATTGTTACTTTTCTGATAAGCTTTCCCACGGAACCAGCCAAGTGGGTGTTTCATTAGGCTAACGTGTGCTGATGTCTCCTAGACCAATCTCTGTCTAGTAAACAAAGTACACATGGTGTTTTTCTAAGCCAATTATAATGCATTTAGGACAACCAATGAGGTGGCGTCCCTTCTAAACCAATCACTGCTGTTCTCTAACGTGCTTGCTAATCTCTGCATTCTTCTCTATGCTTATGCTTGGGTAGCATTCTCTTCTGACGTTTCTTCTGCAACTCAATGAGTCTCCTTCATTTCCTCACTTTTTCTTTTTGCAAAGCGTTTTACAAAAAGCGAATGCAAACATGATTAATGCAGCCTAAAAATCTCTCCAACTCTTTTCCAATCTCGTTTCTTCTGTAACATGGCTATCTTCTCTAACTTGACAGTTTGGCATGCATTTGAGGCACAACATTTTAACATCAATGGAAAACAACAAAATACAAGTCCAATTGCACAGAAGGTTCCAAAACCTATCACCACCAGCGACTTTAACCACTTTTCATCTGGTAACCATAAATTTAGCCATGAAAACTGAGATGGTTCATTAACATTATGTTGAATCATGACCTGTAGCTTTTCTAGGTCATCTTCTATCTTTGGTTCAAATTATGAAATTGTATTTAGCAGTTGTCTTTTGATCATTGCACAGAATCCTCCTTTGTTGTCAAGAGGTAATCTAAGGCCATTTTCTGCTGTATCTCCATTTGACTTAACTCTTCAGCTTCAGTTTGCAATGCTCTAATTATTTTCCCAGTGGCACTGATGGATTTTCTAGGCGTCAGATGAGCCTCACAATGCTCTTTTGATTGTCCTGGGCTATTATTCCTGGGTATGACCCTAAAGACAGGATCTCAGTGATGGCTCCGGCTCCTACCCTTTGGGCTTTTGGTGTCAGACGGTTGATCCTCAATGATCACTGTCTCATCATACCCAGCACCCATTTTCTTTGGCTGGAACCCCCCTCTTCTGCCTCTCTCTGGGTTGGGTTCCTTTGATGATTCACACTGGTAGGGTTAGAAAGCCCACACCAACACACTGATACCTCCCAGGATGATAGCTGATAGCCCATTTGACAAAGAAGAATCCCAAGTTAGGGTCTCTTTATCTGCCAACTTGAACAGATGCTGTCACCAGTGTAGTCTTTATCTCAAACAAAGGACAGTTAGGATACAGCTCTCTCTATTCCATGTCAGACAGATTCTGAGTCTTGACATGACTGAAGTTGTGGCCTTTGCATAAATAGTGATCTGTGCAATGAGTTTAACTTTTGAAACAAAATGTAATTGGGTCCCTCCAGCACTGCTGAGGACATTGAATTGTTAACTGCAATCCTCCAAGCGTTATTTGAGGATCCTTGCTTTTTTAAAGGTAGGGATGAGAATGACCCTACTGTTTTTTGTAAGTGTATGCATGTATCAATGTACTATCTGAAACCTATGTTGTACATGTATCTTGATCCAATTGCCCTGCGTTGGACTACGGTCAGTCCCAATAACACATTTTACTGATCAGCCTTATCACTTCTGCTCTCTGGTGGAGGCCTACAAAGGATCTTCTTACACCATAAGCAAAACCCAAAACTGGCACTCCCAAGTCCCAAGGTCATGTCTTTGGGCGACTCTCGGAAGTCTACTCTCCTCTTCGGGTGGCTTTCGATCAGCCTGTCCCCAGGAGAGTGCCCCCCCCACGATGCTGACTCTCCTTTCCTCTTCAAGGTCGTCCTTTGGACCTCCTTTCGGCGCGCCTGCCGGAACTTTGGTCAGGCATATCTTCAGTGGGTCCTTCTGGTCATCGTCCACCTTCTCTTTGGATTTAAATATAACGGTTCCAAGGCCTTAATCTCCTCATTTGGGGTGGTCAGGAAAACATCACATCACATCACACTGCCCTTTTACTTTGATCTCAATGGGCCAAGTCTCCATTTTGTTTTGTTTTTGTTTTTTCTTTTGTTTTTTAAACCACATGATATCGCCTGAGGAGACAGAAATACAGAACAGTAACAGGGAAACACAGCACACCATTTTCTCTCCTTCTGCTTGTGCGTGCGGGTGCAAGAACGAGAAGACGTGACAACTGGGTTACTTCTCAGGAAACACAGTTTATTCCAAAACTACAGCTGTAGGGGTCTGCCCTATGGCATAACAAGATGCAAGGAACAGAACACCCCCCCTTCCATTCATTCAGTTTTATACAAACAATGGAGTCAGTTTAAGCACCGCCTCCTTCATTCATTTCACTGGCTAACACTTATGATGTGCTCTGATCCTAACCAATTAACAATGCATTATGTAATCTAATAATCCATTGGCTAAAAGACACTGTGCAGTTTATTTTCCTGACCAGTTATTAAAGCTTTGTCTATGTGCGTAGTTTGTCCCTATATTGTTGCTTTTCTGATAAGCTTTCCCACGGAACCAGCCAAGTGGGTGTTTCATTAGGCTAACGTGTGCTGATGTCTCCTAGACCAATCTCTGTCTAGTAAACAAAGTACACATGGTGTTTTTCTAAGCCAATTGTAATGCATTTAGGACAACCAATGAGGTGGCGTCCCTTCTAAACCAATCACTGCTGTTCTCTAACGTGCTTGCTAATCTCTGCATTCTTCTCTATGCTTATGCTTGGGTAGCATTCTCTTCTGACGTTTCTTCTGCAACTCAATGAGTCTCCTTCAGTGAGGCAGATTTTGCAGGGGTTCAGAGAAAGTTGATTATACAGAGTTTGAAAATGAAAATTAACTTAAATAAATACCCAGTTAATAATAGTCTTGTAATGTTACTTGCTGAAACACAATCACATAGATGGAATAATTGGGAAGGAAAAATTCACAAAAGAATATAGGGAAAGATATGAATAAATGAAAATATCCCAAGTGTTTTCACAAGTACCTGAAAATGATTTTCTACTTTAAAGAGGAATGTCAGAGGTTACCTTCAAACCAAAATTCAACCAGTTTGTTTATTTCGCTCATTTTAAGAGAAGTCTTCAAATTTCGAATCCCAATGAAAATTGAAAAGAGAAGGAACAAAGGAAGAAGAAAGGCATAATGAGGAGAGAGTTTCCCTTTCAGAATTTAACAACTTTTATTTCCCCAACATCTCACGAACTTCCACTTTCATTGGTTCTTTCCCAAGAGGTCTCATTAAAATTTTATGTCATTTTAAATTTGTTCTGCCTGAATTTATCATTGGATCAAACATTTATTTTTGTCCCCCTCCTCGCCACATGCATCTCTTTCAGACATGTAACAAGTCATAAACATCAATATCATCATCTTTATTTCTACCCTGCCACCATCTCCCCAAAAAGGACTAGGAGTGGCTTACATGAGGCCTAGCCCAGCAAAACAATAAAGCAACATTAAAAAATCACAGTAAAAAAAACCCCAATCAAATTAAAAAATAATACAATATCACATAATAGAAAATCAAACACCATGGGTGGGCCAAATGTATGACATCAAACTCTGGATGAGATCGCAATGAAAAGTGCAATTTGTAGGGAGGGCGCTCGTAGGGGACTGAATAAGTGGATTTAAACTTTCAGTAAGGTGGGGGAAAGTGCAATACGAGGAAAACAATATTGGTGGAACAACAAAAATGAAATTCGCAGTCACTCTCCAAAGGCACATCGGAAAAGCCAAGTTTTTAAAGATCCATATCTCAAGTTCATCCTTGGTTCTACAGTATGTACAGTAGATAAGTGCCTGATTTGGAATTTTAAAAAAACCACCCTTTCTTGCTAATCCTTAAATAAAAGATTGTCAGGATTAACACATGTATGCCAGTGCCCAGATTAGTTGATCTGGAATCAGGTCTATGAAGCATGGGCATCTATTAAACGTGGGCTCAGCTTTTTCACAGAAAACCTCAAGGAGCAGCAAGAGTAGATTGCTATCTAATTCTTTTTTTTAATTAGTGGGATGATTTCTCTCATCTGTTGTCCCTTTAATAGCAAGCCCAGTTGTACTGAGCAAAGAGAATTTTATCAACTTCAATATCTTATTGTGTCTTGTACCAATGGGATTTGCCAGAGAGCTGTCTGCCACAGGTAGTGCCAACTAAGTCATTTCTATTACAGCAAAGTCCAGAATACAAAGATTTTCCAGGGTGTTTCATCATGATGTTATACATATATCACCCAACTCTTAGTCAAAACAAAGACTTTGGATTTTTAAATTCTAGCAGTGGAGTATACCAAACTGTGATTATTTTATCAAAGGTACACATCCCTAAATCAAACTGATTAGATTTAGAAAACAAAATCAGTTAGTATAGATAATTATTAGTTGCTTACCTGTAACTGTAGTTCCATGAGTGTCTTCTGTTAATACCGTATGTACTGATGGTAATATCTGTGGGTACGCAGAGCAATCAGAACCTTCTAGAGAGATAAAATGACACATCAGCAGTAGCCCCGCCCACTCCCCTGTATAAGCCCCGTGGGAAGGGCTACCCAACCAGTTCTCTTCCGCGCGTAAAGCATACAGAAGGACTAGGCATGACCTGTGGGGAGGAAGGGCGGGTTGTACATATTAACAGAAGACACTCATGAAACTACAGTTACAGGTAAGCAATTAATAATTCCATGTCATGGTCTTCTGTTAATATGTACTGATGGTAGTAGACTACCGAGCTACCAACCTTGATGGTGGGTGTCATGCCACCGCTGAAAACAGGACTGCTCTTCCGAACTTCATGTGCTTCCTGGAGACAGAGTCCACCTTATAGTGAGACACGAAGGCCAAAGGGCTCTTCCAGATGGCTGCACGGCACACTGCATCCAGCGGAATGCCTTTCAGGAACGTCGCCGACGTAGAGATTGCACGAGTGGAGTGTCCCTGGAAGTGCTGGGGAGGATCCCTCTTGGCCATCTGGTAGGCCAGGCAGATAGCTGCTACAATCCAGGCAGATATCCGCTGCGACGAAATCGGGAGACCCATCGAATCCTCTCTATACCTAACAAATAATTTGTTGGTCTTTCTAAACCCCGCTGTTCTATCTAAATAAAATGCAAGGGCCCTCCTTACGTCTAATGCATGCAGGGATCTTTCAAGGGGAGAAGATGGGTCCTGAAAAAAAGCAGGCAACACTAATTCTTGCGACATATGGGAATGGGTCGCTACTTTTGGCAAAAAAGAAATATCTGTATGGAGCACCACCTTGTCCTTGTGAAACCTAATATAAGGTGCGTCTGCACACAGAGCACACAGTTCACTGGCCCTCCTGGCTGATGTGATTGCCACTAAAAGGCCACCTTCCACATGAGGTGAGAAAAAGGTGATGTGGCTAAAGGTTCAAAGGGGGCCCTGGTCAGGGCATTCAAAACTATATCAAGGTCCCAAGCTGGAGCCAGTGGGGCGACCGAAGGTTTAAGGTTATTGAAACCCCTGAGGAATAGCTTAACTAAGGGGTCTGTGAAACAGGAAGGCCAGCCTTTCTCCTGTACCAAGACATAGCTGCCAAATAGCATTTGATAGATGAAAAGGCCAGCCCTGCTTCGGCTAAGGAAGCTAAAACTCTAGGACTAACGGAATAGAGGCTGAATGAGGATCCACCCCTTTCAATTTAGTGAAGGCAGAGAATTTAGCCCATTTGTATGTGTACGATCTTTTAGTGGAGTCTCTCTGGGCCGCATCTAAAAACCGTAATACAAATTGAGGGAGGTCTGGCAGCGAGGTTAACGACGTGGACGAATGTGCCACGCTGTCAGCCATAATATGGACACCTCCGGGTAGAGGACCCTGTCCCCTTGGGAGAGGAGGAGGTCCGGCCTGTTGTGAAGCCTGACGTAGTCCCCCCTGGCTAAATGGAGAAGAGGGGCGAACCAAGGCTGGCAGGGCCACCATGGGGTCACCAGGATGCAGTCCGCCCTGTCCCTCTGAATTCTGGAGAGAACTCGTAGCAGAAGAGGAAAGGGAGGAAATCCACACAGGAAATGATCCAACCAGGGTAGGAGGAACGCATCCCCCAAGCATCCCTGAGAGGGATTCGTTCTCCTTCGTGCACAGTAACTGGTGCACTTGGTGTTCTCCTACGAGGCGAACAGGTCTATCTGTGGGTGCCCCACCTTTTCAATAATCTCAGGGTCTCTTCCTGGCACAGGGACCACTCGTGATGGCTGAGTGGAGACCTGCTCAGGGCATCCGCTACCGTGTTGTCTTCCCCAGGCAGGTGGATCGCCATCAGGAGTATATCCCTGGCGATACACCACTCCCAAATCTGAATGGTGAGTTGTAACAACTGAGGCGAGTGTGTCCCTCCCTGTTTGTTCACATAGAACTTAACTGTGGTGTTGTCTGTCTGCAAAAGTACCACTCTCCCTGCAAGAACCCGTTCGAAGGATTCTAGGGCCCTCTGAACTGCGAGCAGTTTCAGGTAGTTGATGTGATGTTTCACCTCCGTGCGGGACCAGAGGCCCTGGGCTATGAGGTCGTCTGAATGCGCTCCCCACCCCGTAAGGGAGGAGTCTGTTGTGATTGACCAGGAGGGGTTGGGAAGGAGGAATGGGAGGCCACGGCAGACATTGTTGTGGTCCAGCCACCATTGTAGTGAATGACGGACCGGAAGAGGCAGTTGAAAGCGCAGACGGGGACTGTCCCGTAGTGGGTCGAATACAGAAAGGAACCACGCCTGCAGGGGCCTGAAACGTAACCTGGCATGAGGGGTCACCACCGTTGTCGAACCCATGTGGCCCAGAACAACTTGAATCTGGTGGGCTGTTACACTGTGGTCTCGAACTAATTGAAGAATCAGGAGACGGAGAGCTGCAAAGTGGTCCTCCGGTAGGTACTCTTGTAAGGAGTCCAGGATCGCTCCGATGAAAAGGATACGTTGGGATGGCACCAAATTGGATTTCTCCAAGTTGAGCACTAACCCTAGGAACTGGAGGAGAGAGAGGGTAAGGGAAACGTCCTGTAGCAGCCGACCCTTGTTCGGTGCTGCCAGGAGCCAGTCATCTAAATCCGAGTAAATCGTGACCCCCCTGGTCCTAAGGTGGGCCGCCACCGCCGCCATACATTTTGTGAAGACCCTTGGGGCTGAGGCAAGTCCGAAAGGGAGGACATTGAAGCAGAATGCCTGGTCCCCTACCATAAAAGAGAGGTATTTCCTATGGTGATGGGCTATGCTAATGTGGAAATAAGCATCCTGGAGATCGATGGTAACAAACCAATCATGTTTATTTAACAGGGGTAGAATGGAGGCTAATGTCACCATTTTGAATTTGCGGGGTCTAATGAAATGGTTAACCTCTCTGAGGTCCAGTATCGCCCGGACCCCACCTCCTCTTTTTGCAATTAAGAAATATCTAGAGAAGAAACACAATGGAAATTCAACCAGGGAAACAGGGGAGATGGCTCCTTTCGATAGTAGGGTAGATATCTCGTCTAACGGGCTGCGAGGCTGGGGTGCGCACAACATGCCCTAACGGGGGCTGGGATAACCTCTCTAAGCTATTCCCCTGAGATACTATCTGCAGTATTTATTTATTTATTTATTTCAGGATTTTACCCCGCTCTTCTCAACCCCCGAGGGGGGACTCAGAGCGGCTTACAGTAAGGCACAATTCGATGCCCACTCAGTAACAATATAAAACCCCAGAACCCTTCAACAATTAAAATACATTAAAATACATTAAAATACAATTACATTAGCATCATACACATTCATTCCAGATTAAAACAATGTTCTGTCCATAAAAGCATTGGCCCTATTCATCCACTTTCCATTAAAATCCCATCTAAAATGCTGCCTTGTGCTGGTGTGCAAACGCCTGGTCCCACAGCCAGGATTTTACTTTTTTCCTGAATGCCAGGAGGGATGAGGTGGATCGTACATCGATAGGGAGCGCATTCCACAGGCAGGGAGCCACCACCGAGAAGGCCCTCTCCCTCACCCCCACCAGCCGCATTTGAGAAGTAGGTAGGAGGGAGAGCAGGGCCTCCCCGGATGATCTTAGATTACAAGGTGGGACGTAGCGGCTGATGCGTTCGGACAAGTAAGCTGGGCCAGAACCGTATAGAGCTTTAAAGTCAAAACCAGCACTTTGAATTGAGCTCGGAATTGGACAGGCAGCCAGTGGAGCTGACACAACAGGGGGGTGGTATGCTCCCTGTATGTCGCTCCCGTTAGTAATCTGGCTGCCACCCGCTGGACTAATTGCAATTTCTTCTTCGTGTGCTCTGTGAAATGCACACAAGTGGGTTTACTCCCGCGCATGCGTAGAATCTCGGACATACTAGCTAAAATTAAAGATTTACATATGCCCCTCCCACTCCCCGCCCCCCCTCACCCCCTGATCCAGCTACCTAGGCAGTTCCTTTTCCGCATAGCCATAGAGTGCATTGCAGTAATCCATTTGGGATGTGACCAGAGCGCGGATAACCGTAGCCAGATCAGACTTCCCAAGGTACGGGTGCAGCTGGCGCACGAGTCTTAACTGTGCAAAAGCTCCCCTGGCCACCGCCGAGACCTGGGGTTCCAGGCTCAGCGATGAGTCCAGGATCACACCCAAACTGTGAACCTGCGTCTTCAGAGGGAGTGTAACCCCATCCAACACAGGCTGTAACCCTATGCCCTGTTCGGCCTTTCGACTGACCAGAAGGACCTCTGTCTTGTCTGGATTAAGTTTCAATTTGCTAGCCCTCATCCAGTCCGATACAGCGGCCAAACACCGGTTCAAAGTCTGGACAGCTTCCTTGGTGACAGGTGGGAAGGAGTAAGAGATCTGGACGTCATCTGCGTATAGATAACACCTTACTCTGAAACTCCGAATGATCTCTCCCAGCGGTTTCATGTAGATGTTAAATAACATCAGGGACAGTACTGAACCCTGAGGGACTCCACAAGACAACGGTTGTAGGGTCGAACAGGTGTCACCCAGTAACACCTTCTGGGTACAACCCTCCAGGAAGGATTGGAGCCAGTGCAAAGCAGTACCCCCAAGCCCCATATCTGCAAGACGACCCAGAAGGATACAGTGATCAACGGTATCAAAAGCCGCTGAGAGGTCCAGCAGAACCAACAGGGGCACACTCCCTCTGTCAAGTTCCCGGCGTAGATCATCTACCAAGGCAACCAAGGCTGTTTCAGTACCATGTCCCGGCCTAAAGCCAGACTGTGCCGGATCAAGATAATCAGTGTCTACCAAGAACCCCTAGAGTTGTGAGGCCACCACACGTTCCATGACTTTGCCCAAATAGGGGAGATTGGAAACTGGCCGATAGTTCACTAATTGAGTGGGGTCCAGTGATGGTTTTTTCAACAGCGGTTTTATAACAGCTTTCTTTAAGCTGGCTGGAATTTTGCCCTCCTGTAGGGAGGCATTAACCACCACCTTAACCCACTCTGCCAAACCCCCTCTAGCTTCTTTGATCAGCCAGGATGGGCAGGGGTCTAGGATGCATGTGGTAGGCCTCGCTTCTCCAAGGATCTTGTCCACATCCTCGAGCTGAACCAATTGAAACGAATCCATTAAAACCGGACAAGCAGATGCTCGTGTCACATTCTCAGAGATTGCCATTAAAGTGGTATCGAAATCAGATCAGCGCCACTTTGTCCGCGAAGGCCTGAGCAAATTCTTCACAGCGTACCGCCGAACCGTTAGGGATCTCGCACTGTGGCGGCTTTAGAAGTCCCCTAACGACTCGGAACAGTTCCGCTGGGTGGTTCTTCGCAGTGGCCACCTTGGCCACAATGGATTTTTTTGTGCGGCTTTTATTGCTGCGTCATAGGTCCTCAGGTAGGAGACCAGGTGCGCATGGGCTGATTTGCTCCGCTTCCGACGCCACAAGCACTCTAGCCTCCTCTTTTTTCGCTTCATCGCTGTCAACTCCTCAGTAAACCAAGGAGCTGGTTTAGCTCGGTTACTCAAGAGGGGGTGTTCTGGAGCGATCGTGTCAATAGCCCTTGTCATCTCCCTGTCCCAGAGTGAGACAAGAGCCTCAACAGGGTCACTTACCGAGGAGGCGGGAAAGTCCCCAAGAGCCGTCAGGAATCCATTTGGATCCATAAGTCTCCTGGGGCGGACCATTCTAATGGGTCCACCACCCCTGCGGAGGTGGAAAGGCACAGTAAGTCTGAACCTGATCAGGTGGTGGTCAGTCCATGGCAAAGGAATGATGGTCACTTCCTCCACTCCGCCACCGTCTTCCCATCCCTGGCAGAAAACCAAATCTAACATGTGTCCTGCACTATGGGTGGGACCCGATATTAGCTGGGACAGGCCCATGGTTGCCATAGCGGCCATGAAGTCCTGAGCCGCTCCTGATAGAGTGGTCTTGGCATGGACGTTGAAGTCTCCCAGCACGATGAGCTGCTGAGACTCCACGGCCAGGCCTGAGACCACTCCGGCTAGCTCAGGTAGGGAGACTGTAGTGCAGCGGGGTGGTCAGTACACTAACAAAATCCCTATCCTGTCCCAGTCACCAACCCTTAGGCCAACACATTCGAACATGGTTGATCGCGGGATGGGGCACCTGGTCAAGGGGATGGAATCCTTATAGACTACTGAGACTCCCCCTCTCCGCCCTCCCAGTCTCGATTGGTGCTGTACGAAATAACCCGGTGGGCAAAGCTGAGAGAGATTAACCCCCCCCCCCCAGCCTCGTCCAACCAGGTCTCCGTTATACAAGCCAGGTCAGCTTGTTCTTCAAGAATTAGATCTTGTATTATTGATGTTTTGCCATTGACTGACCTGGCATTAAACAGCATCACTTTCAACCGGGAGGGACCGCCTTCCTGGGTACTCAGCCTTGTCAGGAGCCCGATTTGAATTTATTAAGGTTCTTGCACAAATTTTTGGCCGAATTGAAAATTTAGAGCGTTCACTTCTAGGTCAAATTGGTAGTTTAGATCTATCACAAATTCTAGGCCGAATCCATAATTTGGGTCTCCCTTTCCCGCATCTTCCCCTCCCAGTCACCACCCCGATAGGAACTCCCCACCTGGGAACCATCTCTCCTGCATGTCCCCTCTCCATGTCAATACAAAGAAGCACAAGGCGGGGGTGCTTGCACAATATATATACACAAGTAGAAGAAGCAAACCATACAATTCAAAGAAATGTCATGCAGTTGAGGCATGCAATGCAGTCAGGGTGAGTGCACCTCTAAATAGGGATAATAGTAAGCAAGAGAAGCCTCACAATTATATATAAAGCATTTATCAAAAGCACATGTGTGAATACAATTAAAGTATAGCACAATTACATAGCTCAGAGCACATAGCATGTGGCATCAATGGGAATGTTAACAAATGAAAGCAGTGCAACACATACAATATGGAGCCTAATCAATGGTAAGCATAGATAAACATCAATTAAAGAGGCAGTGTAAGGTAATCGTTCAACACAAGGTAATCGTTCAACACATAGTAATCGTTCAACACATAGTAGTACATTTAGATAGAGCTACACATATGAGTATCCAGGGATGTGAGGAAAGGACGCGGCAATCCAGGTGTATGCCTGGGAATGCGAGGCGGACAAGCCGCGGCTTCTCTGGCGTCAGTGGCAGGGAAAGTTTGTTGTTTTGAAAGAGGTGGGACACCGTCGTGTGCTGACGTGTCCTGGGTCTACACTTCAAGTTGGGGGTCCAACAATACAAGGTAGGTACTCACTCAGGGATGGGAGGTCCGTGGGGTTGAGCCGCAGAGTCCCGGGATTCAATTGGCATGTGGCCGTAAAATGAAAGTAAAGTCGCAAAGCTGCTGCAAATGAAAAGCTCGTTGCATGAATGGCGCAAGGGGAGCCTTTGCCAATGTGGTGAAGCACACAGGGCAATGAAGCTTCACACCATGGGTGGAAGCCTTGCCAATGGCTTAGAGTGACTTGGCACCATAGCGTTTTGCCGTTTCGCGGGTTTCGCTTCGTCAGGGCAATTACGAGGTGGCTACACAGGGGTCAAGCAGCGGAGTGTTCCTAAGGTGAACAATGCAATACAAAGCAAAAGTCAGCACAACTAAATAGCAAGCTAAAAGTAGGAACATGGGCCTTCCATAAGGGTTACATACCAAGCAAAATTATCATCAGGGCTTCATAAGTTGAAGATCCTTTCAGGCTGGATTCAGCAATTAAAATGGGAGGAAGGGAAAAATTTATAGGGTTTCAAAGAGTAGAGCAGGTGATTAGGTAAGAAGATGGGGGATTGATAATTGGTCGTTGAGCCCAGCTGGGGACTCGCTGGAGAGGAGCACAATCCACTTGCATTCAGCTTGCAAGAGGGCCCTCTCCAGGTTGTCATGAGAATTAGTTTTGACCTTTTCTAATCCATATACACTGAAGGAGTCAGGAGAGTGTTTTTTCTCCAAAAAATGGGTATACAGAGCTGAGTCTTGGGAGTGGCAGCGGATTCTAGATTTATGTTCTAGAACTCTCGTCTTCAGCATTCTGGAAGATTCACCCACATAATGGTACCCACAAGAACATTCTAGACAATATATTATTCCGGAGGTGGCACACGTGATCTCATCATAAAGTTTGAGATTTCTAAGAGTAGTTTTGTTCTGGATGGTGGTGGATTTATTGATTTGATGGCAAATGCTACACCTAGCACATGGTTTTGTGCCTGGGTTTGGGCACTGTGCAGGTTTCTTTGATTGGTAGGTAGATTTAATGAGCATGTCTTTTATGTTTTTCGTTCTTTTATAGGCCATAAGAGGAGGCTCTTGTAGGCCTGATATGGAAGAGATCATGGGCCAGAATTTGTTGACAATACCCTGGATTTGATTGGAATGTCTTGTTAATGTCAAGGGCCAAATGACCCTATTGTTGGTTTTCTTGGGGGTCGTTTTTAGTAAGGTGTTCCTGGGTATATGGTCTGCTTTGGCTTTACATTTGTCTATCACAGATACAGGATAATGGTGGGCACGTAGGTTGTTTTCGAGGCGTGATACCTCTTGAATGTAATCAGTTTGAAAAGATGAGTTTCTCTTGACCCTTATGAATTGACTATAGGGGAGATTTTGCTTCAAAGAAAATGCATGAAAACTGCGGTAGTCCAGCAGAGAGTTTCTATCTGTTTTTTTAATGAAAGTTACGAACTTTCAATTTTTTGTTGTTGTTGAATACTGTTAAATCTAGAAAATTAACTGATGTGGTGCTGGACTGTACCGAGAAGCGTATGCTGGAGTGCCAGGAGTTGAGCCGTTTGCTGAAGTCAGAAATATTGGTGTTGTGATGTAGAACGATAATTACATCATCAATATAGCGCCAGTATCCGCGTATGGATCTGGACATGGGGCCTGATGTTAAGTTGGTGTATTCTAGATGGTTCATGAACAATATGGCTATGGTCAGAGCTACGGCGGTCCCCATGGACACTCCATGACGTTGTAAATAGTAATTGCCGTCAAAAGAAAAATAATTATATTCAGTGACGCAGTCGTATAATTCTAAAATGAAATTAGCTGGCAACTCGAAGTGTAGACCCAGGACACGTCAGCACACGACGGTGTCCCACCTCTTTCAAAACAACAAACTTTTCCTGCCACTGACGCCAGAGAAGCCGCGGCTTGTCCGCCTCGCATTCCCAGGCATACACCTGGATTGCCGCGTCCTTTCCTCACATCCCTGGATACTCATATGTGTAGCTCTATCTAAATGTACTACTATGTGTTGAACGATTACTATGTGTTGAACGATTACCTTGTGTTGAACGATTACCTTACACTGCCTCTTTAATTGATGTGTATCTATGCTTACCATTGATTAGGCTCCATATTGTATGTGTTGCACTGCTTTCATTTGTTAACATTCCCATTGATGCCACATGCTATGTGCTCTGAGCTATGTAATTGTGCTATACTTTAATTGTATTCACACATGTGCTTTTGATAAATGCTTTATATATAATTGTGAGGCTTCTCTTGCTTACTATTATCCCTATTTAGAGGTGCACTCACCCTGACTGCATTGCATGCCTCAACTGCATGACATTTCTTTGAATTGTATGGTTTGCTTCTTCCCTCTCCATGTCACTCAGTTGAACACCGTACAGGGGATCCTGATTTAGTGCACCCATATAGAATGTTGATCTCTCTCCCGTAACCCCACCCACCCTGCAGCTTCCACCTCCCTCCGAGTTGTTGTAAACTATTAGCAATGCACAAAGTATAAGTGCAGATATCAAATGCGACAAGTTTGGTCGTAACATAGATAGTATGGAAGGCAATGATAACTATAAAGTACAAAGTAGGCCTCTGGCGTGTAAAGTGCGAATGGATAAAATATAGGGTCACAATGGGCACTACAGTTCGGGACCGGGTCTAGCACCAGGTTTGATTATAGCAACAGCCAATAGCAGCAATCGATAGGCTTGGGCACACAATGCCTTATAATATGACAGTAGCGTCTTAGAATTTCCAGTTGTTGAGGCAATTAGGTTCCAAAGTGTTACTAGTGTATATTAAATGGATGGAAACATTCACCCACACCCCACATACATACACGCACACAGCTCACTCAACTCCACACCACAACAACTCAAACACACAACCAAGCATGCAGGACAACAGGTCACAGCAACGCTGACAAGGCCTGCTGCACTCCTATGGTTCTTTTCCTCCGCCGCCCAGTCCGGCCTTCCTGGCTCCTTCTGTCTTCACTCTGGCCCAGAGCAGCAGTTGGTGCTGGGGGAGGGGCACCGAGCTGATGGTAAAGGCAGGAGGCAAGGTGGAGCTGCCTTCCCAGCCCCTTCTGTCTTCACTCTGGCCCAGAGCAGCAGTTGGTGCTGGGGGAGGGGCTCCCTTCCCAGCCCCTTCTGTCTTCACTCTGGCCCAGCTGATGGTAAAGGCAGGAGGCAAGGTGGAGCTGCCTTCCCAGCCCCTTCTGTCTTCACTCTGGCCCAGAGCAGCAGTTGGTGCTGGGGGAGGGGCTCTGAGCCAATGGTAAAGGCAGGAGGCAAGGTGGAACTAGCACCCAGCTATCTGTTGTGATGTCTGCCCAAGAGAAATAAAAGGGCAGGAGTGTGTCTAAAAAAAGAGGAGCACCTGAAGGGGGTTGGGTAGGTATAACCGGTGAGGAGACGGTGGATTGTGCTGTCTGGTTGTCACCTGTGATAAGAATAGAAGAAGTAACATGGGGTTTGAGGTTCAGAAGCACTTCTTATTTATTTATTTATTTATTATTGAGGCTTCTATGCCGCCAACTCCCGGGGGCTCGCGGCGGCTCACAAGAGCCAGGGGCATAAAAACAAAGATTAAAAACATAAAACAATTGAACAATTAAAGCAATAGCAGAACAGGCAATAAAACAAATGGAGCAGCAACAGGAGCCACAACACAGTACCCAGAGCACGCGGGCCTACTCTCCGAAGGCCTGCCTATACAGATGGGTTTTGCAGGCCCGCCTGAATGGGAGTAAATCCCTCAGGGCTCTGGTTTCGGCCGGGAGGGCGTTCCACAGCGTGGGGGCTATGACGGAGAACGCCCTCCGGCGGGTAGATGTCAGGTGTGCCGACTTTGCTGATGGTATTTCCAGGAAGTTGGCATCCTCAGACCGTAGTGATCTCGATGGGCAATAGGGAATGAGGCGGTCCCTCAGATACGCTGGCCCCAGGCCGTACAGAGCCTTGAAGGTAAGAACCAACACTTTGAAGGCGATCCGGTGCTCAATAGGCAGCCAGTGCAGATCCTGCAAGACGGGTGTTATACGGCAACCTGCTGGCATGCCAGACAGGAGCTGGGCGGCAGTGTTCTGCACCAGCTTGAGCTTCCGGATCGACGACAGAGTAAGGCCAATGTAGAGCGCGTTACAGTAATCTAGCCTTGAGATGACCGTGGCTTGGATCACCATGGCCAGGTCGTTCCGGGAGAGGTAGGGGGCCAGCCTCCTTGCCTGGCGGAGGTGGAAAAAAGCAGCCTTGCTGACCGCAGAGACCTGGGCCTCCATGGTCAGCTGGGAGTCCAGATGGACCCCCAGGCTCTTCACAGACGGCGCTGGGCACAGCGCCGCACCGTCCAGGGTCGGAAGCCGGGCACCCACCCCGCCCGGGCGACCCAGCCACAAGATCTCCGTCTTCGCCGGATTCACCCTCAACCTACTGGCTCGCAGCCATCCAGTAACGGCTTCGAGGCAGTGCTGGAAATTATCGGGGACGGGCTCCGGCCTGCCCTCCATCCTCAGAATGAGCTGGGTGTCATCAGCGTACTGGTGACAAACCAGCCCATAACTCCGCACCAGCTGTGCAAGCGGCTGCATGTAGATGTTAAATAACAGAGGGGAGAGGATGGCCTCCTGAGGAACTCCGCAAACTAATGGGGAGCCCTCGGAGACCACCTCGCCCCTCCTCACACGCTGAGACCGCTGGCGGAGGAAGGAGGTCAGCCATTTAAGGGCAGTCCCCCCCTCACTCCAGCCATGGCCAGGCGGTGGATCAATAGATTGTGGTCGACCGTGTCAAACGCTGCCGTGAGGTCCAATAACACGAGCAGCGCAGACCCGCCTTGGTCGAGCTGGCAGCGGAGTTGGTCTGTGATGGAGACCAGGACCGTCTCCGTCCCGTGCCCCGAACGGAAGCCGGACTGGAAGGGGTCTAGCCACGTTGCATCATCTAAGAAGGACTGCAATTGCTCCATTACTGCCCTCTCAAGATTCGACACTGGGCGGTAGTTGGAGGGAACCGCAGGGTCCAATGACGGTTTCTTCAGTAATGGAGCTACCACCGCTTCTTTCAAGCACTCTGGAAAGACTCCTTGCTCAAGGGAGCTGTTTATGATATTCAACAGAGGCCCACGTAGCCCCTCAGGCAAGATCTAACAAGCCAGGAGGGGCGGGTCGAGGGAGCAGGTGGTGGGACGGGCTGCAGCCACTATCTTATCAACAGCATCTGCGTCCAGTGGCCGAAACCGGTCGAGGGTGGGCCGGCGGAGGGCCACGGAGGCTCGAGCTCTCTCACTGTATCAACTGTGGCCGGAAGGTCCCGGCGGAGGCTCAGTATCTTGTCTGTGAAGAAACTCTGAAAAGCACCGGCAGTGAGGGCCTGATCACTATTTTTTGGGACGGTAGGGACCGTCATCAAAGACCGAATTACCTTAAACAATTGGGCCGGGCGTGAGTTAGCAGACGCTATCAGGGCGGAAGAGTACACATTTTTGGCCGCCTTGACAGCATGCTCATAAGACTCTTTAATTAGCTTATAAGCTGATACTGAGGCTCCGTCACGGAGTTTCCTCCACTCGCGCTCTAGCCGTCTCCTCTCCCGCTTCATGGCCCTCAGATCCCCTGTATACCAGGGGGACCGATGATTGCGGGGTCGGAGAGGATGCCTAGGGGCAATCTCGTCGAGAGCTCTAGCTAACGAGGTGTTCCAGGCCTGGACTAGCTCATCGACTGAGACGCTGATAGACTCCAGATCCTCAGAGCATTCAGGAACCTTTCGGGTCCCATAAGTCTCTATGGGCGAACGAAAATCTGTTCGGCGCCCTTGCATGGGGGCGGTTGCTCAACCCGGATCCTTAGAGCACAGTGGTCCGACCATGGAACCTCTATTACGGAGGCTAGGTCCACTTGAACCCCCGCACTGAACACCAAGTCGAGAGTGTGCCCGGCCGAGTGTGTGGGTCCCGAGCTACAAAGGGAGAGGCCTAATGTCGCCATGGTCGAGATTAGGTCCGCAGCTGCAGATGGAACAGAGGCTGCGTCGGCGTGGACATTGAAGTCACACAGAACAATAAGTCTGGGAAACCTCAATGCCCACTCCGACACAGTCTCGAGCAACCACGCCAGGCTCTCTGCTGGTGCGCTAGGCGCACGGTACACCAGCAGAATCACCAGGCTCTCTGGGGACTCCCACACCAGGCCGACACTCTCTAATCCCGAGGTGACCAGCGCAGGGATCGCTCTAAGGTGTAATCCGTCACGGGAGAGTATTGCCACCCCCCCCCCCCCCCCCCCGTCCCTCGTTCCTATTCTGGTGCGTGGCAACATAACCAGGGGGGACCACTTCCTGGAGGCAGATGGAATCGCTCTCCTGGAGCCAGGTCTCAGTGATACAGAGTAGGTCCGCTTTGAGGTCTTCACAAAACTCCCTGACGATGGCAGCACCAGAGTGGAAGGGGGGAAAGCTGGATGTCTATCAACAACGTGTCTGGGGATAGGACGCAGGTCAGAACCGGGCCGAGTCCGTCTTTGACTCGGTCCGGTTCTCGCAGTTAAGTTCGCATTCGGCCTGCACCTACCGTACTCACCCCGCCCGAGATCACTGGGATGCTCAACGGACCTGGATGGCAGGAGTTGGCTGGGAGTTCAGCTTCGGCACACCCGTGAAAAGGGGTGGCCTGCAGGGAATCCCGATTGTTTACCGCCGATTCTACTGGCAGCCCCTCAACCCCAGACCCCCCAGACACCTGGGAATTCCCGGGGAGGGGTATCAGAGTCCGTTTGTCAGCTGAATATCCATGTCCCTGATGGGACCCCAAGGGCAGCCTGTCCAACCATCTGCTGGGGTGGCCATTCCGCCCTTTAAGTGTGCCCTTGATACCGCCAGCCGGAGCCAGTTCGGGGATCAAATCTGGGTGGTTCTTCTTCCGGCTGAAACCCACCCCCAAAGGTCCGTGAACGAAAGGGTCTCCTCTGGGTCTTGCCGGCCTTCCCTCTCCTCCGAGGGCCTTGTCCTGGGCCGCTGGATGGCAGGCCGTGGGTGGTTGGTGAGTTCCGTGCTGGTAAGAGGGGGCCAGGACCATGGGGGGCCATGCTCGTAAAGTGGTGGTCGTTCCGGCGGCGGCCGGCTCCTGCTTGCAGGTTAGCGATGTTCTCCCCTCTATCCCACGAGGGGGGTCTCCGAGCATCTGGCAATGGGCTAGCAGGAATTGGCCCAGCGCTGGCCGGAGCAGTGGACAGAGGCGGAGAGGAGGCCAGGAGTTGGAGTCCCAGGACTGAACCTCCAACATTAGTAGTTTCCACATGCCCTGGGTTGTTGGTAGCCACGGGGGCTCTGGACTGGGCAGTCTTAGGGGGCAGTGGCTGATGCGGTAGTCCAGCAGCTCAACCACGCCTCATCCTAATCCGTCTTCGTCTAGTTTGTCCTAGTCGGTTCTTCTTCGTCCTCTTTTGGCTGTTTTCCAGCGGCATGGGGAGTTGGGTCGGCAGGTCAGCTGGGAGGCGGCAGGCACGGCGTCTGGGCCGTTCCCCAGGGGCCTTTGCCAAGATCTGAGAGATATTTAGAGCCTTTGGTGGAGAGCCAGGGAGCCACAGCTGCTCTGGCAGGCTCTGGTGGTCAGCAATAGTCATAGCTGGAGCCGATGACATAGGCAGAGGGGTGGGGCTAAAGACGCTGAGCAAAGTGAGCTCGGCGCCATGTTGGATCCTGCCACCAACGCCCCCCCCCCGCCAAGGATGGAGAAATCAGGGGGCCCAGAGCCCTCCACGGGCTCCACCACGGGAGGGCCGCCACCCCAACCGACTCCTCGTCCTCCTCGGCTGGCGGGCTCTTGCCATAGCCCTGAAACTTACCCCTACCCTGGAAGGGGGAAGAGCGGGGCCTGTAGGCAAACCCCTGCTTTTTACCTTGACCAAATCTGTTGTTGGTCGACAGTCTATTATTGTAACCTCCTCTTGAGGGGAAGGAGTTGTAACCTCTCCTGAAGTATGGTGTGGAAGACGTAGTAGCCCTCTGCCTATTGTAGTTAGGCTGATAAGGGTGGCCATACTTGTATGCTGCCTGGCGCACCTGCTTGGATTTCAAGCTGTTGTCCACATTCAGATTAAAGAGCCCTGGGTCATGCATTGGCATGTCCTCGGCTAGAATCCTGGCTTCTTCCTTAAGGGAAGACGTGCGTAACCAGGCGTGCCTCCTAATCGATGTGGCTGATGCGAAAAGCCTCCCAGCACCCTCAGCCATGTGTCTCCCAAACTCTTTCTGGAACTTGGCCAGGGCTAAGGCTTCCACTTGGAGTGCCTTGGGAAGGTGCTGGAGTTCAGCTGGCAAAAACTCAAGGTATGGGAGTATCCTATTCCACAAAAAGGATTGATACCCGCTAAGGTATGTCACATAATGCACCATGCGGGCAAACAGTCCTGCCGTCATAGGGACTTTCCTCCCCATGGCCTCTAACTTCTTACTCTCCTTATCTGCAGGAGTAGCTAGAGGTCCCCTAGCGGTGTTAGCCTTTGCCATCTCTAACACCACCGTGTTGGGCTTGGTGGGTTTGGCAACCCAAGGGGCTGAGGACAGGTCGACTTTGTAAATGGCGTCCACCCTCTTGGGGACTGCCGAAGCCAGTGCAGGGGAGGTTTCGGGCATCTTAGTAAGTTTAACTATGAAGGGGAGGGGGGGCACAGCCTGAGGTGAGGGGGTATGCTGCTCCTCCGAGGTCTACATAGGATCCTCTACAGAGTCTGGGACTTTGGGGACCGGCAGATTAAGGGATCTCACAAGCCTTGCCATCAGTAATACAAAATTGTTCAGATCGGCCGGCAAGGCCTGATCAGTGTCAGCCCCCAAGTCATGTCCCGCAGGGTCCTGTTCCTGTCCAGATGAGTCAGAATGCAGGATCTCCCCCTGGTGTTCCTCCTCGATTGGAGGGAGATGGGGCAGGCTTGAAGGTCGCTGTCCACTGGCCAACGATGTTGCAGGGGCAGGAGGGTGGGACGCGCGGGCGTGGTCCCTCTGAGGCTGGATGGCTGGAGGTTGAGTTGGAGGAGGGGCCGCCGTTGCCATAGGGAGCACTGGAGGAGGAGGGCCGACATACACGAAGCCCTCCGCGGTTTGCTTCCACAGGATCTGATGGGCAGGCTGTACCGGTGGGGGCATGTCCCTCGGGCTGGCATGCCTGGAGTGGCTCTTCCTGCTCCTCCTGTGCCTCTGCCAACGTCGACGCGGCGAGGAGGAGGACGAAGCGGACAATGAAGAGGAAGAAGAAGAGGGAGATCAGCATCGGCGCTTCCTGGTTGAGCGCGAAGAACGCCTGGATGCAGCATGCCCCCTTTCTCGTCTGATGCTCTCCGATATGGGAGAGAACGATGCCTGCCAATATGAGCCCAAAGGGATGGGCGGTCCCAATGCCGGCTCCCTGTCCATGTGCAGGGGAGGAGCCTGGAGCTCAGCCAATGTCGGGGTGAGTGGAGGCTGGGATTCCCCCTGGGCCGAGATCGGGGGAGTGAAAAACCAGCTGATCGGGGGCTGGAATTGCCGGCATCGGCGGCTGTGCAAAGAGGGCTTCCTCCAGCACTGACATCGCTGGCTGCATCTGCATGAGAAGCGCTCCTCCCCCTTGCCCTGGAGCTGAAGCAGGCAGAGAAGGTTGATCGGCTGGTTGCTCCTCCAACAGAGGGCGGCCCTCAGGGGGAGGATCAGGCAAGGAAGAAGAAGCTGAAGCCTCCTTCGCAGCAATGGCGTCTCCTCTGTTTCGCGCCGTTTTTGCTGTCGGTTGAGGAGAAGGCGCCCAGCAGCCATCTTGGCTCTTAGCCATTTTGGGCTTTTTGCCTTTCTCTTCGGCAGGACAGCCCTCGAATTGGCCTGGGGCACCGGTGCTGGTCCTGCAACCGGTAGGAGGTTAGAATCTACCAAAGCCCCATGGGAGGAAAGGAGCACCTTTTCATAAAGGACTACCTTCAGTCTTGCCTCCCAGTTCTTCCTCGTCTGAGAGCAAAAGGATCAGCAAATAGTGCATGACTGGGTCAAGTGGCCCTCGCCCAAGCACACAAGGCACAATTGGTGGGCATCAGAGTCCAGAAGGACGTTGGGGCACTGGTGCACTTCTTGAATGAAGAAGTTGCCATATTAAGCCCAGTCAGACGGAGGAGGCACAGATCAGAGTAGAATAGTCAGACGAACCGGGTCAAGCCAACGAAGACGAAGTAGACAGTGGAGTAAGCAAAGAGTAGTCAAGTCCAAATCCAAGATCACAATACCTAATTAGCAGTCTGATAGAATAAAGTTGAAGAGCAAGCAAAGGTTCTCCTAATTGCTCGCGCAGATTAAGAGAACTGGTTGGGTAGCCCCTCCCACGGGGCTTATATAGGGGAGTGGGCGGGGCTACCACTGACGTGTTATTTTATCTCTCTAGAAGGTTCCGATTGCTCTGCGTGCCCACAGATATTACCATCAGTACATATTAACAGAAGACCACGACATGGAAAAGAGTTAGTATAGAGAGGCCTATGATTTTAGCTTCCTTTGTGACTACATAGGGATAGATCGGAAGGCCACCTATCTTACCCCCCTTTTTCCCCATTTTTTCCTTTTTTAAAGAGAAGGATGTATAAAAAGAGAAGGTTCAGATAAAAGCAACGTTACATGGAAATGAAGTGTGTATAAATATGAGCACCAGTGGAAACTAAGTGCATTAAAAATGTAAAAAAAACCAGTTTAACATAAACTTTATCCTTACTCTATGATAAAGTAAGAGGACAAAACAATAAAGTTTACGCATTGAAGTCTTGACAGCCATGGTCTGTACTATTTCATAGCGCTATGAAGAGATTGGGCCTTATCACACTTGAGGATTTGGCCCTTTCTACACTTTGGGAATGGGTCCTGCCGAGCGCTGTCACATGACACTGGCTTGGCTCTGCCCCATTAATCCCCAAAGTGGTGAGGAAGCATTGCAAGATGCTTCCTTGTCTATGATGGAAAGGCAAGTGGATTTTGGGTAGTTCCAACTGAGCTATCCACACTTTTGGGTCCTTTTTCCAAGGTGATGGGGGAAAGAGCAATGTAGTAATGCGTATTGCTGCCCTTTGCCCTGTCTGATGGGGACAGCGCCAACACACCTGGTCCCATTCCCTACATGTGATGGGGAAAGGAAGGAGAGGTATGTAGGGCATAGCCAGGCACTCTGCAAGCCTACTGAAATGGAACAAAATGGAGCGAAGGGGGAGGCTAGTGTGAAGAGGTCCAAGGTTTCAATTTTGAAGTATCATTTTAATTGAAAGGGATTTCCAGTGCAAATGTTGTCTTATCTCAGACATCCTTGCCAGTTCATCTATAAATGAGCAACCTGTTCTTCAATGGCTGTCTTCCAAACTTGTGTCCAGTATTTCATCTTCAAGGGCACACATTACTGTAGGTTCGCAATGCTGCAAAATTCCATTATAGAGTTTATAAACTGAAGTCTTCTTGAACTATGTCTTTTTTTTTCAGTGAAGAGGGCAACCTTTACTTCTTGGAAAGCTATACTTTGCTTCTGGCACTCATTGCTTCTGGCAATGAATTCAAATTGTATTTATGTTCTTCTGATAGGCTGCCCATAGGCAACTGACTGATCATATTGCCAACAAAAATTGAACTAAAGAGACATTTAGGCAGCTCTAGCGTTGGTCTTTGTACCTGTCTGTTGTTTATTTGTTTTCAAAACAGTCCAAATAAACAAAAGATACTAAGCAACAATGGTAAACTTACATTCTTTTTTATACACTGTATAGCAATGAGCAAATTATTTGCTCATCACTATGGGATCGATAATAAAGGAAGTTTAATTTTCTCATGAATGTGAATGGTAGTAATAGCGTGGAGTACATAAAAAACTAATGTTTTCCTTATTCCCAGAAAATCTTCTGTGCACAAACTGCTATCTCAATATGTCAGAGAATTGGTGTAATGTATTTCAGGGGCTGCGGTGGCACAGCCGGTAAAACTGCTAAGCTGCAGAACTTGCTGACCAGAAGGTCAGCCGTTTGAATCTGGGATGGGGTGAGTTCCCATTGTTAGCCCCAGCTTCTGCCAATCTAGCAGTTTGAAAACATGCAAATATGAGCAGATAAATAGGTAAAGCTTTAATGGGAAGATAACAGTGCTCCATGCAGTCATGCCAGCCACATGAACTAGGAGGCACCTATGGACAATGTTAATTTCACCCTCTCCCTCCTTCCCAAACACACTTTTCCTTCTTCTTTGGAACAGGACTGTTAGGGCATGTTAAAAATATAGACCCCAGAAAAAGGAGAGACCCCAATAAAAATAGCAAAGCTTTAGTGGTGAGCAAAATAGACTTTCCCATCCCATTGTTGTCTTGTCTCATCATTTTGGGAGTTGGCAGGTAAAAGAAATTTCCAGAAATGACTTTATTAATTTCACCCTCTCCCTGCCTTCCAAACAAATGTTTCCTTCTTTCTCTCTCTTCTCTGGCTCCAAACCCTTCCTCTCTCAAAATCTTCCCTTCTGCCTTGCTTTCCTCCGTTATCTAAAACTCCTTTCCTCTGGCTCTAAACCCTTTCTTCCACCCCACACCCAATAGCAACAAACAGCCGCAGCAACAACAGTCCAAACTCCCTTCTCCCTTCCCTGGCTGCCAATGAGCCTTCCAGCCATGTGCTTGGATTAATACAGCAATGGCCGCTGGATGCTGCAAACCTCTCTCCTCCCCAAAATGTAACCCCTGATTACCAGGGAGGCAAGCATCTTAGGCTTCACCTTCCAGCAGGCTTAGTTGCATTAAAAACACTTCATCATAGCTCCAACTCACTTCCGCATTCCTGAAATCTATCACACTAGGCGAGTCGGAACTATAGCCCGATTTTTCCAAATTGTGTCACATCCGAGTGAACCTATCCATATCCAACCCTAGTAAATTTGACCGTCCCCTAAGCATTTATGTCAAGCCTAGAATCAAACTGCAGTTGCTTGCCCTTGTATTGTTGCTGTGTTTTTATGCTCTTATGTCTTTTATGCTTTTAGTATTGTGTATTAAATTGTGCTGCGATTGTTTTATCTGTACTGTGTAAACCGCCCCGAGCCTGCTGGAAGGAGCGGTATATAAAAGTGAATAATAAATAAATAAATAAATATGCCTCAAGAGTCATTTTTTTCCCTGGGACTGTTCAGGGATTGCAATGAATTGCAGAAGGTCACTCCTATTACTAAAACTCCCCCCCCCCCCTTTCTGGTCATTCAGAATTGAGGGCATATCTTATTTACAAAAAAACCCCTATTCTTTTAATTTGATGCTTTCATTGAAGTAGGGAAAAATAGGGTGGGAATTTTTCTCTCAGAAGGCTGCAAAATTACCTTGGGAATCACAGCTCATTGGCTACATGATTCTTGCTCCAACTCCAGACCCTAAACCGAGGCCAAAATAAACCTGCCTTGTCTCCATAGTTCCAAAGCTGAAACCTCTTTAAAAGCCCTTGAACTGTTAAGACACCTTATTGCAGCATCTCTTCATGTGAAAGGATTTGATTTTGGTTGGCAAAGTCACCAACATCTGCTAAGCTGGTTCCTTGACAGTATAATATATAGAAAGGGGCAGCTGTTTAATGTTTTTTTCCAGATCACTGAGAGACCTTGAGAGTTCATTCTAAACCATTTGTGTCAGTTCTAGAAGGCTTATTAAAATGTGCCTGTCACAGTGTTGCAGGACTTTGGCAACATGAAACCAGCAGTAAAAATATTAGTTGCTTACCTGTAACTGTAGTTCCCTGAGTGTCTTCTGTTAATATGTACATATGGTAATTCCTGCGCCTGCGCAGACAGTTCGGAATCTTTTACAAAGATAATATCACTTTAAATGGAAGCCCCGCCCACTCCCCTTGAGTATATATAGCCAGTGGGAGGGGCTGCCACCCCAGATCCTTACTCCGCGCCGCAAAGAGCAGCTTGAAGGACTGAGGCATGACAATAGAGGGGAGGATGGGCGGGTTGTACATATTAACAGAAGACACTCAGGGAACTACAGTTACAGGTAAGCAACTAATATTTCCCTGTCGTGGTCTTCTGTTAATATGTACTTATGGTAATAGACTACCAAGCTTATAATACGGCTGGTGGGCGTCATGCCATCACCAAGAAGAGGACCGTTCCGTCAAGAATATGACAGTATAAGACACCTCTATGACAATATGTGACTGCCTTAACAGTATGTAGCAACCCTGTGAACAAGCAAGGGTGAACTGAAAACACCAAGAATCTGTCTAACAGAGGTCTTGTGAAGAAAGCCCCTCTGAAGGGCAGTGCAGGTTACCTCAGGTTTAGTGAAGCGATCCCTAACCTACCCCGATGAATGTGGTGGTTCAACTAGTGAGTCAGACAAACTATCTATATGATTGAAAAGGACAGTAGTCACAGAAACACTGGGAGGCCACTGGCATCCTCCCGTCACCTTGGGATAGCTTAGACGACTGTCGAAGCCTTGTTGCTTATGAATATGGCCTGTCAACTTCCCAGACATTCGAAGGATGGAAGAAGGAACGTCCCGGGAAAGGCATCAAACTACTTCCTGACTCATATAGGAGCGCAAGGCTATCTTGACGAAAAATGGTACTGTCAACACGTATCCTAACTTTGTTCGAAGGGCGTATGAGCCAAATGAGTGAAGACCACTTATTTATTATTTATTTATTTATTTATTGGGGCTTCTTCGCCGCCGACTCCCGGGGGCTCGCGGCGGCTCACAGAGCCAGTGGCACAACGCCACAGGTTAAAACATAAAAACAGTTAAAAACAGTTAAAACAATTAAACAGCAAAATGCAATATAACAATTGAGCAGCAGGAGATATCACAGCCCAGAGAGTATAGACGAGGCCTACTCACCGAAGGCCTGCCTAAACAAATGAGTTTTGCAGGCCCGTCTAAATGGCAGCAGATCTCTCAGGGCTCTGGCTTCGGCCGGGAGGGCGTTCCATAGTGTGGGAGCTATAATAGAGAACGCCCTCCGGCGGGTCGATGTTAGATGTGCCGACTTCACAGATGGTACTACCAACAGGTTGGCCTCTTCGGACCGAAGTAATCTCGCTGGGCAATATGGGGTGAGACGGTCCCTCAGATACGCTGGCCCCAGGCCGTGTATGGCCTTGAAGGTAAGAACCAGCACTTTGAAGGCGACCCGGTGCTCAATAGGCAGCCAGTGCAGATCCTGCAAAATTGGTGTTATACGGCATCCTGCTGGTGCCCCAGACAGGAGCCGGGCGGCAGTGTTCTGCACCAGCTTGGCTTCGGATCGACGACATAGGCAGGCCAACGTAAAGCGTTACAGTAGTCTAGCCTTGAGATGACCGTGGCTTGGATCACCGTGGCTAGGTCGCTCCGGGAGAGGTAGGGGGCCAGCCTCCTTGCCTGGCGGAGGTGGAAAAAAGCAGCCTTGCTGGCCATGGAGACCTGGGCCTCCATGGTCAGCTGGGAGTCCAACTGGACACCCAGGCTCTTCACAGACGGCGCTGGATGCAGCGCCGCACCGTCTAGGGTCGGAAGCCGGGCACCCACCCCGCCGGGCCGCCCAGCCACAAGATCTCCGTCTTCGCCGGATTCACCATCAACCTACTGGCTCGCAGCCATCCAGTAACGCCGAGGCAATGTTGGAAGTGCTCGGGGGGGATTCGGCCTGCCCTCCATCCTCAGAATGAGCTGGGTGTCATCGGCGTACTGATGGCAGACCAGCCCATAACTCCGCACCAGCTGTGCAAGCGGCTGCATGTAGATGTTAAATAATAGAGGGAGAGAATGGCCCCTGAGGGACTCCACACACTAATGGGGAGCCCTCGGAGACCTCCGCCCCTCCTCACACGCTGAGACCGCTGGCGGAGGAAGGAGGACAGCCATTTAAGGACAGTCCCCTCACTCCGGCCATGGCCAGGCGGTGGATCAAAAGATTGTGGTCGACCGTGTCAAACGCTGCCGTGAGGTCCAATAACACGAGCAGCGCAGACCCGCCTTGGTCGAGCTGGCAGCGGAGTTGGTCTGTGATGGAGACCAGGACCGTCTCCGTCCCATGCCCGAACGGAAGCCGGACTGGAAGGGGTCAAGCCATGTTGCATCATCTAAGAAGGACTGCAGCTGCTCCATTACTGCCCTCTCAACTACCTTGCCCAGGTATGGAAGATTCGACACTGGGCGGTAGTTGGAGGGAACCGCAGGGTCCAATGATGGTTTCTTCAGTAATGGAGCCACCACCGCCTCTTTTAAGCACTCTGGAAAGACTCCTTGCTCAAGGGAGCTGTTTATGACATTCAACAGAGGCCCACGTAACCCCTCCAGGCAAGATCTAACAAGCCAGGAGGGGCACGGGTCGAGGGAGCAGGTGGTGGGGCGAGCCGCAGCCACTATCTTATCAACAGCATCTGCGTCCAGTGGCCAAACCGGTCGATGGTGGGCCCGGCGGAGGGCCACGGAGTCTCGAGCTCTCTCACTGTATCAATTGGGCCGGGAGGTCCCGGAGGCTCAGTATCTTGTCTGCAAAAAAGCTCTGGAAAACACCGGCGGTAAGGGCCTGATCGCTGTTTTTTGGGACGGTAGGGACCGTCGTCAGAGATCGAATTACCTTAAAGAGTTGAGCCGGGCGTGAGCTAGCAGACGCTATCAAGGCAGAGAAGTATACTTTTTGGCTGCCTTGACAGCTTGCTCATAAGTTTCTTTGAATAACTTATAAGCCGATATTGAGGCTCCGTCACGGAGTTTCCGCCACTCGCGCTCTAACCGTCTCTTCTCCCGCTTCATAACCCTGAGGTCCCTTGTATACCAAGGGGACCGATGATTGCGGGTCGGAGAGGGCGCCTAGGGCAATCTCACGAGAGCTCTAGCTAGTGAGGCATTCCAAGCCTGCACCAGCTCATCGACTGAGACGCTGGTAGACTCCAGATCCCTCAGAGCATTCAGGAACCTCTCGGGTTCCATAAGTCTCTTTGGGCGAACAAAAATCCGTTCGGCGCCCATGCATGGGGGAGGCGGTTGCTCAACCCGGATACTTAGAGCACAGTGGTCCGACCATGGAACCTCGATTACCGAGGCTAGGTCCACTTGAACCCCTGCACTGAATACCAGGTCGAGGGTGTGCCCAGCCGAGTGCGTGGGTCCCGAGTTACATAAGGAGAGGCCCAATGTCGCCATGGTCGAAAATAGGTCCGCGGCTGCAGATGGAATGGGGGCTGCGTCGGTGTGGACATTGAAGTCACCCAGGACAATGAGTCTGGGAAACCTCAATGCCCACTCCGACACAGTCTCCAGCAGCCGCGCCTGGCTCTCTGCTGGTGCGCTAGGCGCACGGTACACCAGCAGAATCGCCAGGCTCTCCGGGGACTCCACACTAGGCCGACACTCTCAATCCTGGGGTGACAAGCGCAGGGGTCGCTCTAAGGTGTAATCCATCACGGGAGAGTATTGCCACCCCCACCCCCGTCCCTCCTTCCTATTCTGGTGCGTGGCAACGTAATCAGGGGAACCACTTCATGGAGGCAGATGGAATCGCTCTCTTGAAGCCAGGTTTCTGTGATACAGAACAGGTCCGCTTTGAGATCTTCACAAAATTCCTGACCGTGGCAGTCTTATTCCGAATGGAGCGTGCGTTAACCAGCACCAGAGTGGAAGGGAGAAGCTGGATGTCTACCAACAGCGTGTCTGGGGATAGGACGCAGGTCAGAACTGGGTCGAGACCGCCTTTGGCTCGAACCAGTTCTCGCAGTCAGGTTAGCATTTGTCCTGGTAATGACATTAAGGAATATGTCGTTGAACAATGACGTACGTAGAAGGCCAGAGGTCCGAACTGAACCTTGCGAAGAGAGCACAAACTCTCGCCTTCTAAACAAGGTAAAGGGGCAGCAGATTAACTGTGAACAGTCTCACAAAAATCAAAGCAGTTTAATATCTTCACTTTGAAGGAGTGTGCTGATATAAAGTTGCCACTAACCCTTGTAATCCAACTAGCATTGGGCACAGGGAGGAAACATGTTTTCATGCTTGGCACAGCAATAAAAGCATATTTAAATTTCATCTATATTTGTAACATCAATTGAAATTAAGTATTCCCATTCTGTGTACATGAAAGCTTCTCACAGGTTTCCGTATCATTCAGCTTAGGCAAAATATTGGTTTCAGGTTCTTTTAAGTGTGGCCAAAGATCTGTGCTGAAAAGTTTCAGTTGCCCTAAACCAGTGGATGGGTCCACTGAAAGTAAAAGAGCACTCAGTAGAGGCTCCTGAGGTGTACGTATGATAGAGCTCATCGCTTGTGACAAAAAGAATTTGGCCTGAGCAAACCATCCGGCACATAATCCAATCCCGAGTGGGATGGAGGATACTGTCCCCTTAAGGCATGAGAAGGATTGAGAAAATCCAAAGTGTGCACCATCTCGTCTCAGACATATGAGAAAGAAGGAAACATGACCGGCCCTACCCGCAGAGGGCGATGAGGGTACAGATCACACAATCCGCTTGAGGAGATGACAGCCCCTGATTATGGGGCGATGTCATCAGGAATGTGTCGTAGCTTCATAAAATAAGAGCATCGTTTGTTAAATAGAGATATAAATAACTCCATCAAGACTAATCGTTTACAGAAACAATCAGCATGTTTATAGAACTTCATAAGACGCTAAAGACAGAGTGCTGTGAATATGACATAAGGCATTAATGCTTATCCATTCAGTCTTGGATGCTAATAGTATTTAGTTTTAGCACTCCCCTGCTCTGAAGTTTAATTTTTATGCTTAGTGTCACTTCATAGACTGTTATGTCTACATAAAAATTATCAAACATTATGTGATACATCTCCCGGTTAGGAGTGAAATTTGCCTGGTTATGACTGATGCGCCATGGGTAATAAATAGCCTGGGAACATTAACATTTGACATTCCCGGAAGGGTAGATACTGCTAATAGCATTAGAATGATACATTCAACAGCAATAGCATTCAAACATGCGCCCCCTATTCTTTTTCTTTCTCTCACTGTCTCCTATATATATATACAAAGGGAGTGCGTCACAAGCATACATTTGAGGATAACCCTCTGGTTCTCAGGTTAGGATCGGTGGACCTTAGTGGCCCTGGAGGACTTCGTTATAGCGACCCTAGCGGCACTCCACGCCACTGGTCACAGATTATTAATAAAATGTCCAGTTTTTATACTTGTGTTTTCTCAAATGCATTGTTTTGCTCCTGATACAATAAATCAATAAAAAACTCAGCAAGTAAGAGTCCAAAAGTGGCAGGCTAAAAACCCAGCACCTCAATCCATGGCTGATGCCCAATATATAAGATTTTATAAAGTGCATAAGACTTGTAAACTGCTCTGTGCTCCTCGGGGTAGGAAGGGCAGCATAAAATATTGTAAATAAATAAAATAAGGCACAACACAATACCAATGCCCAAAAGAACAAGTAAACACATTATTATTGTTATGTTTCTCCTGATAGTAAGTCCAGTTGTGTCTGGGACTCTGGGGCTCAGTAAACTGCTGAGTAAACTGAAGTAGCTAAGACAGTTGTGACCAGTCAATGTAAAATTTCGATACATAGTGAAGGGCGCTAGAGTCATTTTGCGTCATTTATATTCTGCCCTTTGCTCTCCGCAGGGGACTCAGGGCGGATCATAAAGCCCATATAGAGGCAAACATGCAATGCCATAGATAAACAATTCCATAAACATAGATTTTAGACAGACAATGGGCTATACAATTGGTCGAGAGCTCACCCTGACCTGGGCAGGCCTCGAACTCATGACCTTCTGGTCAGTGGAGATCTTACGCAGTTGATTTCCGGCCAGCTGCGCCATATTCCATTCACTTTGTAGGGTCACACTAAGTTTGTCAGCTTCCAATACTCAATGTTCCGCAAATACATTGCTTTGCTTCCGATACAAGAATATGTGATTATTCAGCAAAAACTATATGATGAAATATATGATTAAACATCAGCCCCATAAGTAAAGGGGATGACACACCTGCTGTGGTCTTGAGGAGGGTATGAGGAATGTTATTTAGGCAAATTAAAACATCCACTTATGTTTGGAGTTGGAGCCCAGCCATTTCCCTGGCTGCTTTTAATTATGTGAGGCCACTGTAACTCCAAGCTGTTGTTGTCCCTAGACACCTTAAAGTCGTATGGCTGGCATGACTGCATGGGTCGCTGTTACCTTCTCACCAGAGCAGTACCTATTGATCTACTCACATTTACATGTTTCAGAGCTACTAGGTTGGCAAATGCCAAGGCGATTTCTCGGGCACCCGATGTTGCCCTTCAGGAGATTGCACCATGCCAGGTAGTCAGAGTCCCCGACCTTCTAGGATACCACCGACTCTGGCACCATTTATATTGCAGCAGGACTAAAACTTTTTGATTGGCTCCTCCTCCACACGTCCAAGGCCACTTGGTCTGCTTGCCTGCAGAGCTCTCCTCTATTTGTGAGCCAAAGAGCTGGTGCCCTCCATAGACACCTCTAAGGCCATTTGGCCTGCTTGTCTGTACAGCTCACGTCTACTTGTAAGCCCAAGAGCCAGCGCCGTCCATAGACACCTCCGAGGCTATTTGGGCTGCATGCCTGCGTAGCACTCCCGAATTTGGTCCTTGAAAGCGAGGGGAAGTTCTCTAGGGGCGACCCAAGCGTGTGTATGGGCCACCGAGTCTCGGCATCGGGAGAGGGAGAGAGAGAGAGAGAGCGCCGGCATGGGGGCTCCTCTCCCTCCTGTGTCTCTTCCTTGCCTTTGAGGGGAGGAGCCTATAGGAGGAGCTAGAATGCTTCTGTCCCCTCCTCTTTCTATGCCTCTTCTTGGTCCCCTCGGAGAGGGAGGAGTTGGAGGAGCAGCCAGAGCCCTTCCTCCTCAATAGGGCTCGATCCCGGGAGCGCGCTTGGCGCCTTTCGGGCATTGAAGATGCCTGGCCATATGGTCCCAAAGGAGGACTGAAGGCAGACCTCAATAAGAGCGGCATCCACGGCAAAACGTGAGGCTGGGACACCGCAAGAGAGACCTTGCTCGAACACGAGCTCCAGGGCCGGGGAGGTGATCGGGAGGGGGCCCGACGGTGGCGCCTTTGCACCGAGATCTCCACTGGCTATCCATGGGCGGGGGGAGTGGAAAGTGCCAGCATTGATGGGATCCATTGATCATCCTTTCTATGTTAGCGCTCAGGGCTGCTGGGCAGCACATCGGAGGGAGGAGCGACTGCTGGCTACAGCCCATACTCCAACCCCAGGGCAGGAGAGAAGCCCATGTCAACCAGTATTGAGAAGAAGCTCGCCATAAGCGCAGCCTAACCATTGCGCATGCGCAAGTCCCGATATCGGGAAAAGAGCCAAGTGCTTCAAGCCCCACTACAGGAAGCGTAGCACTGCAAGCACTCCGGCATCGGGGGGGAGGGGGGAATCCCGGTATGGGGACTGTCGCTCAGGGGGGAGTCAAGAGTTCCCATGGCAGGGGCACTTGAGCATCGCATTCCCCCAAGCACTGCCCCCTCTAGGCCATGCCGACATCAAAGGTCCCAAGAGGTGTCCCTGCCTGGGACTGGGGCTTGCAAGAGGAAGGTGTGCTCCCGCCGCGGGAGTAGCGGAGCTGCCCATCGGAGGGCTCCAGTATCGGGGACAGACTCTGGCCTCGGCTGGTTCCGATAGAGGGGCGGCATCAAACGGAGGGCCTCCACCTCGATAGCGGGCCTGGGCTCGACGGAGGGTCTCCGTTATCGGAGGATGCGCTCCGCCCTGTTTGCAGGGATTCCTGTCTCAACGTCCCGTGCATGCTGGCACCCAAAGGTGGAGCAGAGGCGCCGTTGGAGGGACTCCAGTCTGCGCATGACTCACGCCGAAAGCGGGTCAGAGCGCTGATTGGGGAACTCCAGCCCCGGCGGCCTAGCGCATGTCTCATACCAGAAGGTAGGGCAGAGGCGCTCTTTCTTCTGGTGGCCATCTTTAGGCTCTGACGTTGCAGGACTCATGAGGGCCGGTATGCAGGTACACCTTTCAAGGGGGGGAGGATGAACAGAAGGGTGCCCTTCCGTGGGGCTTAGAGATCGAAGAGTAGGCTGGCTGGCACTTCTACCATGCTTTGGCCCTTTTTGGCAGCCTGCCCTGAGCTCCCTGAAAGAGAGTCGCTCCAAATGAGCTGCCCCACAGTGGCCAGCAGGGGCTCAGCTCTTCTATGGCAGCAGAGTGAAGTGGAACGTTTTCCACCTTTGAAAGGCTCAAGTTATCCAAGGAGGTTTGCGGCCATCTTGGCTTCCTTGTCGTTTAGCCTTTCTTCATCAGCAGAGCTGCCATTTTGGCCAACTGCCAAAAATCGCTGAGGAGAATTTTCCTTTCATTTTAAATAATTAAAAAGTAGTCAATTACCAAATAGAATAAAATATAATAAAATTAAAATTTAATAGGTGGTGTGAACAATCAACACCAATACGGAAAACATTAATACTAATAATGAATAAAAGGTGGAACAAATTTCCACTACGATGAAACAATAGTTATTTATGAAAGTATTTATAGTATTTAATGATGTAATTAACAATATAAGAATAATATTAATAAATAAGTTAATAGTAAGAGATAAGATTCCTATCTGTCGACGCAAGGCGGAAAAAGGATCTAGTGGCAGCCCCTCCCACTGGCTATATATACTCAAGGGGAGTGGGCAGGGCTTCCATTTAAAGTGATATTATCTTTGTAAAAGATTCGAACTGTCTAAGCGCAGGCGCAGGAATT
>JARBWK010000006.1:123709100-123722917 GCA_030556195.1 Anolis apletophallus | reverse complement strand
GTTCCCAGTTTGCAACATTGGCTTCTGCAGACTCCTTGCCAGCAACGGAGGGGCCAAACTCTCTGCTCATGCGCAGTTCTTACCCATTTGGCATTAAGGTAAACAAACCTCATGCTTTGCACTGCTAGACCAATCTAAGCCCTCGTTATCTTACGCTAGGCAGGGATGTACTTTGGCAAATCACAACATTGATTTGAAGCACCAATCACAGTGTTACATTCACGGAGCCTGTGCCTGCCTGATTCTTGGCACAGAAACCCACTTTTCTAAGCTCTACACGTGTGCAGCATCACTCTCTGACTGTACGCCTGTTGGAAAAGTACCAAAACCGCTTTAGAATTACCATAAGTACATATTAACAGAAGACCACGACAGGGAACAACCATGACATATTTTTGTGAATTGTTTCCTTTGTAACTTGGTTCTTAAAAAGGAAATTAGGAATTGATTGTTGCTGTGCATTTGAAATCAATATTTTTGAAGCTGGCCTCTGAAAGCTTATCATGTTTGAAGGTTTGTGGATCAACTTTAATGCTGGGAGCATCTTTTTAATGCTTCCGGGACCCTGTCTGTCTGATGAAAATCTCTTTTAGACTGTCAAGCTTTCCTTCGTCCCTATTTACACAATGTGCTCTATATTTAGAATATGAAAGGCGAATTAATAAATAAACTCCCATTTGAGTTGACAAAAACTTTCATGGCCAGAATCACTGGGTTGCTGTGAGTTTTCTGGACTGTATGGCCATGTTCCAGAAGCATTCTCTCCTGTTTTTCAAGGGGTGGTACAACTTCCAGATAATTTGGTTGCAGTCCCCTTATCCTTTCAGTAGTGCAAGTATTGGGTAGAACTGAAACATCCCTAATGCATTTCCCATGCAAAACACAGAGTGAAAAGGAGCCTTCAAACTGAGCAGGAAACTAAACAGCAAAACAATAATTCTGGTGAAAAATCTACCATGTCTCAACACTGCATTCAATGCAACCTACTTACAGTAGTGGTTGAGAAAGATAAAGTTTATTCCAAGCATCAGTATTTTATAGAAATCCAATGACAAAATGTGTATGAGCAATAGTCCATGCATACATGGTAATCCTTATCTGAGATAAGTACAGAATGTATCCACAGGTTGTTTGTTATTTAAGAGGATATTCCCAGATTTTATTTATATATTTATTTTATTTTGGGATTTATTAATCACCCATTCCAGATGGCTCTGACACCATATGTATCCATAACTACTGGTTGTTATCCCTGGGCACATAACATTGCATTTACAGCATTTCTAGCATAGCACAAATCACAGAAATGAGCAAACAATACAAGCTATGGGGAGATATCAGCTATGGAGTTGATCAGGCTCACAAAAGCAGAACAGCTACAGATAAATCTTTAATTCTTATTTTAGGCCAACACAAAAGCATAATTATGTCAAAACACATGAGAAACAGATGTGATTAATTATGGTGTTGTCTTAGGTGGCAAGCAGCACCCCAACTGGTTAAGGGTATAAAAATCCTCATAGTTCTGTCCAAAAGTAAGCTTGATACAGACTGAAAATTACAAGATGCTACCTGATGGCCAAGATTGGGGTATTCCTTGCTGTCGTACCCGGGATTGCCAACCACAAATTGAAGCAGTATGATTTGTATTTCTCTTCTTTAGGGGCTTTCCCACTCCTGTGCAGCTGGGGGAGGGGGTGAGTGATTTGCTTTCTCCCCCAAAGCCAGAGATGGAGGGTTCCTAAGGACCCTCCAGAAGGGTGGGAGGAGCCAGCCTTCAAATTTTGCCTGCTTTTCTCCCTCATTCGGTTCCTGGCCGTCAACCCCTCCATACCCACCCATTCAACAGTATAATAATTGGTTGCCAGTTGGGACCGGGTAGGAATTTTTCCTCCTATGTTCTAGGAAGGTTTTTTCGCCTATCCTATACTGTTTAGGGGCAAGATGTCCGGGTGGTTATAAATAGGCTTTAGTGGAAAATAGCTAGGGGAAAAGATCAAAGTTGGTAAACACCCAAGGCACCCCCTTCAGGGGTGAAGGCCTTTTAACTAAACACTCACCTGCCAATATTTGTTCAAGGTGGGGGAAAATAAAATGGCCTTGAAAGGGGGAGAGTCGGACCTCAATAACCTTGAAGGAGGCTTCTCCGTATTTTTCCCTTAATGGTTGCCCAGGTTTAGGTTACCAGGAGACCAGGGTGTGTTTCGCTCTAAACAGTTGAGGGGTAGGCCAGATAAGGACGCTACCTCAGTTTGGACATCAAGTTCTGTACACACATTAGTTAGAAATAGTTGCAAGTTAAATTGGTAACAATTCAATAAAGTTGCCCTTCAATTAACCCAAAAATACTTTGTGTGGTCTCGTTATTTCAGGGGTTGGAAAGCAAATACTTTTGCCTGCTTTTCAATAATATTTTTTTTGAACTTCAAACCACTTGTATGCTTATTGTCCCTCAATCTCAAAAGAATCCTTGCCTTTGGTAAAATAATCTGAACGTACATAATCTTTGCGTACATAGAGCTCCTAGCCATAAGGTTATCACTGAAAAGCTAATTAGTACTCCAGACCTATTTTGAACCCCAGCAATAAAAGTAATTCATGTGCCATGCCTTGTATTTATTTAAAACTTTTATATCCCGATCTTCTCACCTCCATAGAGGGACTCAGACTGGCTTACAGCAAAGATTCAATGCTACTAATACAAATTAAAAACATCATACAACAATACAAGATTAAAATACAAATAGATAAAATACAAATAAGCCAAATCACCATAAGTAAAATCATATTTAACTCAGTCCGCATATGTGGTCACTCACTTTGATCTGTAACTAGTCTCAGCCATTATTCTAGGAATGCTTCCTTCCATAGCCAGGATTTCACTAGCCTCCTATTAGCTGGGTGTTTCCGCCCTCCTCCAGCAGGACTTGCCAGAAGTTGGTCTGTTGGTCTGCCTGGGACACTGCTCAATCCTTTGCAAATAGACGTGTGCAACTTTGCGGTCCAGTACAACCTCACTCAGCCCAGCTTCTGTCTCAACTTGTCCTTCAGCAGGAAACCCGGAAATGGACAGATTTGGGCATTTGATTGCACCATCTAGCAAAGGGATCTCGGCATCCTTCACTGGATTGGCTTCCTCATAGATCTGTCCCAGATTTTGTTGAATTAAATCTCCTATCATTCCTTATCTTTAACCACAATAGCTTAGGTTTATGATATTTGAGGTCCAAAATAAGGCCATCTGGTCTTCACTTCTGTCTTAATCCTAGCCTTGCAATTCTACACATCTAGAGTTGTTGAGAAAGAATGCCTGTTAAATGAGAGAGAGAGAGAGAGAGAGAGAGAGAGAGAGAGAGAGGAGAACAGGTAATTTAAAACAGATAATCTGGGATCAGATCCTGGGATATAGGGCAATGTAGCTCCAACCAGAGAGAAAAAATCCTCAATTCAGCTTCAGATCTCATTAGAGCTCTCCAAGGTTGTATAACTGTGGACAAGGGGTCACACAATGCAGGCCAGAAATGAAGTCCAAAATGCTGATTCTGACTCACATTGTAGTCCAACAGGAACATCCTGAGCCTCCTCAACAGTTATAGGATATCCCTGTTGCCCAGCTGTGTTTGGCTTTGCTGGGCAGAAGTCCAGCTGTCACCTGCTGCTTGACAGTCCCTCTTCCTCCTTGTAAAGAATCGCCGCCTACAGCTAGCGTCTTCACTTGAGGATCTTTTTTCAATCAAACTGCCACCAATCTGTAATGGAGGCGTACTTCTTTATAAAGTCTCTAAACTTAAGTCCACTTAGTTGTAGATTTAACACCAATGTAGACTTTCAAGCTGCCGCCATAACAATCCTGGCCATCCAATGTGAAAACCGTCATCATATTTTGAGGCTTGTGTTTTGAAATGATGTCACAGAGAGATTTGTAATGAGGAACTTCAACAGTTTATTTTTAACAACAGCGTGGAGGTTTCAAAGTATTCAGAGCTTAGGTGGTTACAATTCTTCAGGGAGGTACAGATCTTAAGGTTTCTTATTCCCTAAACACAATATTTGATTGTATCTCTTCAAACACTAAATCAATAATACTATAGATATCCTGCCTTAATAGGCTTCCTATCTATATATTAGGTTAGCTTCCCAGCCTAACCTATAAACAGCGGTTCCTATAGGCTTTCTAAGCCTAACTGCCTTTCTGCAGTATCTAAAACCAGCCTTTTCTATTTCCCTCAGAAAAGACAACAGCAACTCTTCAAATTGCTACCACCTAGTCTAACCGCTCCTGACTAACTGCCTCAAGAAATTCAAACTTAGTCCTGCTAAAGCCAGTGTTAGGCTCCGCCTCCTGTTGTTATAGCAACTGAACATCTCAGAGGCTGTGCACTTTAATATTCCCCATTAACCCTTTGCAGTCTGTTTAGCATATTGCAATCTAATACAATACAAATGTAATAATACAAACTACACATTTAACCATAAAATAAATACAAAAACCTCAATACATATAGTGACTTCACTACATATCCTCTCCCTCCATCCTTGTTCAGTGTGTTTAGCTAGCAACTACATATGGGAGGGGACATCCACCCCAGATCCCTGTCAGACCACTTGAGCCTGGGGAAGCACAGGATGGCTATTGGGACCTTCTTAGACTCCTGCATAGGTACTGGCTGCAGGTGTCAGTATTCCCATTACTCAGGGGGAAGTCTGAATTCTGGTGCAGTATTCAGGCTTTCCCCTGAGTTATTTGGTTCTACATTATTTGGGGGGGGGGGGAGTGGTGGTGGAGGTTGTAAGTATTAGGCTTCAAATAAGGAAGCCTAATCCAGCAAGGTTTACTTAGCAGATGAAACAGGCAATGCTACAAAGTAACTCATCGAATGCATGGCAATAAAACATTATATGACAAACAATTCACTACCCTTTCATAAAACCTCTAATCTGTCTTATGCAGTATGCACTCATTGTGCCTAATGGATGGCACTTCAGTTAGGATAGCATACAGATAATGACCCTCTTCACCAGAAGTCATTACTTTTTATACTGTGGGTAATTTTAAATTATTGAAATCAATTTTGAATAGCATTGTAAAAGAGAGTCAGAGCATAAACAATAAGTAAACAAATAAAATAGAGCCTTCAATTACGAATTATTCTACTTCTAGTCCACCTTTAAAAAGTTAGTTCTGATCCATTTTTGTATTAATCTGAAATGTATAATCTCCATCAAAAGTAATATTTAAATTCTGTTGAAAGACATATTTTTATTCCCAGATTAAAAATACTTCCTTGACCTGCCCCAGTTCTTGGCGGCACTTAAGACATGGCTATTCAGGAAAGCCTACGCATAACACGGAACCAGCGACTCGGAATTCACCGAGTCTGATATTTTAGTGTTTTAACCATTTAATATTTTAATATTTTAAATATTTTAATCGCTAGTTGTGTAAGTCGCCCGGAGCACAAACGTGGAGGGCGACTCATAAATAATAAAGTTCAGTTCAGTTCAGAATTTGTTAATAGATCATTGTCATCTCTTTCTGAGTGGTTATTGTGATAACCTCAAAATCAAATTGGACGCCACCACCTGGCATTAGATATCTTATTTATTTATTTATTTATTTATAATTCGAATTTAATAGACCGCATCTCCCGAAGCTCATAGCGGTTTACATAGGTAAAAACATACAATCACACATCCCAACATCATTAAAAACATCCTAGCAAGCATTAAAATATTACTAACAATAAAATACATCATAAGGTATCAAAAGGGGGGGGCGCCAATTAGTGACGCGGTAAGCAATCAGAGGCGGACTTTGTTCTTACAGAGCGTTAATCAGTCACCAAACGCCTGCCCGAAAAGCCAGGTCTTGCAGGGCCTGTGTAGGGCCTGTGTACCTGCTGGCAGGGCATTCCACAATGTTGGTGCGGCCGCTGAGAACGCCCTCCGCCCAGTGCTAGCCAACCTACATGATTTTGCATCAGGGATCTCGAGAAGGTTGTGGTCTTCAGAACGCAGTGGTGTCGTGTCCCCCACCCCACCCCCCGTACAATCCTTCTAGTAGTTCTCCTTAGGTTTTTACCACCAATGTTGTGCTAGGTCTTTTACCAAATGACAGAGTTCAGTATTAAACTAAATGTTACTAAAACACTCCTGTACTTTGTGCCTAAGGAATAGTGGTTAATTATGGCCCTCATATTTGCAAAGCTTTTAATGTCAATAACTTCTGCACACATTGTCTTCACCATTAATGTTTAAAGCCCTGCTTTTTTCTTGGTATTAAGAGAAAATCAGGTTTTAATAACATGCCTCCAGGTTTGCGTTAGAAAAAACATTCTCTGAAGCGAGCAGCTTAAAATCTCAGCTGATTAAACAGTCAGTTATCTATTTAGTACATTTCATGCAAATAGTCCCCCAAAAGAAGATTGGCAAATAATTCCTCTCACTTTTCACTCAGCTTTATTTTAGATAAAACAAGTGGTAAATCATAGACATTAGTGATGATGTCTCTTCACATTTGAACACAATGGAATGAGATATATTGTTTAGGATTGTTATTATGTGTCTTCAAATAAACTCTGACTGTCAGAGAGCTCTTGTGGCAAAATTTGTTCAAAGAAGGTTTGCTATTGCTATAAGTCTGAGGTGCAATTTGTCACCGAGAGGGCTTCCATCACTGAGAGTTTGTTTGTTTATTTATTTATTTAAAACATTTATACCCCATCCTTCTCAACCTCCGCAGAGGGACTCAGAACAGCTTCCAAACAGGCAACAATTTGATGCTGAACATAGTATAAAACACATAATAAATACATACACAAGTTAAAATAGTTATACATATACATTAAGAAGACGCTTGCCGGATTAAAATCACCAGAATTAAAATCGTCATCAAAACAGTCTGAGTCCGGTCCAATAAATCTTGTCTTTCCCAGTAAAACAAATTATCCTGTGAACGCTTGATCCCATAACCAGGATTTAAGCTGCCACACATCTGTTAGCAACAACATGCAGTGTTTATAGTGGGCTCTGAAGAAAATACTTCAGCTTCATAATCTTGGACTTTCTTCATATGAATTCTGAGCTATTTTTTTGCAGCTTCTTATCATTCTTTTTTAAGTTCTCTAGGAGCTCCAGGTTTTCATTGGTCAGCTGTGTGATTTCACTTGGGAGTCTGGTGACAGCTGGAGGGTCTGGTAAAAGGCTTCCTGCCGTTTCTCCACTTCCACCCTCAGAGCTTCCATTTCTTCTTTCAGTGTTTCCAGTTCTTCATCATTCTCTCTCCTCTGTCCCTGGAGCTGAGCAAGAAAAAGCCGGTTAGTCTAATATATTCCATGACTAGCTTGGGGACCCAGCAGTGCCCGTGTTATTTGAAAAAGGCATTGTGTGCCATGATTAGTTTTTATCAGTTATTTATGTGGCTCGCAGTGGTCTCATGAAGTTAGTGAGGATATTGCGAGTCCCATCATCCATGGTTCATCCTCCTCCAAACAGCACCAAGATGTAGAGTGGGTCATGGGGCTCTGTATGCCAAGTTTGCTCTTCATCAGTCATTGGATGAGGGTCGCAGTTCTCTTTGGGAAGTGAGTAAAGGTACTTCAAGTCTCATCATCCATCGGCCATCCTCGTCAAAACCGTACCAGGATGTAGAGTAGGTCATGGCGGCTCTGTGTGCCAAGGTTGGTTTTGATCAGTTGTTGGATGAGGGTCACAGTGGTCTCAGGAAGTGACCTATATCTGTCACTAATTGCTGCCACCAATAATTAAAATCAATCTTGTAGGAATATAAATAACCGGCTGCTGTGTCAGGGATGTCTTCCCTTTAAATCCCACAACTAATTTGTGGTGAAGAGGTCACTATGTGTCTGACCTAATGTAAAGGGATATTGTATAGCCTTATTTTAAAGATCCCTCAAACATGAAGAGGTTAGTCACCGGTTGTGAGAACTATCCCAGTTGATCAAACATGAAGTTAGGGACTTAACAGGCTGATCCCACTTTCCTGTCCTTCTTTAACATAGTGGCACAGAGAGAGATTGATAGTAAAAAAGAACAATAAACAGTTTATTTGAGGTTTGGCACAAAGCTTGACGGTTACGTTGTTATAACACTTGATCAGAAATTTTCATTAAAGAAGATATAAAGTTAAGGTGTTCAACTGTTACTGTTATTCAGTTAGACCAGTTCCTACCAGAACTGTCTCTCTACAGTTCCAAACTCAGACTGCTCTAAGAACCTGCTCCCTCCTAGAGCTGGTCTTGACAGTTTAACCGACAAAATTCAAAACCCTCAGAATTCTAATCCTAGCCTTGACTGCCAGGCTGCTGACTCCGCCTAATGTTACCATGGCAACTCAACCTCCCTTCAGAGGCTGGCCCCTAATATTAACCAGTTATGGCCTATTTCAACTTTAACATTTTAACACATTGTAATGGCTCACTGAATGTGCCTGAATGACTCACGGAGAGGACACTCACCGGATACCATGACAAACACTTTCATCAGGAGGCAATACAATTCAAAGACAGAACTGGCAAACAGTTTCTTCAGGGAGGGAATTAAATGAATTAAACCAGATAGAGATAAACAAGGAAGATGTTCTCACATGCCTTACTAAACTAAATGTCAACAAATCACCAGGGCCAGATGGCATCCACCCCAGAGTTCTTAAGGAACTCAAGTGTGAAATTGCTGAAATTCTAGCCAAAATATATAACCTTTCTCTAAGATCAGGCACTGTACCCGAGGACTGGAGGGAGGCAAATGTAACACCGATCTTCAAGAAAGGATCCAGGGGTGATCCAGGAAATTATAGGCCAGTTAGTCTAACCTCAGTTCCAGGCAAAGTGATGGAAACCATTATTAAAGAAAAAATTACTAGGCACATAGAAGAACAGGCATTGCTGAAGGAAAATCAACATGGTTTCTGCAAAGGCAAATCATGTCTTACTAACTTGTTAGAATTCTTTGAGGGTGTAAATAAACACATAGATAAAGGGGACCCAATTGATATTGTTTACCTTGACTTTCAAAAGGCTTTTGACAAACTCCCTCACCAAAGGCTCCTAAATAAGCTCTTCAGCCATGGAATCAGGGGACAGGTCTTGTCCTGGATTGGAACCTGGCTAAACTGTAGGAAACAAAGGGTGGTAATAAACGGACATTTCTCTGGGTGGAAAGAGGTGAGAAGTGGCGTACCCCAAGGTTCAGTTTTGGGTCCGTTACTTTTAATTTATTCATTAATGATCTGGATGTAGGAGTGAATTCTGAGGTAGCAAAGTTTACAGACGACACTAAATTGTTCAGGGTAGTTAAAACTGAAACTGATTGTAAAGAGCTCCAGAAAGATCTCTCGAAATTGAGTGAATGGGCAACAAAGTGGCAAATGCATTTTAACCTAAACAAGTGTAAAGTCATGCACATCGGGGCAAAGAACCCCAACTACACCTACCAATTGATGGGGTCAAAGCTTTCCGAGACAAACCAGGAAAGGGATCTTGGGGTCTTGGTGGACAGCTCAATGAAGATGTCAACCCAGTGCGCTGCAGCAGTGAAAAAAAGCAAATTCTATGCTAGGCATGATCAGAAAGGGAATCGAAAATAGGTCAGCAAATGTTGTATTACCTCTCTACAAATCGATGGTAAGGCCACATTTGGAGTACTGTGTACAATTCTGGTCTCCGCACCTTAAGAAGGATATAACGGAACTGGAAAAGGTACAGAAAAGGGCAACAAGAATGATCCAAGGGATGGAGCGGCTCCCTTATGAAACCAGGTTGCAACGCCTTGGTCTTTTCAGCCTTGAAAGACGGCGTTTAAGAGGTGACTTGATCGAAGTGTATAAAATCATGCATGGGATAGAAAAGGTGAATAAAGAAAAATTATTTTCTTTGTCACAAAACACTAGGACTAGAGGGCACTCCTGAAGCTCCAAGGTAGGAAAATTAGGACTAATAAAGGGAAATATTTCTTCACCCAGAGGGTCATTGGGTTATGGAACTCACTTCCAGAAGAGGTTGTGACAGCTGTCAGCCTGAACAACTTCAAGGCAGGATTAGACAGATTCATGGATACCAAGTGTATCGGTAGCTACTGAAAAGGACATTCAAGTGCCACCTCGGAGTTGGTTGAGGTAGGCAGGATTTCCCTGGGTACTGGTTGTGGGGGGTCGGGAGCAGGTCAGGGTTATGCCCTCCCTTCTGCTCGAGATCCCCGTGTACAACTGGTGGGCCACTGTGTGATACAGAATGCTGGACTAGATGGGCTGAGGTCCGATTCAGCATGGCTCTTCTTATGTTCTTATGTTCTTATGTCACGAGGCTCAGCCTTAAATACACATTTCTCCAATTAAACGAAGGTCCCTCCCATTGTCCAGAAAAGCCCGGGAAGACACTCTTGGCATTGCTCCCTTTTCGCGCCAAAGGCTCTAGCAGTTTGTCCAAGGCCACAGCTGCTTATCTCAATGTTTCGTGGGAGGACATGCAGGCTTTCTTTTCCCAGCTTATGCTTCTAAAAGCTGGTAAAATGGAATCCTGACACACATATAGAAAATCTCATTTAACCTGTAATAAAATTATAAAGCCTTCATCACATACCTTCCCTCCCTGAATATTATTTTTAATTCTCTCTATTACTAAAGTGAATTAAAAATAATGAGGGTGTACACTACATCATATATTAACACTTTACAACATTTATACCAGGGCTGTCCAACTGGTGGCCCCCGGGACGTATACAGCCCCCCAGCCCCTTCCCCACGGCCCCCTACCCTCCTGCAAGATATCTGCTTTTTAAGATTTTAAAATGTTTTTTAATATATTTTTTTGAATATTTTTTGGAATATTTTTTGGAATATTTTTATTTATTTTTTCGCGGTGGGGGTTAGGGGGGGGCAGGGAGGAGGAGCAGGCTCTCTTCCTCCTCCTCCTACTTCCCTCCCCCCACCCCCCGCACTCTCTCCCTCCCGCTTTCTTTCACTCGTTCCCCCTATCATTCCATCCCCCTACCACCACCTGAAGGAAAGAGGGAAGGAGAGAGAGAGATGCGCGTGAGAGGGGGCGTGGCCAGAGCGAAAAAGGGCCGGGGCCGAATTCGGAGCAGGGGGGGGCTCATCCATTCCCTTTCCGGCTTCCTCCTCTTCTGAGGCTCCGTGCCAAGTTTGGACCTGATCCATCATTATTTGAGTCCACAGTGCTCTCTGGATGGAGGAGAACTACAACTCCCAAACTCAAGGTTCAGTACTTTCTGTTGCTCTCATGAGAGTTTAGGTTTGATTCAACATGGCTGAGGAATGCTTTGATTGTGTTTTCCCCTTATGGCAGAAGGAGATTGGACTGGATGGCCCTTGGAGGTCTCCTATTCTAGGAACCCATTGTAATTATTATTATTATTATCATCAGAGGCTGAATGGCCATCTGTGAGGAATGCTTTGATTGTGTTTTCCCCTTATGGCAGAAGGAGGTAGGACTGGATGGCCCTTGGAGGTCTCCTATTCTAGGAACCCATTGTAATTAATATTATTATTATTATCATCATCATCAGAGGCTGAATGGCCATCTGTGAGGAATGCTTTGATTGTGTTTTCCCCTTATGGCAGAAGGAGATTGGACTGGATGGCCCTTGGAGGTCTCCTATTCTAGGAACCCATTGTAATTAATATTATTATTATCATCATCAGAGGCTGAATGGTCATCTGTGAGGAATGCTTTGATATTGTTTTTCCCTTATGGCAGAAGGAGATTGGACTGGATGGCCCTGGATGGCCCTTGGAGGTCTCCTACTCCAGGAACCTGTTGTTGTTGTTTATTATTATTATTAGCAGAGGCAGAATGAATATTATGCCTTATCATTCAGGGTTATAGGCCTGTGTGGAAGGGCCATGGCTTCTTATTTGACTTCCTTTCCACACATCTGAATAAAATCCCATGTTATTTGCTTTAAACCAGATTATATGAGTGTGGACTCCGATAATCCAGTTCAAAGCAAGTATTCTGGGTTATATGGCTGTGTGGAAGGGCCCTGAGTCCACACTGCAATATAATCCAGTTCAAAGCAGGTTTTGTGGGGTTTCCTGCCTGGATATTCTGAGTTATATGGCTGTGTGAAGGGCCCTGAGTCCACACTGCAATATAATCCAGTTCAAAGCAGGGACTGGGACTTGAGACTGGGATTTTGGTGTTCATCTCTATCTCCAAGTCAAAGCCCTGGTGTCCTCCACAGACACCTCCAAGGCGGGGAGAGGGCGGAGCCGGGGCGGGGGCGGGGCAGGGGTGGAGCCAGGGAGGGGCGGAGCCTGGTCGGAGCCTGGGCGGAGCCGGGGAGGGGCAGAGCCAGGGGCGGAGCCAGACCCTTCGGCCCCCCAGGTCATCAGTAACTGGAATTCCGGCCACAAGTCCGGTACTAGTTGGACAGCCCTGATTTATACAATTACCTGTATTATATACAAACCATAAATTATACACATCTGCTGTTTATTTATTTATTTATTAAATTCGACTTACTATACCGCTCTCTCTGGTGCCCAGAGCGGTTTACAGGAAGAGAGTAAGCAAACACATAAAATACATTAAAAATACTATTAAAATACATTAAAACAATTAAAAAACCCCAATAAAACATATAGCAGGCTGAACTGAAACACAGTGGCATGCTAAGAACAGGACCATAGATACAATATAGTGGCTAATTGGCTAAGGGCCAAATGCCTTTCTAAAGAGCCATGTTTTTAGCGCTCTACGGAACGGCAGAAGGGCCCGGATGGCCTGGATCTCCTCAGGGAGGCTGTTCTGTCAGATTATTGCATTTTATAGCAATTCATGAGTCAGCACAAGATATATTTTTGCAGTTTGAGATGACCTGCAGTGTGACATGTTTGACACCAGATGGCGCTGTCTCAAGACTGCTAAATGGAACCTTGAGGAATGTCAGTTACAAAGTGACAGTTGGGATTTGTCAGTTGGGATTTGATATCTGTGAGGAAAGGATGTTTAGAAAGGTAGCTGTGATGGCTGTTGTTTTTCGATGTTTTGCCAGTTATTGTTAAATACAATTCAATACAAAGTTATATATTTACCTTGTGAATTGAATGAGAGTTTCATTATTCACTCGAACAGAGACTGGAGTTTTTGGGCCGATGGGGAATTAAACTTCTATATTTCTGTTGCCTATCCGCTGTGACATAAATACTCAACGCCGAAGAGGTTATGGGCCCAGATCCCAGAACACAGAACACAGAATCCAGAATTGCAGAGGCACAGAGATACTACATAACCCATAATTCATAGAAAAGGTTTTTGAATAACACTGCAAATTGCAGCAGAAGTCGCTGTTTACCTCAGTGTTAGAGAAAAAAGCTGAAGTGAATTTTTGCCAGGAGCACCTGTAGTGTGAAGAAAGATGGCATTATTTGGAGCACAGCATCATTTAGAAAAACTCAGAGGCAGCTCAAATTATTTAATATGGGCTACCAAAGTGCGAGCAGTTTTGGCAAAGGAGGAGCTGCTATCCTGCTTAACACATCGACCTATTTCTGATGCAGAAAGGTTGAAAGATGGCAAGGCAAGGGCTACTATCATCCTGTCAGTTGACGATAGGAACCTCACATATTTAGCTCTGGAAGAAACAGCCGCTGACTGCTGGAAAAGGCTTGAAAAGCTGTATCAGCAGGCTACTGGGGCTCAAAAGTTTTATTGAGCAGAGAGCTGTTTTCACTGAAGCTTCTGTCAATGGAAGATTGTGCCAGAGAGACTCATTTGAGTAAAATGCTGAGCCTATTTAATGATTTAGCAGCAAGGGGCACCAATTTTACAGAAGATCAG
>JARBWK010000006.1:123600414-123709000 GCA_030556195.1 Anolis apletophallus | reverse complement strand
CCAGTTATTGTTAAATACAATTCAATACAAAGTTATATATTTACCTTGTGAATTGAATGAGAGTTTCATTATTCACTCGAACAGAGACTGGAGTTTTTGGGCCGATGGGGAATTAAACTTCTATATTTCTGTTGCCTATCCGCTGTGACATAAATACTCAACGCCGAAGAGGTTATGGGCCCAGATCCCAGAACCCAGAATCCAGAATTGCAGAGGCACAGAGATACTACATAACCCATAATGATTTAGCAGCAAGGGGCACCAATTTTATTGTTAAATACAATTCAATACAAAGTTATATATTTACCTTGTGAATTGAATGATAGTTTCATTATTCACTCGAACAGAGACTGGAGTTTTTGGGCCGATGGGGAATTAAACTTCTATATTTCTGTTGCCTATCCGCTGTGACATAAATACTCAACGCCGAAGATGTTCCACAGAATTGGAGCGGCTGCAGAAAACGCCCTCCGACGTGTGGTGACCAGTCTACAGACCCTGCTGCTGGCAACATTAGATTTACCTTTTACATGTAGAATAATAAAGGTATAATCTTGCAACAATAAACTCAATCTCAGAAGTTTGTTATTTGTACCTTTGGTGTTGTTCAACCACTTCAGTGGGGCATGACCTTCTTCCCCATAAATAAGGTCTTAACTTTTGAATCAACCAAACTATAGCCAAACATTCCTTTCGTATAGTAGACAAACTACATTCTCATGGTCAATGTTTTTTTTACTTAGGAAGTGTAATGCTTGGAAAGGGGGGTCCCAATAAAGCAGGCTCACTCCAAGCTGAGTTGAAGGATAGATCTTTTATTGAGCTCCTTACTCCACGCTGAACAAAGATAGACTAAAGAAAGCCCGCGCAAACATTCCTCAAGAATCCCTCCCCGGCCCGCCCCCCGCTGGGCCCCTCCTTTCAAGGCTTGACCAAATGGCCAGTCCACATATCAAAGGCCCGGAAGGTATCTGGCAGATCAAAGGGGATGAGCCTGGTGGTTTCCAGCTCGGCAGTGTCCATATCACTTGGCGCGATCGGCAGTCCGTTATGGCATGAAACGAACCAACGGGCTGACATAGCGCCCCCCTCCGCAAGAGAGTGACCTGCAAGGAAAGAACACAGAACAAAGAAAAAAGAAAGGGGTCAGGGGCCCGGCTTGTCCGGGAAAGCGGCGTGAAAAGCCTTAACTAGTCTTGGGGCGCTAACGTGTGGTGCTAACACCCACTCAGGGTGTAGGTCCTTGGCAGTCCATTTAACTAAGTAACTAAGGCGGCCCTTGTGGCGCCGTGAGTCCAAGATGTCCTTAATCTCAAAGTGGGTATGGGACCCCACCATAATAGGCACCGGAGCGCCCTCCTCGGCGGACCACTTCCGGTCAGACACAGCTTTCTTCAATAAGCTCACGTGGAACACAGGGTGGACCTTCGCCAGGTGTGCGGCAGGTCCAGCTTAACCGCCACGGGGTTGATTATCTCCACCACGCTGAGGGGCCCTACAAATTTGCTGGCAAACTTGCGGGGACGGCTGAGTCGACTTTAGGTTCTTGGTGGAGAGGAACACGCGGTCCCCCACTGCATACGTAGGCTGGGGCCCCCTCTTCTTGTCGGCGTACAGCTTGTAAGAGTCCCTGGCCTGTCGCAGCGCCGTCTGGATATCCGGCCAAGCTGCCGCCACCTTGGCTCCCCATTCGGTGGCCGGAGTTGCCGGGTCGGCGGCGGGAGTCGCCGCAGGGGAAGGCGGAAAGTCACGGCCGGAGACAATGCGGAAAGGAGAAGCCCCGTCGGCGTGCTCGGCGTTGTTGTAGCTGTATTCCGCCACCGCTAACAACTCAGCCCAGTTGTCTTGCTGGTAGGTTGAGTAGCACGGAGGTATTGCTGCAAGGTGCGCTGGACCCTCTCCGTAGCGCCATCCGTCTCTGGGTGAAACGCCGTACTCAAAGCCCGTTGGGACCCCAACCCTGCCAGGAACGCCTTCCAGAACCGGGACGTGAATTGAGGCCCTCGGTCACTCACCACTCGTCGCGGACAGCCGTGGAGCCGGAAGACGTGTTGGGTGAAGAGGCGTGCCAACTCCGGGGCCGTGGGCAACCTCCTGAGCGGGACAAAGTGTGCTTGTTTTGAGAACAGGTCCACCACTGTCCAAATGGTGGTGTATCCGCCGCTGGGCGGCAGGTCGACGACGAAGTCCATTGCTATTTCGCCCAAGGCTCGGCCGGGTCAGCCACCGGTTGCAGCAGCCCCGTCGGCCGGCCCACCTTGGGCTTGCTCCGTGCACACACCTCGCACTCCGCTATGTAGTCACCGGTGTCTTTTCTCATGCCCGGCCACCAGAACTGCCGGGCCAATAGCTTTAGAGTCTTAGTGAGGCCAAAGTGGCCAGACAATTTGGAGTCGTGGGCTTGGGCCAGGACCGGGGCCCTCTGGCTCTGGGAACATATAACTTGTCTTTGTAGTACCATATGCCTCTAGCCTCGGTTAAGTCTTCGCGGTGCTCCTTAAGCCAGGCGTCAGTTCCATAAGCTGCCGCTAGTTCCGCTAACAGTTCTGGGGTCCCAGGGACCGTGGGATTTGGGGCCCGATCCGCCGCCGGGTGCGGGCCACTAGGCCCAGCTGGTTTTGGAAAACACGGTCCCCACTTCTTCCGGCGCCGAGTAGTCAGCCTCAGGCAGCGTGTCGGCCAACACGTTCTTCGGGCCCGGCAGATACTTGAGCTGGAAGTTGAAGCGGCTGAAGAACTGCGCCCATCTCAGCTGCTTGGCGTTGAGTCTCTGGGGGTTTGGAGTGCCTGCAAATTCTTGTGGTCTGTCCACACTTCGAAGGGCAGAGCGGTGCCTCCAAGAAGTGCCTCCAGTGGCTCAGCGCCGCCCGCACGGCAAAGGACTCCTTCTCCCATACATGCCACCGCTTCTCTGACGGGGTGAACTTCTTGGACAGGTATGCGCAGGGTCGCAGGGTTCCGTCCTCATCTCGCTGCAGGAGGATCGCCCCATAGGCCGCCTCTGAGGCATCACACTGCACAGTGAAGGGCTTGTCGGGCTGGGGGTGCCTCAGCAGCGGCTGACTGGTGAAGCTCCTCTTGAGGCTGTCGAAAGCCTCCTGGCACTGCGAGGTCCAGTTGAGCTTTGCTCCTGGTGATTTGGCTTTCTTCGTCTCCCCCAATCCCTTGGTTTTAATAGTTCAGTTAAGGGAGCGCTATTTTAGCAAAGTTCTGGATGAACTGCCTGTAAAAGTTGGCGAACCCCAAAAAGCCCTGTAGTTGCCGCCGGGTTCGCGGGGCCTCCCACGCGAGCACGTCCCTCACCTTACTTGGGTCCATGGCCAGGCCGCGCGTGGAGATGCGATACCCTAGGTAGTCCAGTTCCTGTCGGTGGAACTCGCACTTGGACAGTTTGACGAACAGCTGGTTCTCTCGCAACCGCCGCAACACCTCCCGGGTCATCTCGACATGCTCCGCCTCCGATTTGGAATATATTAACACGTCATCTAGGTACACTAGAACTCCCTTGTAGAGTAGGTCCCTGAAGATTTCATTGATGGTGCTGGAAAATCCGGGAGCGCCTTTAAGTCGAAGGGGGTGACCCTGAATTGGTACTGTCCCAGGTGGCAGTTGAACGCGGTCTTCCAGCAGTCTTCGTCCTTCACCCGAATCCGGTAGAACGCTTCTCGGATGTCCAGTTTGGTAAAGATCTGCGCCTCCCCCAGCTGGGCCAGGATTTCGGACATCAGCGGCAGCGGGTAGGGGCTAGAGGAGCTGATAGCATTGAGGCCTCTGTAGTCTACACACAGTCGCAGCGACCCGTCCGCCTTGGGTCTGAACAGGACGGGAGCTGCCATCGGGCTGGTTGACTTTTCAATAAAACCCCTGTCTATATTTTTATCAATAAAGTCTCTTAAGGCCTTTCTTTCGGGTTCCGACAGGGCGTATAGTTTTGGGCTAGGCAACTTGGCGCCCTTTTCAATCTCGATTGCGCAATCGGACTTCCGGTGGGGGGGCAGCTGGTCACTTTCCCGCTCACTAAAGACCTCCCCTAAGTCTTCATACTCTCGCGGGACTTCGCTGGGCAAGCTCTCTGCTGCCCCCACGCCCGCTCCCTCAAGGATTGGGGTGTCCGCGTCTTCAAGGTCATCTAGCCTTGCCCGGGCCTCTCCGCTCCCGAACTGCACCGCTCCGGTCTCCCAGTTGATCTGAGGGTTTTGGCTGCGCAGCCAGGGAGCCCCCAGGATGATGGGTTGGTGGGCCATTGCCGAAATGACGAATCTTAGCTTTTCTCGGTGGGACCCCATCTGCACTCGGAGCTCCCCTGTCTTATGGGTGGCTGGCCCCCATTCTCGGGGGACCCATCTAACTGGGAAAATAGGATCTGCTCGACTAGGGCTTGTGGCCTTATCCCCAGCTGCCTCGCAAATCTCGGGGACATCAGGCACCTGGTGCACCCGCTGTCTATCATGGCTGTAGTCTCTATGGGTTGGCTGGCCTCGGGGCCCCACACCTGAATGTCCAGCTTGTAGGTGCCGCACCCAGGAGGGTCTAACTCACCGCCCGAAGGGGTCTGGATCTGCCGTCGGGCGTCTACAGCAGATCGTTGTCGTTTCCCGCCATCCACTCGGAGTCGCTCTCCTCCGTCTCCGGCTCTAGTTCCTCAGCCTCCCGTAGGGGCCTGGGTGCTCGCGCCGACTCCGAAGCCACAGCTGATGCCTTGCCTCGGCCAGGGGGTTTGGCGGGTGTTGCCGGTTTGACCTCCGGCGCCCGCTCCGCCTTCGGCGAGGGACTTTCTTTGGCACTCCGCTGCCCGGTGCCCTTCTCGTCCGCCGCACGAAGCAGGCTCCTCTCTTCCCTCTCGGGGCTTCCCGGCTGGCTGACCGGGGTCGGGAGGAAGGTCGTCGGGAGGGCCCCGACCGCCCCGGTGGGCCCGTGCCTGTCCCGCGGGACCTCCCACCATCTCGGTGGCGCCTAGGCATTTGCTCCATGTCGCACTCCACTCTCCCGGCCAGGGCTATCCAACCCTCCAGGGTCTCGGGATTTCCTCGGTGCATCGCCCATTCCAGAATGTCCTGCCTTAGGCCTGCCTTGAAGCACTCGAGTATGGTGGATTCAGACCAACCTCGGATCTTCCCGCTAGAACTCGGAAGTTCAGAGCGTACTCTGAGACGGTTTTCTGGCCCTGGTAAATCCTCCTCAACTGGGCCTTGGCTTTCTCCCGGCTAACGGGTCCCCGAACCGGTTCGCAAGGCCTCCAACAGGGCGTCTAGCCGCAGCAGATGCGGCGATCGAGTGTCTGTTAGTTGTATCAGCCAGTCGGCCGCGGCCTCCTTTAGGTTGGCCCCCACAGCCCGCACCTTGGCCGCCTCCGAGGGGAACGTATCCCCATAGTCCACCATGTAATTCTGGACGTTGGTGACAAAGTATGATAGTTGGCGGGGGTCCCCGTCGAACTTTACCTTTAAGTCTCTTCTCGTCCCCGTCATCTCCTGGCTCTGGTCCCCCAGGCCCGGACGGGGTGTAGAGGCATCCCCTCTGGGTGGAAGTAGCTCCTCCGAGAACCTCACCGCGGCCCTCCCGGATCGGCTCGCCCCTCGGCTCCTGCCTCTTCCGGAGAAGACGGGCTCAGGCGTCCCCCAAGGCCTCTCCTCCGGCCTACTCATCAGCATGTCCAACTGCGCCTGCATCTTCTGCATCGCTTCCGACATCTGGAACATCTGCACCTCCAACCGCAACATCTCGTTGCTGGGTGCTCTCACTTTGCGACGAACATCCTTCGGTGGTCGGGTCTGGTCAGGGATCCCCCCATCTTCCATCCCGGGCACCACCACCTGCGGTTCCCCACCGGACGCTCCGGCTTCGACCTCGTCCTCGCTTCCGTCCTCCTCCTCCTCGTCTGGGATTACCGGAGGTTGCTCCTCGCGAGGCGTCCCTTCGGCTTGAAACATCTCTGCGAAGTTGGTTACGGTCGGAAGGCTTTCACGGCCGTAGAAGTTGGTGAGTCTATCTTTATGTAATGCTTGGAAAGGGGGTCCCAGATCTTTTATTGAGCTCCTTACTCCACGCTGAACAAAGATAGACTAAAGAAAGCCCGCGCAAACATTCCTCAAGAATCCCTCCCCGGCCCGCCCCCCGCTGGGCCCCTCCTTTCAAGGCTTGACCAAATGGCCAGTCCACATATCAAAGGCCCGGAAGGTATCTGGCAGATCAAAGGGGATGAGCCTGGTGGTTTCCCGCTCGGCAGTGTCCATATCACTTGGCGCGATCGGCTTGGTCCGTTATGGCATGAAACGAACCAACCGGAGCTGACAGGAATGGTCAAAGTTTGGAGCTCGTAAAACTGATTGTGACATGATCGCTTGCTTTAACTGATCCGTTGATCTTTGACACTGCTCTGTCCAAGTCACTTGATTGGGACAGGTCTTACATGTTAGGTGAGTCAAAGGTGCTGCTAACACACTTAAAGAAGGGATACAGTTTCTGTAATACCCTGATAACCCAAGAAACGATCTCACATGTTTCTTATTCTTGGGTATGGGCCATTGATGAATGGTGTGAGGATCTTTTATTTCAAACTGTGGAGAACTGACCATCCGCAATCTCTTCTGACCACTGTGGCAGGGCTGGCTATCTTACCGCTTCCACCAATTAATGTGAAAACACCTGAGGTTTTAAGCTGCCACCATTAGGATACTCGTTTTCCCATCTTACTTATAGATTGAGACAATGTAATTGGGTTTACATTGAGGCAAATGTGTATGAACAAAGAACAAAGATGTTTATTTTGATAGCTTGTTTGAGGTCACAGACACTTGAGCGTAACAGTTGCAATGTTGAAATGGAGCTTGTGGTTACTTTACAGAACAGTTCAATGCTTGGTTACAATAAAACTCTTCAGTACTTTAACAGACTTTCCTTTAACTAGTCTACAGATAATCCTATCTTTAGGATCTATCTATTCTCCACTTTAGTTATTCTCCTTAATAGCTGTCTGACTTCTCCCTACAGTTCTAACTACACGGCTTCACTAAACTCCACACTCCCTCTTCTCTCCCTCTCCCAACTGTTGTTTTTCAAATTCCTGAGTCTAACTGTCTCTTCCAACTCCCAGGTCCTAACTGTTTCTCTTCCAGAGCCTAACTGCCTTTCTGAATTCAAAACACATACTTTTCCCCTCTTTTCTTGACCTAAGCTCCGCCCACTGGCTTCCAGACAATCACCAGGTTTCTCTGCACTTCCCCCAGGCTGCTTCTAAGCTCCGTCCCCTCTGGGAAATACCTACCCTAAAATGGCCGTTCTCTTCAAGCAGCACTCAAAATGGCCACCATATTAAACTGGGCTTCTTTCCTGAGCTTATCCTGGTCTATAAACAGGCAGTTCGTCACATTTCTCCCCCGCCCCAAATCATTGCAGAGTAAAGTGGATCTTTTAACCTTTTTCAGAGCAATGGAACTCCGTCCTAACTACTATCCTAAATCCTATTCCCTCCTAAACTCCAGTTTACAATACACAGTAAACATGATCATAAATTTCCAAAAACTTGCCACATATCTGTGGACACGGGTAGTCCATCCAATTCTCAGCAATATTAAAATCTCTTCAGCATCTTTCAAAGGAAATGAGGAATTTCTCTACATTGTCATTCTTATTATATCTTGGAAATGTCCTCAAAATTTTATTCATAGGGATCCCAGCTTGTACTTCCTGTACAGGCCTAATTTGTTGAGAAAGGATCCATCGTTGCCTCTCTGTTTCCAATTCTATTTTTCTTAATTTGGCTTGCCTAGGCTCTGCCTCAATTTCTCTTTGATGTGCCCTATCTTTGTCTCCCTCTCTTTCTTCAGCCTCCCTGGCTTTCTCTTCAGCCTCCATTTTTAGCCTTCATTCCTCAGCCCTGTCTGTTAACTCCATTTTTTTAAACTCCAGTTGGAACCTAAAAGATTCTTCAGACCCCATTTTAACTGGTGCCTGATCGGATTCTGAACTTTCTTCCTCCTGAATTAATTCAATCTCTTCTGGTTCCTCTGTATCTTTTCTCTGTCTTCTGGTGGTCATGTTGTGCGATCTAACTTTACCTCACAACTTTTACCTCAGAAATTCTTTCTAGTACAGCCTCAAGCACTAGATTGTTAAACGAATCCCGCCACTATGCCACCAATTTGTGAAGACATGACCTATACCTCTCACTAATTGCTGCCACCAATAATTAAAATCAATCTTGTAGGAATATAAATAACCGGCTGCTGTATCAGGGATGTCTTCCCTTTAAATCCCACCACTAATTTGTGGTGAAGAGGTCACTATGTGTCTGACCTAATGTAAAGGGATATTGCATAGCCTTATTTTAAAGATCCCTCAAACATGAAGAGGTTAGCCACCGGTTTGTGAGTTCTGTTATCAGTTGATCAGAAAGGTTTTGTCACCAATTGTTATGGGACTCCAAACTGTGGAATAGGGCAGGCTGATCCCACTTTCCTGTCCTTTTTTACTCTGAGGCTTGTCCTTTAAAATACTGGCACAGAGAGGGATTGATAGTAAAAAGTTTATTTGAGGTTTGGCACAAAAGCTTGACGGTTACGTTGTTATAACACTTACTTAGAGGCTCAATTCGTGACAGTTACACTTTCATTAAAGAAGATATAAAGTTAAGATGTTCAACTGTTACTGTTATTCAGTTAGATCAGTTCCTAACTAGTCTCACACAGGCACTTTGCCTCTCCTATTGGCACACCTTGCCTATTTATGGCTCTCAGGCTTTTTATAAACAGATTGGCTCACAAGCACAATCTACCAGAACTGTCTCTCTACAGTTCCAAACTCAGACTGTGCCAAGAACTTGCTCCCTCCTAGAGTTGGTCTTGACAGTTTAACTGACAAAATTCAAAACCCTCAGAATTCTAATCCTAGCCTTGGCTGCCAGGCTGCTAACTCCACCTACTGTTGCCATGGCAACTCAACCTCCCTTCAGAGGCTGGCCCCTAATATTAACCAGTTATGGCCTATTTCAACCTTAACATTTTAACACATATAGAAAATCTCATTTAACCTGTAATAAAATTATAAAGGCTTCATCACACTTGAGGACCTGGCAGTGCCCGGATTATTTAAGAAAGGCATTGTGTGCCAAGTTTGGTATGTATTGTTTATTTATGTGGCTCGCAGTGGTCTCAGGAACTGAGTAAAGGTACTGCCATCGTCCATGGTTCATCCTCCTCCAAAAAGCATCAAGATGTAAGAGTGGGTCATGGGGGCTCTGTGTGCCAACTTTGGTCTTCATCAGTCATTGGATGAGGGTCACAGTGGTCTCAGGAAGTGAGTGAAGGTACTGCAAGTCCCATCATCCATGATCCTCCCTCCTCCAAACAGCACCAGGATGTAGAGTGGGTCATGGGGGTTATGTGTGCCAAGTTTGGTTTTCATCAGTCCTTGGATGAGGACCGCAGCGGTCACTGGAAGTGAGTGAAGGTACTTCAGGTCTCATCATCTGTGGTCCATCTTTCTCTAAACTGCACCAGGTTGTAGAATGGGTCATGGTGTAGCGGTAACTGGAGTCCCAGAACTCCGAAGGCAATACCTTTTGTGCTAGGCTGCACTTGCTAGCGAGCGCAAGGACGGGTGACGCGACAATTTTACTGCGATTCAGGAAACCAGCTTTATTTGCATGACATCAGCTGATGGGCCTGCCCCCTTTGAGGAACAATACCGCTGGAAGACAGAACCCGATCTTTCCCAGTAAACAGATTTTATACAAACAATGGCGACAATATTTCAGTCCCTCCCTTCTTCATGCATTGTTACTGGCTAGCATTCATGAACCCATATTACTCTACCCAATTAAACAAAGCATTCTTAGCATCTCAATCCTATTTGCTGACAAACGTTGCGCAGTGTAAATTTCCATCTTTCTTCTATGTTATCTGCCCTACTTGCAGACTGTACTTGAATCGATACATTTGCTACTGAGTTCCCACTGGAAGCCTGCCAAGTGGAAACCTCATTTGCCATGCGCATCTCCTAACCCAATTGCTAACTTTGTAAACAAACGCACATGGTGAATGCTAAGCCAATCAAGACTGTTTCTTATCTAGAGGCACATGATGTTCTCTGGGCTAATCACAGCCTGTGCTTGTGTGGACCAATCAGAGTGGATTATTTTCGTCACTGTTGCTGGCGGACTATCTCTTTACTCTGTTACTCCGTTTCTATTCTAAAGCAGCACCTTTCCCTGACGTTTCTTCTGTTAAAGCATCAATTTCCCCTTTAATGGGGGTTATGTGTGCCAAGTTTGGTCTTGATCTGTCATTGGATGAGGGTCGCAGTGTTCTCAGGAAGTGAGTGAAGGTACCGCAAGTCCCATCATCCATGATCTTCCCTCCTCCAAACTGCAGTAGGATGTAGAGTCGTTCATGGGGGCTCTTTGTGCCAAGTTTGGTCTTGATCAGTCATTGGATGAGTGTTGCAGTGGTCTCAGAAAGTGAGTGGAGGTACTGCAAGTCCCATCATCCATGGTCTATCCTCTGTTTTCTTTAGTGAGTACAAAAACAGCCATGTCATTTCTCTTGTTCACAGAAGGCGGCAGAGGGCGTTTGCCGTAGCTGCGCCAACCCTGTGGAACACCCTCCCCGAAGAGCTGCGAGCCATCCGGGACTTAATGCCGTTCCGTAGAGCCGTAAAGACCTGGCTATTCAGACAGTCATTTGGTCCATAACCAATGCCGTGTTATCAGCATCCTGTTGTGTCGCTGTCAGCATATTCTTACTGCCATTGCAGTTCTGCTGGAAATTGATTTTAACTGGGGGTTTTATCTGGTTTTATTGCATTTTATGTGGTTATCTGTTTTTAACTCTGTAAGCCACTCTGGGCTCCAGAGAGAGCGGTATATTAAGTCGAATGAATAAATAAATAAATAAATAAATAAATAAATAAATAAATAAAATATTTACAAATGTACTTAATGGATTTTATTGAGTTACATTATTCAACATCAATGAAACATTTTAGAAAGAAGTGGAGAATATGGAACAACCCATCTGTTGTTCACATCTACTTCTGTGTTGCCTCTAATCTTGGGTTTTGCTGTGAATCCACCATCTGATGGTGGTCGTCTTCTATAGAGAGGATAACCATCATGTCAAGTTTGGTGTCTGTAACCAATTGGGATACTTCTTATTGCACTTTCCTTCCTTCATACACAGTGCATTCATGTTAAGGTTTCCACATGGTCTGTGAATCATATTTTTGGTCACCACTGCATAGAGGCTAGAGCCTTCAAATGGATTTGGGAATTCAGCGGATTCAACATTGTCTATTTCAGTTGGATGAATTTTTTCTTTCAGCCAAATTAGATTATGGGAATGTGGAAGTCCTCGTTTCTGCCATTCGATCGAGTACAGCCAGCATCGTGTTTCTCCAAATACATGGCTCTTATTTATTACTTCATTAACTTCAAATGATTAACTTCATTTGTTTTTGTTTGAACACCCTTGCTATTAAACCATGGCGATCACTGGATGTCTGTCCAAATAAAAGTTCTTCCTTTATCTCTGGCCAAGATGGATTACACGTGAAAGTAATAAATAAGTCAGTGGGTCCATAAGATATCACGTATGTCATGCCATCCTGAGTGTATTTGTGCATGAATCTTGGACTTCCTGTGAATGTAGCAGGTAGAATTACCATTTTCCCAATGTTTTCAACACTTTTATCATTGGAAACAGCATCCCTTAGGTGGATGTATTAATCCACTCAAAGTTTCTTTTGATTTTGTTATATGAAGAAAAGATGCTCAGTTTCAATTTTTGCATACATATCAACAATAAATTGATGAAATAGTTGCCGACAATTTAAAATAAGATTAGAAACATGATTTCTAATCATTATTCTGTATGCATAGTAGTCCATTGCTGCTACTTTTTTCTTAGTTGGTGCACCTGTAGTTGGGTTGATTTGCATGATGTTGAAGTGAGACCCATCTTCACCTTGCCCTAAAATTAGTGGGTATTGAAGTGCATCATACCATCAGTGCGTTTCTGCTATACGCTGTAGTGAATTACTGCGTCTTTGGATGATGATGTCACGTTGATCAAATTCATTACCTGACATAACTATTGCAACTTTGTTTGTCTGAGGAGCATTGAAGTGGAGTTCATGTTCTCTCACTGACTTTTTATCAGCTCTAATAACTACTTTGTATTCATTTGTTGGCATGCGTTCTAGGGTTGTTTTGAATGTGTTAATGATTTGGTTCTGTTGGTGAAACATGCGCTGTAGGTTCAACACAATATCACGTCTCACATCAGGAATGTAGTGGCATTGTTGATCTGCTTCTAGTTGGTCGTCCCCCATAAAGAAAATTTGTAAAACCTTGGGGCCTTGATTGGGCAAAGACATCATAGATCCTGCCTTGTGGTAGACTTGACCTTGTACTCTGAAAGTTGTAGGGAAGCTCCTTTCTTCAACTACAGATGTGGTACCAAATGATGTCATTTGAAAACATGAATTGTATCTTCTGATGTTCTGCAAGAAATGTTTTGATTCTGAAGTACTTCCAGACATATAAGAAAGAACGCCATCTGGTGGTTGTTGTAAAGGTGGTAGTGTAACTTTGCCACTCTTACAGCACAACCCAGGTGGTTCCATTTGAAATTTCTTAGCGTGACAGTAACTACATATTTGGTCTATTTGTCCAATAATAACATTTGGATAGTGATCATAGTCTTTTTTTTAGGATCATAGTAAAAACCTTCAAGCAACAAATTTGAATGCTTTCCTTTCCTAGTTGTAGTGACTTTTCCCTTGATTTCTTGAAGTCGGGCACTGTGCTGTTCTGGAATCTCTGCTGCTCTTGACGTAGAGGCTCTTTCTTCCATTGCTCCAAGTCTGGCCTGATGCTGTTCTGAAGCTCTGCTGCTCTGCATCCTGGCAGGGCAGAGCAGGTCCTCTCCCCCTAAGGGTAGTATACGGATACCAGCAAGGGACTTAAGTTACACTCTGGCCCCACAGCTGGAGTGTAAGTGGCCTTTCTGAGAACTATAGGCCATTGGATCTCTCCCAGTAGATCTCTATGTGGGGGAGAAGTTCTCAAAATGTTTAATTGTTTAAATTGTTTAATTTGTCTCCTGTATTAGTACTGTATGTTCTCTGTTTTTATATGTTATGCTTGTAAACTGCTCCGAGCCTCCGGGGAGTGGCGGTATAGAAGCTGAAAAATTATTTAATTATTATTTTATTATTTAAATACATATATTTATCTCATTTAACCTTTACCTGAGCACTTCTGAAATTAAACTATATCCTCTCCCTTGGGAACAGTAATGAAATACTTCCCAATGGAAAATATCTATCTTTGTATAAATTCATGACTTCTTCAATTTGTTCCAACAGGCATATTCCCTTTGTAAGTGTAACGATCTGACTTACAGTCAATTGTGTGATGAAGCCGAATTCGAATTTGGGTCTTAAGTGTGAAGAGAATGTGAGGATTCGAACTCAGGCCTGTGACAGGGCAGAATATACTACCAATGCCACTACAATATGTAAGGATTCTTTTAACTTTTACTTGCTGCCACCATTTAATTTACTTAGCTTGGGTACTGTAACGACTTGGGTCTTGGTCACTTGGGGCAGGGTGGACCCTCCTATTTTAGATGCCACCACTGCCACCAAAAAATGTCACGACGTGGAGGCTTAAGCCACTGGTACCGCCACCACCGACTTAAAAATAGCCTTTAGGATTTTGGTAAAGTTAACACACACACCACACCAGCCTTGGCTCTTATACTAACAAGGACTGGGAGGATTACTGAGGTAAATATCCGCCAAAAAGCTGGAATGGTCACCACACTGGAGCTGTTAATTAACTGCTAGATGGAATGAGGCACAAGAGAGGCTGTTCATTAAAAGTTAACAATTAAAAGGTTTATTGATGGAACTAACAGCTATAAAAGGCACATAAGTGTAAGTGGTTGTCAAGAAAGGTACAATAGCTTGGTGGTTTCATAAAACATGTATCTTTAAACTTTGATACAGGACTAGACCGATGGAATGTCTTTCACAGCTTGTCAAAATACTCCCTCACTCTAATCTTGAAACTAGTAGTGAGTTTCTTCAGCTAACTAATCTTAGTTAGTTCCCTGAGAATCCACTCAGGCTTCGGGCACACATTAACTAACTCCCTACAAGAACTCCCTAGTTAGTTGTCCCCAAGTGTGAGCCAATCTCTTAACCTAAGAGATCTAAGTCTGCTGTCTGACTCTCCAAGTCAGCTTTCCACAGACTTCTCCTGTCAGCTATCTAAGACACTCCCTGTCTTGGTGACTGCTCACAACGGACTCAGATGTTGCTCTGACAAGAGCCAAGTTCCCTCTGACTGAAAAAGCTACACTTTTTCCCTCCTAAGTCAGCTGGCCCCTCCCCTTCACTCTGAACCACCCCCTGCAGCTCTCTCTCTCTCTCTCTCTCTCTCTCTCTCTCTCTCTCTCTCTGGAGAGGCTCCAAGCCACTCCCCCTTTCCTAGCTATTCTATCTTACAAGGGATGCCAAACTGCTACCCAGGCCTCGGCCTAGCTAAAATGGGTGGGTCCTTACATTCCTCCCCCACTCAGATAATTTGCTGAATGAAGAAGGATTTTATCCCTCTTCTGAGGCAAAGGCTAAGTTTCTTAACTCCCTAAACATAACCCTCTACTCTAAACCCCTACTGTGCCTAACCCACTTTAAACATATATACCGCCGCTCCGAGCCCTCAGGGAGTGGCGGTATAGTAAGTTTGAACATAATAATAATAATAATAATAATAATAATAATAAACACAGCAAAAATCACTTTTTGCAATCCTAATACAAATGCATATTCCCATATAACATCCTGCAAGTATATCAGCAATATAAAAACAAAATACATCATATTCCAACACTTCTGCAAGAAAACAGGTTAGGTATACAGCATATTAAACACATAAATACATTACCTTTACATTTACACCCATCCCTCTTTACGTTGGCCTTCCTCTGTCAGTAACCCGGAAGCTCAGGCTAGTGCAGAACACTGCCGCCCGGCTCCTGTCTGGCACGCCAGCAGGTTGCCACATAACACCCACCTTGCAGGATCTGCACTGGCTGCCAATTGAGCACCGGATTGCCTTCAAAGTGTTGGTTCTCACCTTTAAGGCCTTACACGGCCTGGGGCCAGCGTATCTGAGGGACCGTCTCACCCCATACTGCCCTCCGAGATCACTGCATTCGGAGAATTCCAACCTTCTAGCTGTACCCTCCGCTAAAGTGGCCAAAAGGACAACTACCCGTCAAAGGGCCTTCTCGTTCGTAGCGCCGACACTTTGGAATGCCCTTCCGGCAGCTACACGGGCCATCCATGACCTGCTCCCGTTCAGGCGGGTGTGTAAAACCCACCTCTTCCGGCTCGCCTTTCAGGTGCAGGCCTAGTGGGTTGCACCCTGGCTGGGAATAACCTATGTCCAGGTTGTGCTAATGGTGCTAAACTGTTTTTAATTGTCTTAAATGCTGTATACTGCAGTTTTAACGATGTTTTTATCTTTTGTCTTCTATGCTGTATTTGTTTTATATTGTTGCCTTTGGTTGTGAGCCCCCCCGAGCCTGTTTGGGAGTGGCGGAATAAAAGCCGAATAAATCAAATCAAATCAAATCCCTTTGTTTACCTTTGGGATTTTCCCAGGATGTTTTACTCAACCAGCCTTGACAAGGCATCGGCCACAACATTTTGGGTACCTTTTATGTGTTTGACGTCAAAGTCTTGGAGTAATAAACTCTTTACCTGATGCAACCACCTTAAAGGTGAGTGATCTCTGCATAGGGTGAATTTTTTCCCCCACGGGTAAGGTTTCAACTTTGTGGTTGCCCACACAATCGCTAGACATTCTCTCTCAATGACCGACAGGTGCTGTTCTCTCTCTAGGAGCTTCTTACTGAGGTAGACAACAGGTTGCACCTCACCTTCGGCATTCCCCTGACTAAGGACTGCTCCCAGTCCCACCTTAGAGGCGTCAGTTGTTAAGACAAACAGCTTGTTGAAATTAGGTGCTCTTAATACCGGGGCCGTTACTAAAGCCCCCCTCAACACTTCATAGGACTTTTAACCCTCAGGTGTCCAATTCATTTTGTCAGGTGCTGACTTCTTAGTACCATCTGTCAGTACCGCTGCTACCGTACTAAAGTCTGGGATAAATCGGCGATAAAATCACACTACACCTAAGAAAGATCTCAACTGCTTCTTGTTACTCGGCTTGGGCCATTCCTTAATAGCTTGCACCTTATCCAAATCAGGTTTGATCGCACCCCCTCTAACAATGTGTCCCAGGTATTTAACCTGAGATCTGGCCATCTGACATTTCGTAGCCTTGACTGTCAGGCCAGCCTCCTTGATCTTCTCTAGCACCTTGGCCAAATGCTCCGGGTGCTCTTCCCAGGTCTGACTGAATATTGAGAGGTTGTCGATATAAGTTTGGACAAACCCTCTCATACCTGTTAGCATCCTGTCAATCAAGCATTGGAATGTTGCAGGTGCATTTTAAGTCCAAATGGGAGCACTTTGAACTGATACAGACCATCTCGAGTCACAAAAGTTGTCTTCTCCCACTTGCCAATACTCTTTGGTCAAATCTAAGGTTGTAATGTACCTAGCCGACCCAATAGTTTCTATCAACTCATCTATCCTTGGCATGGGATAGACATCAGAAGTTGTTACCTGATTGAGTTTGCAATAGTCCACACAAAACCTCACGGTGTTATCTGGCTTAGGTACTAATATTACCGGCGTTGACCAGGGACTACTGGATGGTTCAATTAGTCCCAGGTTCAACATCTCCTGAATCTCTCTGGAGACTACCCGTGCCTGCTCCCCAGTTACTCTATAGGGTGAAGCTGCAATGGGATCAGCTGTCCCCGTGTATATTTTGTGGCAGGTTAAGTTGGTTCTCCCTGGCACATTGGAAAACTCTTACCTATAGTGGTGTAACAATTCTCTCAGCTGCTTCTTCTCTGTAGCATAGAGGTTACCATTTTTCTCTATTACAGGCAAACTACATTCACCATCGACCCTCCCCCAACCAGACAGAGATACTTCTCCCTCTGCCTCTGGGAGACTTTACAACATTGCATTGACTCTAGAAAAATAGGATTTTAGCCTATTTACTAGGCATGAGAAAAATGAAACGGAAATTAAAAGAAATCGTAAGTGATTCGTATGTAATGGGCCTTTCAAGTTTATACGGATTGCAAGGCCAATCCCGGAAGTGGACTTTCTTTTACGCAACCCCTGTGACCAAAATTTCGTTAGATTATTAAATATTTCGTTAGATTATTAAACAGGAAAATTTCCCCTCCAAAATAGCTTTGCAGACATAACTCACAGTGAAATCGGGGCCTTTCCATGCTTGAAGCCTAATTAGAGTGGAAGGCCTCCTCCAGGAAGTGAAAAGGGAGCCGGAAACCATAGAGAGCCCGAAATCAGGACTCCTAGAGGGGCTGGAGGACTGACGAAAAAAGCGATTTAAACACCCAGGAAGGGGGTTTAGATAGAAGAACAGAGTAGGAGGACATAAGAACTGCTGAGAGAAGGGCAGCAGGAGTGAAAAGAGCATGGAGAGGAGAAGGAAGAGTTCAGAATTCAGAAAAGCCATAGAGTTCCAACGGAGGTCCTAGACTGCTATGGTAAAACTGAATGGGGAAAAAGATGGAGTGAGGAGAACTCTACAGATTAGCAAGGCCTGCACCAGAGGTAGGCCTAGGCATTTATTTAATAATATTAATAATAATAATATATTAATGCATTATATGTGTCCCTGCAAAGGAACCCTGTCCTTTAATAATATTAATAATAATAATATATTAATGCATTATATGTGTCCCTGCAAAGGAACCCTGTCCTTTAATAATATTAATAATAATAATATATTAATGCTTTATATCTCCCTGCAAGGAAACCAAGGGAAATGTTGCCCCTTGATTTGCCTGTGTTTAAAACAGTATCAGTCCTGTTTCCCTGCTTTGCCTACTTTAGAACTACTAACGAATTTCGTAAGTAATTAAGTTACATTTCCGAAATTTTTGGGATTTTTTTTGTAAGTCTTTGATATACTAATCAAAATCCCCCCCCCATTTGATTTTAGAATCGCCATTTTTCGATTTGTTATCATGCCTACTATTTACATGCAGCTTCTTGCATCTACCCCCGTCAGTCTCTTTGGAAATCAAATAGTCCACTTTGGAGACTTTTGCCGCCACGGTGTATGGTCCGTCCCACCTCCAACTTTCTTCTGGACCTAGGTTTCAAAACCAACACCTGGTCTCCTACGGCAAAAGTTCTTGGTCTTGCTTGAAGATCGGCCAATTCCTTCTGACGCTGCTGGGCTGCGGTCAAGTTCTCGGCAGCACAGTCTCTGATAATGGACAAATGTTCCCTCAGGTCCTCGATGTAGCTGAAAATGTCTTTGTCTGCAATCTCCTCCTGTCCCGTCCAGGCCTCTCTCAAGACATCCATGGGTCCTCTGGGCACCTTCCCAAACAGCAACTGGAATGCGTTCTCCTGCGGCACCTCTCGATAGGCAAACAGCAAATGCCGGATCTTCTTATCCCAGTCGTTAGGGTTCTTATGGACATAGGTCCTCAGCATGTGGTTCAGAGTGGCGTTGAACCTTTCTGTCAGCCCATTTGCTTGGGGATGGTATGGAGTGGTGGTCAGATGTTTGATGCCACACGCCCGGAACATCTCCTGCATCATCTGGGACATGAAGGTGGTTCCTAGGTCGGTAATAATTGACTTAGGGAACCCCACGCGTGCAAACAGATTTAGCAGCGCGTTTGCCACTGTCTTGGAGTCTGTCTCTTTTAAGGGGATTGCCTCAGGGTAACGAGTGGCAAAATCCACAGCAGTCAACAGAAACCAATGCCCATCCCTGGTCACTGGTGTTATGGGACCTAAGATGTCGATTCCCACTTTGTCAAATGGTGTTGATACTACTGGGATGGGTTGCAAGAGCCCTTTCGTCTTGTCTTGGGCTTTGCCCACAAACTGGCGTGCCTCACATGATTGGCAAAAGGCGGACACATCTTGTCCCATCCTTGGCCAAAAGAATCTGCTCCGGATTCGCTCCTTCGTCTTCCTGATACCTAGATGTCCGCTAAATGGTACATCGTGGACTAATTTCATAATCTTTTCCCTGTACTTTTGAGGTACCACCAGCTGTGTGGTTTCCTCATACAGGACTGAAAATATTTTGAATCTGAGGATTCTAAAGCCATCTGCAGGCTCCACCTCTAGTTTCCATGGTAACGGAGGTTCTTGGAAGCTCTGCCAGATAATTTTACTGTTAACCCCTTAGGGTTAGCAAAGTTCCACCCTTACAAAATACTTACATATACATAAATATCAACTACCTTTACAGCCTGCAATAAATGAATATGACTTCACCACAGTAAGGTGTCCTGGTACCGTGTTTCCCCGAAAGTAAGACAGCGTCTTACTTTCTTTCCCCCCCAAAAAGTCCCCCTACGTCTTACTTTCGGGGTACGTCTTATATAAACTAAGACGTACCCCATCGCCACGCCCACGCCGCCGCCGCGGCACACCTCCGCAGCGCAGCTTTCAGGACACAGGATGGGAGGGGGAAGAGAGCCAGAAGCATGGCAAGCGCCGCAAGGTCAGAGTGACGCGTCGTCGCTCTGCCCCGCCCCGCTCTCTTCTCCCTCCCTTTCTTGGAGAAAGGAAAGGAGGGGGAGAGAGCCGGGGCGGGGCAAGCGACGAAGCAGCGTCAGAGTGACGCGTCGTCGCCTGCCCCGCCCCGGCTCCTTCTCCCTCCCTTTCTTGGAGAAAGGAAAGGAGGAAGAGAGCTGGGCGGGGCAAGCGACAACGCGTCAGAGTGACGCGTCGTCACTCTGCCCCGCCCCGGCTCCCTTCTCCCTCCCTTTCTTGGAGAAAGGAAAGGAGGGGAAGAGAGGCCGGGGGGCGGGGCATAGCGACTCCGCGTCAGAGTGACACGTCGTCGCTCTGCCCCGCCCCCGGCTCCCTTCTCCCTCCCTTTCTTGGAGAAAGGAAGGAGGGAGAGAGAGCCGAGGGGCGGGGCAAGCGACGACGCGTCAGAGTGACGCGTCATCACTCTGCCCCGCCCCGGCTCTCTTCTCCCTCCTTTCTTGGAGAAAGGAAAGGAGGGGGAAGAGAGCCGGGGGCGGGGCAAAGCGACGACGCGTCACTCTGACGCAGCGCACGCTTTGCCATGCTTCTGGCTCTCTTCCCCCTCCCTTGGAGGCCTGGCAGAAAGGAGGTGTGCCGCGGAGGTGTGCCGCGGCCGATGTGCCGGTTGCGGCGGCGGCGGCGGAGTGGGCGTGGCGACGAGGTACGGCTTACATTCGGGGTACGGCTTACATTAGCCGACCCCCCTGACACCCCCGATACGTCTTACAATCGGGGGTGTCATACTTTCGGGGAAACACGGTATTATGCTAATAATCTTTCAAATTGGCTTTTGTAATTCCCTATCAAATCTATATAACTTAGACCTATCTGGGATTATTCTCTAATTATTCAATTCTCCATATTAACATCATATGCCCTTGTCCAAACTTATTTCCATCCTTTTAAGAAACACAGTTGACCTTCCATCTGGATTGGTCACTCTTAAGAGATAATTATATACCATACCACATTACTACTTTCCCCCATACATAAGGACCCAATTTGTTAATGGCCCACACACTAGCCAGACATTCGCTCTTTATTCTTGTCACGCACATGCCCAATGTTCTATTACTCAGCCACAGTCTTGGTCGAAATGGACAAGCTATCCACAGCAATGTCTCTTTGGGCTTCTTCCTTTTCTTTTCTTCTTTGGCTTCTGAGATGGATCAGCCATATAAATCTGGACCTAGCCAAGCAATCAAAAGAACCAGTTCTTCATCAGCTGATAGTCTGTAGTCCTGAATGGCCTGTTGGAAGATGGTTTTCCAAAGTAGAAAGTCCTCAGGCTTGTCTGAGAATTTCTGTACTGGTTTATCTCTCAGGTCCTTTTTTGGGTTGTGACAGGGTAGATACGAGGCATGGTTTAGAACCCAAAAATCATGATTCTAAAATCAAATGGGGGGGGATTTTTTTTGATTAATAATAGAAAGACTTACAAAGAAATTTCCAAAAAGTTCTAAAATGTAACGTAATTACTAACGAAATTCTAAATTGGTTCTAAAGTCTGAAAAGCAGGGAAACAGGACTGACACTGTTTTAAGCACAGGCAAATCAAGGGGCAACATTTCCCTTGGTTTCCTTGCAGGGAGATATAAAGCATTAATATATTATTATTATTAGTAGTAGTAGTAGTAGTAGTATTAAATAAAATAGTCAAGGCTTGCTTCTCCAGAGCATTTATTAGAATTAAATAATAAATTCTAATAGTAAGAATGTAGTAATGGTGATAGTGACCTGGAGGGTATGAGGAACATGCTCTTGGTAAACTAGAACAGGGCTGTCCAACTGGCCTGGGTCGGGTTATATCTTAGCAGGAAAGGGCCGCCCGCACGACCCCTTTCCTGCTGAGATAACCCGACCCAGGCTTGGGTCGGCTTATATCTTAGCAGGGAAAGGGCTGCCGTGCGGGCGGCCCTTCCCCTTAAGAAATAACCCGACCCAGGCCTGGAAACAGGAAGCTCGGCCCGGGCTGCTTCCAGCGCACTTTGGAAGCAGCTCGGTTTGATTCGGAGGAATTTCCTCCTGTTTCCCAGGCTGTCTCTCAAGCGGAGGGAGAGCCTGGAGAACAGGAGGAAATTCCTCCGATTGGGAACTCGCAGGGTTGAGGGAGGCATCGATGCCACCCTTTGCTCCTGCGAGGTCCCAATCCAACCCGTGTTCCCTTAATACGGGTTGGATTCTGACCTGGCAGGGGGAAGGGAGACATCGATGCCACCCTTCCCCTGCCAGGTCAGAATCCAACCCGTATTAAGGGAACACGGGTTGGGTGGGGACTCGCAGGAGCAGGGTGGCATCGATGCCTCCCTTTAACCCTGCGAGTTCCCAATCGAGGAATTTCCTCCTGTTCTCCAGGCCTCCTCCGCTCTGAGAGACAGCCTGGGAAACGGGAGGAAATTCCTCCATCAGTCTTCGAGCTGCTTCCAAAGCGCGCTGGAAGCAGCCCGGCCGAGCCTCCTGTTTCCCAGGCCTGGGTCGGGTTATATCTTAGCAGGAAAGGGGCCGCCCGCACGGCAGCCCTTTCCCCGCTAAGATCTAAGCCGACCCAAGCCTGGGTCGAGTTATATCTTAGCAGGAAAGGGGCCGCCCGCCACGGCAGCCCTTTCCCGCTAAGATATAAGCTGACCCAAGCCTGGGTCGAGTTATATCTTAGCAGGAAGGGGCCGCCCGCACGGCAGCCCTTTCCCCACTAAGATATAAGCCGACCCAAGCCTGGGTCGGGTTATATCTTCGCAGGAAAGGGGCCGCTCGCACGGCAGCCCTTTCCCCGCTAAATATATGCCGACCCAAGCCTGGGTTGGGTTATATCTTAGCAGGAAAGGGCCGCCCGCACGGCACGCCTGGGTCGGGTTATATCTTCGCAGGAAAGGGGCCGCCTGCACGGCAGCCCTTTCCCCGCTAAGATATAAGCCGACCCAAGCCTGGGTCGGGTTATATCTTCGCAGGAAAGGGGCCGCCCGCATGGCAGCCCTTTCCTGCTAAGATATAAGCCGACCCAAGCTTGGGTCGGGTTATATCTTCGCAGGAAAGGGGCCGCCCGCACGGCAGCCCTTTCCCCTCTAAGATATATGCCGACCCAAGCCTGGGTCGGGGTATATCTTAGCGGGGAAAGGGCCGCCCGCACGGCAGCCCTTTCCCCGCTAAGATATAAGCTGACCCAAGCCTGGGTCGGGTTATTTCTTAGCGAGGAAGGGGCCACCCGCACGGCAGCCCTTTCCAGGCTCCTTTTCCGTGCAGTTTAAAGCGCTTTTTCCTGAGTCCTCCAGCCGCCCTAGGACTTCCGGTTTCGATCTCTCTATGGTTCTGGCTGGTTTTTCTCTTCCTGGAGGCAAGGCCTTTCAGTTAAAGTAGGCCTCGAGCATGGAAAGGCCCCATCTGACTGTGAGTAATGTCTGGAATTTTGGATTTTGGATTTTGGAGGGGGTAATAGGGAGCCTTCCGAAATATTTAGAATTCTAACGAAATTTTGGGCCCAGGGGGTTCGAAAAAGAAAGTCCACTTCCGGGATTGGCCTTGCGATCCGTAAAAGCTCAAAAGTCCCATTACATACGAATCACTTACGACTTCTTTTAATTTCCGTTACTTTTTTCTCATGCCTAGTAGATACAAGTGAGAGTCTGGTACAAGCGGAACTGGCTTTGGTGCTTGATTTGGCATCAAAGAGTCTGAACTTTGTTACTGTGCAGAACGTTCAAAAGCTTGGTGTAAGCTTCCTGTTTGAGGAGGGTCGAACTGAAGGAAACTTGGCCCTTCTTTGTCGCTGGGTGGAACATCCTGGAATGTACGTGCAATGACTGGACCGCTCGATGCTGGAGTCTTGAAGCCCAAGTTGACTCCCAGCCTTGCCCTTTTCTGACTCAAAGTACCCTGTAGTGTTGAAGGGGTGGGGCTGACAGGAGACTGAAGGCTCAATTTACTCAGGTACTCCTAAACTTTAGACGCTGAGTTCATTTCTGGGATGAGGTTGACATTTTCTTGTGACAGTTGTCCTTAATAGACTTATTCGTTGCTTCACCTTTTATGCGAAGCAGCTCTAAATTGTTTTGTTTTGGGGCCTGACTATTTTCCAAAGTTGTCCGCTCTGTCTTGAGCCGAATCTGCTCTGATTGAGGCGAATTTCTTCATTTTTAAGAGCGATTTCTTGCTCTGCAATTTCGGCCTCAGCTTCCGCGGCAAGTATAGCAGCCCTTATTTCCAGACGTTTCGTCTCCTTTAAATGAAAAGTTGCTCTTTCAGAAGTAACACTTTCTTTGAATGATGCGGATCTGGAGCTGTGGTGACTTGAAGTTGCCTGCTCTCTCTTTATGGAAACTTTGCTTGATCGGTGGGATTGTAGCAACCCAGTTCCCTTTCGTGCCTGGGGGGCAGGGGGCAGCACCGGGGGTCCCACTTGCATTAGGGCCAGCTGCAGCTGATGAGGACATGGAGGAAGGGGATGACGAGGTAGCTGGGCCTTCCTCTCCGCGAGCTGTCCCCTCCAGGCTTCCAGATGCTCCATCAACCCAGAATTGGAGGCAGGGGAGGAGGAGTAGGAATACTGGTCCAGGACCACATCTCCATAACAGCTGTACAGACCCCGGAGATCACTGGCATTGAGTGCCTGGGAATTACCCTAAATGCCAAGGAGAGCCTGTCGATTCTTTTAATCTATCGTGCACCTGGGGCCCCGAGGGAGAGTACCTCCAAACTACTTGACCTTGTTGCAGACTGGACCCTTAGATCGCCAAGACTCATTGTGCTAGGGGACTTTAACGTCCATGCAGACATGACTACGTCATCTCCCCTAGCAAAGGACTTCATCCATTCCATGGACACTCTAGGTCTTTCATTAATGGAATCCGGCCCCACACACCAGGCCGGGCACACCTTAGACCTAGTCTTCGGATATGGGCTAAAGATTACACCACAAGCAACAACGGAGGTCCCCTGGTCAGACCACTTCACCCTGAAGGTTAACATAAAAATTCCTCTACCACCAAGGATAGATCCAGAACCTATCCTGGCGCGGCAGAAGAGACTCATGGACCCTACCAGATTTGCGTCGGCCATAGAGTCCGTGGAAGTCCCCGGAGGTACCCTTAACGACCAAGTAGAAAGGTGGAATGTAGCCCTGTCTAAGGCTATCGACCAAATAGCTCCTAAACGCCTCTTCCGACCACGCAGTTTCCGCTCTCCGTGGTTCACCGAAGAACTGAGGTCACTGAAGCGCAAACGGAAACAACTGGAGAGTGCCTGGCGGCGGAAACCTAGCCAGACATCAAGAACAGCCTTCAGAAACATGCGCAAGACATACAAGCGAGCCACAAAAGAGGCAAAGAAAATTCACAACACCTCCCTAATAACAGCTGCGAGATCGCGCCCAGCGCAGATTTTCAGGATTGTCCGAGATTTGGTCACCACCAATCCGCAGCCAAAAACCAGGGACACTCCAGCCATCTCAGCAGAGGAATTCCAGGAATTCTTCATAGAGAAAATCACCGCTCTTCGGCTAGACCTGCTATCTGTGCCTGAAGATACAAGTGAGAGGGTAGAAGAACTACATACACCAACTAACCAGATATTTGACCACTTCAAAGCCCTGGACCTGGAGGCAGTTAATAAAATCATCTCCACAGCACGGGCGACTACCTGCTCCACAGACCCTTGCCCATCCCATCTAGTTAAGGACTGCGCAGAGGGGCTCTCGATTCCCTGATGCAGATAATAAATCACTCCCTGGAGCAGGGAATTTTCCCGGATGCCTTGAAAGAAGCCTCGGTCCGCCCACACTTGAAAAAAGCCAATCTGGACCCAGCGATGCCAGCGAACTACCGACCCGTCTCAAACCTCCCGTTTCTCAGTAAGCTGATCGAACGCGCGGCAGCAACCCAGCTACAAAACTTCCTTGAGACATCAGAGGGCTTGGACCCCTTTCAATCAGGGTTCTGCCGCGGGCATGGGACCGAGACCGTCCTGGTGGCCATCTTGGACGATATCCGCTGCCAACTAGACAAGGGAGGCTCAGTAGTTCTGGTATTGCTGGACCTTACCGCCGCATTCGACACGGTGGACCATGATCTGCTGATACGACAACTTGCCGCCATAGGGATACAAGGAACAGTTTTAGCTTGGCTTAGCTCCTTCCTGCGCGGATGTAGTCAGCGAGTTGAATGGCTAGGCCAAACATCTAGGAAATCTCTCCTCGAGTGTGGAGTGCCCCAAGGCGCCATATTATCACCAATGTTGTTTAACATCTATGTTCGGCCGTTGGCTGGTATAGCCCGGAGCTTCGGCCTAGGGTGCTACCAATATGCCGATGACACCCAGCTCCTACTGAAACTGGAGCCTGGCGCAACTTCGGTGCCCGAAAACTTCACTCGAGGCCTAGAAGCAGTGACAAAATGGCTCCGCGCCCACAAACTTAAAATAAATCCATCAAAGACGGAGATCTTATGGCCGGGCCGCCCAGAACCACCTTTCTCGCTGCCCCCCTTTGAAGGGGAACCGCTGATTCCGTCCCCCTCAGTAAAAAGCCTTGGTGTTATCCTGGACTCCAAATTGTCGATGGAGGCCCAGGTTGCCTCCACGAGCAAAAGGGCCTTCTTCCACCTGCGGCAAGTGAGACAATTGGCGCCCTATCTTCCGACGGAAGCGCTAGCTACAGTAATCCATGCCACGGTTACATCAAGGCTGGATTACTGTAACGCTTTGTATGTAGGTCTACCCCGGTCACTAACCTACATGCTCCAGATTGTGTAGAACGCGCCGCCAGGCTTCTCACAGGAACATCGATGAGATGCCACATTACACCATCTCTGCAGCGCCTGCACTGGCTGCCCGTTGAGTATAGAGCCTTACACAAGACCTTGACCTTGGCTTTCAAAGCCCTACGGGGCCGGGGCCCAACATACCTAAAAGACCGCTTGCTGATGCCTGCTTACTCAAGGACCCCGCAGCCAGCAAACAAGAACCTTCTTCACGTACCAGGCTTGAAAGAGGCTCACCTGGAGACCACGAGACGGAGATCGTTCTCCATTGTGGCCCCCGTTCTTTGGAACTCGATGCCACCGGACCAGAGAGCCTCCCTCGACCTGCCCCAGTTCCTGACCGCTCTGAAGACCTGGCTATTTAGGAAAGCCCATGGTTAATGCAGAACCAGGAACTCAAATACCGAGCCTGGCCCCTGCATTTAACCACTGAATATTTTAATCTAGTTTTAAATACTCTATTTTAATTGTGGAATTTGTTGTGTGTAAGTCGCCCGGAGCACTAACGTGGAGGGCGACTCAGAAATAATAAAGTCAGTCAGTCAGTCAGTCAGTCAGTCAGTCCCACAGAGAGCTTGGCCTGGGATTGTCACGATGCAGGGTCTCGGCCCAGCCCCTTAATCACACACACAGAGACGGTAATCAGCTAACTATTTATTGAATAATAAGAAACAGGTGAAAAGGTAAATTGTCCATAAAAAGTATCAAAAAGTTCAATCCAAAAGTAAAGAGTCTGTAGTAAAATCCAAAGGCAAAGGCTTGGCAAAGGCTTGGCAAAGGCTCAGCAAAACAATGCAGATCAAGGAACAAGGCAAGGTTCAATCAGGGCCCAAGAAACTTCTTGGCAAGGAACGAGCCGCAATCTGGCTCCGTGGACCTTCGCTCACTTCACTTCCTTGTAGAACAGAAGTGGTCGAGCTACTGAGGATCACTTCCCACGGATCCTATACTTAATTCCCTTGGTGCGTCCCCCGACACTCTAGGCTACGGCGCCAATCTGTGCTACGGGATCTAGCGCTTCTCTGGCGCTCTAGGCTGCGGTGCCATTCCCTCCTGCTGGACTCAATGCTCCGTCTCCTATCAAAGCTCCGTCCTTGCCTCCCAGCACCTGGGTCGTTATCTTTGTGAGAGCCAAACTCCCCTTCGGCTTCCATGGGCTCATTCTCCACTATCTCTCTGACCCTTTCCTGAGACCCGAAACCACCTGGTTTCTCATAACAATCATCGGAATCAACACTTTCCGAATCGGCCTGACTTTCCCAGTTCTCATAACCATCTGGCCATTCGTCATCCCATGCTAAACTTTCCACAGGGGAAGAAGGCCCAACTGCCCCATCATCCCCCTCTTCCATATCCTCATCAGCTGCAATGGGCCCTAATGCAATTGGGACCCCCAGGGCTGCCCCCTGCCCCCCAGGCACGAAAGGGAACTGGGTTGCTACAGGGATGATGAATGGCCTGACGGCTATGATAGCTGGGAAAGTCAGGCTGACCCTGAGAGTGCTGATTCAGATCAGTATGAGAAACCAGGTGGTTTCGGGTCGCAGGAATGATCAGGGAAACAGTGGAGGATGAGCCCATGGAAGCCGAAAGGGAGTTCGGCTCTCACGAAGATAGTGACCCAGGTGCTGGGAGGCAAGGATGGAGCTTTGATAGGAGACGGAGCATCGAGTCCAGCAGGAGAGATTGGCACCATAGCCTAGAGCGCCAGAGAAGCGCTAGATCCCATAGCACAGATTGGCGCCGCAGCCTAGAGCGTCGGGGGCCTCGCCAAGGGAATTAAGTATAGGATCCGTGGGAAAGGATCCTCAGTAGCTCGGCCACTTCTGTTCTGAAGGAGGTGAAACGAGCGAAGATCCACGGAGCCAGGATTAAGGCTCGTGCCATGCCAAGAAGTTTCTTGGGTTTGCTTTCATGAACTTTGCCTTGTTTGCCTTGCCACGGACCAAGTCTGTTTTTGATCCGCTTTGTTTTGCGGAGTCTTGCCAAGCTTTTGCTTTTGGATTTACTTAAGGACTCTTTACCTTATTGCTACTTCGATACTTTTTATGGACAATTATCCTTTTCACCTGTTTTTTATTATTCAATAAATAGTTAGCTGATTACCGTCTCTGTGTGGGGGATTAAGGGGCCGGGCCGAGACCCTGCATCGTGACAGGGATTTACGACTGAGGGTCTTTGGTGACCCCTCAATCAGACTAGCTTGGCTGTTGACATTCGTAAATGGTCTTCCTTCCGTATCCCTCCTAGGAGATGGACTAAACATTAAAATGTTCAGCTTCCTTTTGGTCAACATCCTCCCACAGCAGGTCATTTCTAAGGTCAGCCTCCGGGCCATTGATCTCATTGAGCAATGCTGAGATTCTATCTATCAAGGCTCTCCAGCAACTATGTGCATCTCTAATTTTGGCACCACACGCTTGGGCCTCTGTAGGGTTGCCAGCTGTTTCATATTGATGGAGGATGCTTGTGATGCACTGCCACACGTGTTCCAGTTGGGCCCTCAAGGCATTTTCCTCAAGTAAAATCTGTTTTAGACCCTTCTGTGTTGGATCCCTAGACCTGGGGCCGCGCAAGTCATATGAATGGCTTGCCTCATCTGATGCCCTAGCACTAGCCATTGTTATCTATAGGGAGTGCAACAAATATATATGGCAAACACAATAATGTCTATAGCAAATGCAGTGAACAGGTACAGCAATTACAGTAGAGGTGTGTAGCAATGCAATGAAAAAACTATAGCAAAACAGTAGAGATGCAATGGAAATCTATAGCAATGTACTGGATATGTAAAACAGATACAGTGGATGCAATCACAGCAATATGTATGACAGACACAGCAAAAGAAATCACAGTAGCTATGTATGGCAGACAGTAAATGCAATCACAGTAGCTATTATGATGCCTTTTCAATAAGCATCAACTTCAACTGAAAAATTGACTGAAAAAAGGGGGAAACTTAACTGCTATATGAGATATATGCCCATAAATCGCTGTTGCCAGGCAGATTTGCGGCCCTGAGCAACCAGCAAAACCTATTTTATTTCCAAGCCCGACTCCCCTAGAAGCAGATGTCAATCAAACCTATATAACAAACCCTATTGGAGAGAGAAGCACCAATCGAGAAGCAGGAAGCAGGAGGGGGCGGCTCCCAAGATCGGAGAGCCAACCACAGGAAAGAGGAAGGCCCTGCGACCAAGATGGCTGCTTCTGAAAATTTTCCTCCACTTCAGGGCTTCCTAAGGCCCAAGCTCTGCCGATGCCTCCCTGAGAAACTAGGAGGTGAAGGGAAGAAAGCTGCTGCACCGAAGCTGCCAGGAATTAAGAGGATGTTTATGCCGAAACAGGTAAGCTGCTTTTTGCCCCTCTATCTTACATTGCTTTGCTTGCTTCTTCCCAGGGACCAGGGACCTTTACTTTACTTTGCTGTTGTTCTTGCCAAGACGCCTTCCTCTTGGCCAGGGTAGCTGATTCGTTCGGCTAGGCCACACCCTGCCCCTTTAAAAGCCTTTACCTTACGTTGCCTTTTTTCAGGCCCAAAGGTCTTTCTCTGGGTCGAGAATGGCTTGAATGGTGCGGCTAGGGCGCAGCCTGATTCTTCTTTTAATTTGCAGTTACGCCTGGGCCTAAAGAGAGTGACTGTATGGATTGCTGTAAAGATCCTATGCCCAGGGGGTACGGATGCCTTCCTCTGTGGGAGAGGGCCCACAAAGACTCCACAGACCAAAGTTTCTTGAAAATGTTAACTGGGTTTATTTTCTACACAAACTCTAGGTGAGTGGGTCTTGGTTAATTTCAAAGTCCATAAATGTGTAAAACTTAAAACAGGCTTACATAGTCTCGTTCTTCAATCTGTGAACGATGGATGGTGATCGCCTCTCCTCTCTCTCTGGTCAGCAGCCACGGATGGAAGACAGATCTCATTCACTGGATTTCTATAAGGTGAAGAGCGAGTCCTTCCTATTTTGAATCCAGGGCTGGTTGAAGGCGGCCAAAGTCCCACACTTATCACCAAGGCCTTTCGATATGCCTGGTAAGGATGGATAAACTGGCAGTATTTATATTAAAAGAAGATGACAGGCTGGAGCTGACTGCCCCGCAAATTCAGCCACACGTCTCTAGTAGTCACTGAAGCAAAACAGAATGGTTTCCCCCTTTTATAACATTCAAAATTGGAGGGAAACCCTGTCAGGAAAATTGGAGGGGAAAATCTAAGTTGCTGATTGGAGGGAAACTCTGAGATGACAATTGGAGGGGAAAATCGAAGATGCTGATTGGGGGGAAGGTCTGAGGTGATATTTGGAGGGAAAACCTAAGAAGATGAGCCCCTCCCACCCAAGAAACCAACTACCCCAGCTAAAAAACTGCAAAAAGGCCTTAGAACAAAAATGAGGCCTACTAGCAGTGACAAGACCTAGCAAACATACATCTTCTTTATATATAAATTCTTTCATGTCGTGGTGAGGGGCTTATAGGCAGCAAAACCACATAATGCAGAAACACCAAATTAAGCAACACAACCACCCATATCACAAGGTGTGTTTAGCCCTTGAAAACCACGCAAAAAATAAGACTCAAAAAAGCCACACAACCTGGGGGAATAAATTCCCAGGATTCCCTGCAGCACAGATGTACTGTGCATGCGCAGAAATCCTGCGCACACGCACTAGGCCCTTCTCTCTCCTCCACTCCCCCAAACAATGAGAACTACAATACTAACTTCGGCAGTTGGTTGTCACGGGGCAAACCAAAAAGACACAAAGGGGTTAATCTTGTTGGAACAATGACAACACTTGAAAGCTAGTCAAAAAATATACAGGTAAATATAATAACTAACTAACTAACTAACTTTATTATTTATGAGTCGCCCTCCACAAGTGTGCTCCGGGCGACTGTCACAATGCAGGGTCTCGGCCCAGCCCGTTAATCACACACACAGAGACGGTAATCAGCTAACTATTTATTGAATAATAAAAAAACAGGTGAAAAGGTGAATTGTCCAAAAAAGTATCAAAAAGTTCAATCAAAATGGTAAAGTGTTTGTAGATAAATCCAAAGGCAAAACTTGGTAAAAGCTCCGCAAAACAATGCGGATCAAGAACTTGGTCCGTGGCAATTCAACAAGGCAAAGTTCCAGAATCAAGGCCCAAGAAACTTCTTGGCAAGGCACGAGCCTAAATCCTGGCTCCGTGGATCTTCACTCGCTTCACTCCCTTCAAATCAGAAGTGGCCGAGTAACTGAGGATCCGTTCCCATGGATCCTATACTTAATTCCCTTGGTGAAACCCCCGACGCTCTAGGCTTCGGCACCAATCTGTACTACGGGACCTAGCGCTCCTCTGGCGCTCTAGGCTGCGGTGCCATTCCCTACTACTGGACTCAATGCTCTGTCTCCTATCAAAGCTCCGTCCTTGCCTCCCAGCACCTGGGTCGCTATCTTCATGAGAGCCAGACTCCCTTTCAGCTTCCATGGGCTCATCCTCCGCTATCTCCCTAACCCTTTCTTGCGAACCAAACCCACCTGGTTTCTCATACTGATTATCTGAATCAGCACTTTCAGTGTCAGCCTGACTTTCCCAGCTTTCATACCCATCGGGCCAGCCATCATCCCATTCCAAGCTCTCTGTGGGAGATGAAGGCCCAGCTACCTCATCATCCTCTTCATCCATCCCCCATCAGCCGCAATTGGCCCTAATGCAAGCGGGACCCCTGGGGCCGCCCCCTGCCTCCCAGGCACGAAGGAGAACGGGGTTGCTACAGCGACTTACACAGCTAGCAATAAAAATACTAGAATATTAAAACATTAAAATATTAAAATGGCTAAAATATCGGACTAGGTAGATTCCGGGTTGCTGGTTGTCGTATTATGCATAGGCTTTCCTAAATAGCCATGTCTTAAGGGTCTTTTGCGCATGCTCGAAGAGTAGCTGGACGCACCGAAAACTCTTCTCCCCGAAGAAGAGATTTATAGCTCACCCAAAGGGTAAGAAAGCAAAACAACAAAGCCATTTTGCTATTCTCAAGTGTAGAGCACCAGAAGGCTAAAAATTCCTGGGTGAGAGACTGAGTAACTGTCTCTGAACCTGTAAAAGGAGTATTGTTTGTTTGACTGGGTGCCTTGAGAAGTCAGATAAGATGGCGCGCAACCTCCATGAACTAAGTCAGCAGATTAATGACTCTCTGGCTTCTGTGGAGAGAAATATTAGGGGTGATATACGTTCACTTCAGAAAGAAATGAAAGAGATAAAAGAACAAGTTAAAGTAGTAAAAAAACTGCTTTGGAAGCTCAAAAGAAAGCAGAGGAAAACGAAAGCAGAGTCAGTCAGCTGATTCACCGTGTGAGCAGACAGGAAGACCGGCTGAGAAGGCTTCTTTTTCTTTTTCTGAGACTAATGGGGCTTCCTGAGAGTGAGTCGGTGAGCCCAAAAGACTTGGAAATAAAGCTGGTGAGCTGGCTCACAAACCTCAATATTTCAATTAAAGAGTCAGACATTGAGCGAGCCCACAGAATTTACAGACCGGGGGCGAGCTCTGGATTCCCAAAAGAGATAGTGGTTGCCTTTTCTACAGAAAAGATGAAGGAACAAGTCTATAAGGAGCTTAAAAAGATAAAGGACTTGAAATACAAGGACAATGTGGTCAGGGTGAAACAAGACTTTTCTACAGAGACTGTCCAAAAGAGAAAAAAATGGTTCCTTTTACTAACAAACTATTTGAAAAAGGGATCAGATTCTCCTGGGGATACCCTGCAACAATTATAATCTTCAAGGACGGGAGGAGATATAGGGCGATGACTCCTGAGGAAGCTATGAAGTTAATGGAGCAGCTGGGAATTGAAAGCTCCGCCCACGAAGAACTAAGCAGTATGGAGGAGGACCGAGAAGATCTCGAAGAAGGCTCATCGCAGAGTCTTGAAGGACTAGCTCTGCAGAAGAAAGGAAAAAGAAGCCGGAGAAATGAATCACAAGAGTTACTTGAGTAAAAAAAATGTCTGAATGTGACAGTAAGACTGTAATCTGTGCTAACCACTATAGCTGTAAAGTAAGGATATGTTTTGTTGGTTGAGCTAAAAAAAGATGTATAGAATGTTAAATATGGAGGGGAGGGGAGGGGACTGGTGGTAACGCAATGAGCCAAATGTACAAGGAGAGACAGGGAGGATTTCTCCCATACGTTACGTCTCTACCTGATGGGGAAAGGGGAATCCACAAAAGCATAAGTAAAATTAATTTCCACGCATACAAAATGAAACTTGTTTTCAATGTCTTGAATGACTATGGGATCTCTTAAGATTATTTGTATAAGTGTAAATGTAAATGGACTGTCAGGAAAAACTGGGAAGGTTAAAAAATTTAGACTACAAAATCTGGCCAGATCAGAAGGAGCCCACTTTCTCTGTTTACAGGAAGTCCACTGGGAAAATGATAAGCAACCCATTCTGAGCTCCGGTCTGTGGGAAACAGTTGCCTTGGCTAAAGGGACTAATAGATCAAGGGGAACAGCGATCTTAATGAGGAAAAATACAGATATTCAGGTTCTAGATCAATTAGGATATAGACAAGGGAGATACATATTCCTAAAAGTAAAAATAAAGGACAAAAAATTTACAATAGCAAATATTTACTGCCCAAATCAGGGTCAAAGACAATTCCTAGAAAAAGATATGAAGAAACTGCAAAACTTTTATGAAGGAGAAACTATTTTAATGGGAGATCTCAACCTAGATATAACTCAACACAACTCAATCAAATTAAGTAAATGGGGATTAAGAGATGCTTTTGAGATAGCTAACAAAAAGGCCCAACCCACATATTATTCTCACAGACATAAAAAATACACACGTATAGATTTTATTATGTTGAGGGAATCCAATGAATTAAAGATAAAAAAAACATACAAACACATGGGATTTGGATTTCAGATCACGCCCCAATACAAATTGAGATAGAAATTAACTCAGAACCAAGGAATAAAACATGGAAATATAACAGTTCAATTCTATGGAGGAAAGAGGATAAAGAATACATAACTAAACAAATTCAAAACTATTTTAAAGAAAATAGTGGTTCAGCCCCAGGAAGTATAATATGGGATGAAGGTAAAGCTGTAACAAGAGGCCACCTTATCATGCTAGAAAAACTAAGAAAAGAGGAATATTGTAGGAAGAGAAGGGAAAAGATTGAAGAATTGGAAGCTCTCCAAAGACAACAACAGGCCCAATATAAGGTGCAGACCCAAGACCAAATAAGGAAGTTGAAAGAAGACCTAGATGAGCTAGACCTCTTTACAATGTGGAAAAGAGAGAAATTAGTTAAAAATGAATTCCAAAGACCTAATATAAAGTCACTGAAAAGGTTAGCAAAATATTTGAGGGACAAAAAAGAAAAACAGAGGATTAAGGCCATAAGGATGCAAAATAATAAATTAACACATAACTCAACACGAATAAGAGAAGCTTTTGCCACATTTTACCAGGGGCTGTATAGTGAAGGAAATATGGGTCAATTAGAAGAAGTAATAGATATAAAAATTAGATGAGGAAGAGAAACAATTATTAAATTCAGAGATCTCAATAGAAGAAATAAAAGGAGTAATAAAAAAATTAAAGAAAGCAAAATCCCCAGGAATGGATGGATATACAGCTGAATATTACAAGGAATTCATAGAAATCCTGAGTCCTGAGTTACATACATTATTTAATAATATTCTGAAAGGAGGAAAAGCACCTGACACCTGGAGGAAAGCTGAAATTATAGTTATATTGAAACCACAGAAAGACCCAAAAGAGAGAGGTTCTTACAGACCAATTAGTTTATTAAACCAGGACTATAAAATATTTGCAAAAATTTTATCTAACAGACTAGAAAAAATATTACCAAAATTAATAAAAACAGACCAATATGGATTCATTAAAAACATTTTCTTAAAACCAAGAAAATGTGGTTGAATGTATATTGATGAAAGGAAAGAAGGTAACGAAAGGCTTGGTAGGAGTAATATATAAACAATGATAAAAGACTTCCGGTGAGCATTCCAGGGGATAGGCATGGTTTGTCGAGGCTCCCCGACAACCACCCGATCTCACAGGTATGGAGGGCCAATGGCCCCCTCCTCGACCCCCGGATTGAGTGGGGTAATGAGGCGCGGAAAGCCAGCAAGTTCCCATCGCTGCCCCCAAAACCCCCATCCCTCAAGGAGGGGGGCCGGGAGGCATGAAGGTAGAACTATGGCGTGCGGACCTGGAGACGGGAAGCAGGGGGAAACCCCTTCATCAGCTACCCCATGCTCATTTCCAGCATAAAGAAACTCAACAAGAATGAAGGGCAAAGACATGTAAGTCTCGCCTCTCTTTTACTATTTAGAAATTCGAAATTCCACACTATAGAGGACTTCCTTAAGAAACTGGGTTGGATGAAGAACACGAAAACCCGAAATAAATGAAAAGATAAAGAATTAATGGACTTATACCTTTACCTTAAATATGATATCATTATATTACTTAAGGATCAGAGAAAAAGAAAAACTGCTAATTGCCAATGTTAAATGAAATGAAATAAGAAACTATTGAAGAGATTGAAAGAGCTTCTATGGAAGAATTCCTGACCGGGGAGGGGGCAAACCGCAAGAGCAGGAGTATTTAACAAGAGATAAAGACTTATATAAGAGTAAATGGACAATTTTTATTCAGAGGATACGGCAATGAGAAAATGAGATAAATATGGCACCGACCTTGAAGTTGCTCTCTTGCTGTTTTGTTGTGTCTACGAAGCCCTCATCTTCATAAACATTGTGTGGTGAGGAATGTGGAGCCTGGAGCCCTTCCAAGCATGAGGCACGAGACAGGAAGGAAGGAAAGAAGGGAAGATTGAGGTGTAACACACTTTTGCCTGGGGGGACTGAAAAGGAACACCTAAAAGAGGAAGTAGGACTGCAAAAAAGTGACTATAGAGGAACAGCAGGAGACAAAGAAATATACTAGAGATATGAAAACCTCCGGTGGAGACATACAGTGTTAAAGAAGAGACGGGATGCAGCGGGACCAGGAGCAGAAGTAGAAGTGGAAAGGAACGAAGGGGAGACAACCTGAAGATACCACTAGATGGCAGGAGTGAAGGACAATGGGTTTTGAGGGAATAAATAGAACTTTGGGATAGGGGATCCAAATCAATATTATATAAATTTAATGTGTTGAAGTATCAATGATGTACTAACCTAGTCTTTTCAATTTCAAATGCGGGGAAACAAAGAGGGAATAATAGAGAAAGACTAATTTTATTAATAATGAAAAGGCGATAGAGAAAGGGGTTGAACTTTTCAGAATCCAGACGACCTACACAACAAGAATAAGGTCCCTTGGCGGGGACACAAAAAGTAAATTTCAAATAAAGAAATGTGTTAGGCGGTCAGGTGGGAAAACAATTCTAATCTTTGAAGCCTTAGAGATGTAAGATCTACGAAAATTCTCTATTAATGTATTAAATAAATCATTTATTAATAAACATTTGAATATCAGACTTGGAAAGGGAAGAAATAAAGGAGACGGGTTAACATAGAAGGAGGAAACCTCATTCTCCTCAAAATAGAACTATAAGGCCTTTACAGGAGAATAAAGAATAGAGAAGGAAAGAAGGATTAAAATCCCATTCAGTGCTTACAAAATATGGAATATTTGACTGCTCCTGGGTCCTGAGAAGCAACTGTTTCATGAATTGGTTTATTAAATTCCACCAGAGGAACATGAAATATAAGAGAACGAAATTGCCGACCCCGGTATGGTAGATCAAACTGAGAATAATAGGGTTAGTTATGAGAGGTTAGAGAGTGAAAAAGTGTTGAACAATAAGGTTAAGGAACTTTCCCTTCTTCTTTATGTTATTTCTGCTCTGGTGTGCGTGTGCTCCCCAAAACCATGGCAAGGAGGGTATCGATAGAGCTCGAAAGATAAAAACTTATACTTATAAAAGAACAATGGCAAGAGGAAAGAGTAATAAAGTATTAGATGAATTATGATAGATGATGGGTAAAGGTATTATAAACGACAGATTGTACTATGATTAATGAATATTATTAAGAATATGAAATAAGCTATAAGAATGAGTTGGGTACTACTGTCATACATTTAATCTTAGAGTAAGAGCATAGAGGAACCTCATGTATAAAGGAAAAAAAATGAAGAATATATGTAATAGTGTGGAACTAGAATGGAAGTCAACAATCCTGTTACCCCTTCCCTCTCTTCCTTCTTCCTATTGTGTTAATGTATGTTTGATAAAATGAAACTTCAATAAAAATATCTTTTAAAAAAAACAATGATAAAAGATGAGGAATATATAGTCAGATCATTACAAAATAAATGACAAAAGAATGGGACACTTACAAAACAAAATATTGAGGAGTGGAAGAAAGGGGTAAATAAAATTAAAATGGAAAAATATAAAGAATTAGAAAGGAAATTTATTTGGAAATGGTACAGGACACCAGCTCAATTAGCAAATATGGGAACAGGATTAAGCCCAATGTGTTTGGCACTGCAAAGCTGAGAAGGGCTGGTACGCACACATGTGGTGGGACTGTATAACTGCAAAAAAAAATTGGAATAAAATAATGAGGAAAATTGGGAAACTCTTCAAAATAACAACTCAAGCTAATATGGAATTTTTACTAATGGCAGTCACAGGGAATAAAAACATTGCTGCAAAGGACCAAGAGTTATTTAAAGCAATGATCCTAGCAGAAAAAGCAGTAATAGCTTGGGGATGGAGAGATGAAAAAAAATGGAATCTGGAAAATTGGAATAACTACCTATTTGAACAAGTCCAATCTGATATCATTGCATGTATAAACCAAGAATACTCACAGATAGATATAACAGAAGTAATTAAAGAGAAATGGGGGACCTATATGAAATGGTTAGAAGAAGGAGAAGCCAGTCCAGATATTGTACAGAGATTTCAAAGGCTGTGTTCATGGTTAAATATAAATATATAAGGAAGAAGTGGTGGGAGGGATAGGGGAGGGGGTGGGGGAGGTGGGAGAAAACAAAAATGTTATTATGAATGTTCTGTAAAGAATGGGAATAGATAACACAGGAATTATGTTTATTATAATCTATGCCTACAATAGACAATTATTATCTGTTCAAATATGTCATTTTCTTCCATTAAAAAAATGAAGAAGAAAAATAGCCATGTCTTAAGTGCCGCCAAGAATTGGGGCAGGTCGAGACTGGCTCTTTGGTCTGGCGATAGAGAGTTCCACAGGACGGGGGCCGCAACAGAGAAAGATCTCTGTCTCGTGGACTCCAGATGAGCCTCTCTCAGACCCGGGATACAGAGAAGGTTCTGTATGAATGAACGTGCCACCCGTGCGGGAGTGGTTAGCTATATGCTTATTATGCACATCAAAGTTGATATCTTCAGTCCCCCATGCTACTGGGCCTGGCAACAATCGGTGCAAGTGACACCAAAGCCTGCCCAAAGGGGTAATACCCCGTGGGACAGAACCTAGATAGAATATACACAATACAAGCCGTAGCCCTCCAGCGAAGAAAGATCCAGTGTCATTCTAAAACATCAACACACAGGCAGCAGGCCTAGAAACCATCTGACTAGGACATCAAAAATGCAGCTCTGAGGGGTGGATATATAAATCCCCACTGAACCCCCCAGTCCCCAATACCGTCCAGGCGCCACTCCAGAGTCCCGTCCGTGGGCGTGTCCAGCCGGCCGAGGAGCAGAAGCGGCGGCCCGGTGTGACAGGAAAAAAGCCATGCCGTCCCCATGTAGCCCCCCCCCTCCCCCGCTGCTGGCGTGCGGCGAAGTCTGATGACGTGTAACGTCCTGGAGTGGAAATGGCACACAATAGATGATGCACAGCCGACAAGGCCCAGTAGCGTGGGGGACTGAAGATATCAACTTTGATGTGCATAATAAGCATATAGCTAACCACTCCCGCACGGGTGGCACGTTCATTCTATATTTACCTGTATATTTTTTGACTGGTTGTCACGGGGCGCCACAACGCAGGCACCAGCTACGCTAATGCACGTGGGCGCCTCAGCCAATCTGGAGGCACTCGCGTGCCGCACAGGAGAAGCACGCGCTACAGCCATTACAAACGGCTCGCTGCCTCATCCTCCGGACAACAGGAAAGGGAGGAAGGGAATGGAGGAAGGGGAGGGAGGGAGGAGTGATACAGAAAAGGAAAGGAAGGGAGGAAAGAGGGAAAGGAAGGAGGAAAGAGGAAAAGAAAAGAGCTGAAGGATGAGGGAGAGAGGGAGTAGGAAGGGAGGAGAGGAGAAATGACAGACAGGAACTGATGTTGTGGAGCACCTGCGCACCCCTTCCCTCTCCCCCCACCGCCAAGCACCACAACAAGGGAAGGAACGAAGACACAAAGGGGTGAGTAGAGTTCACTCTTCCCCTCCCTTCTCTCCTTCCACCCTTCCCTCCTTCCTCCCTTCCTGTCCTTTCCTCCCCTCCCACACTGCCAAGGGGGAAGCCTTCCAGACTTAGGTGAGGAGGAGGAGAGGGAAGAGAAGGAAGACCTTCTACAGCACGCCTGGGCTAATTTTGGTCCGCCTTCCCTCCAGGAGTTTGGGGCTCCAACTCCTCTGAACTCCCCCCACAATGGACTTGAACCAAACTTAGCACATAGAACTCCCATGACCCATAGAAAATAATGAAAGTGTTTAATGGGCATTAACCTTGACTTCTGGAGTTGTAGTTCACCCACATCCAGAGAGCACTGTGCAGTCAAACAATGATAGATTGGAACCAACATTGGCATCAGTACTCCATATGCCCACATGTGAACACTGGTGGAGTTTGGGCAAAATAGACATTGACATCTGGGAGTTGTAGTTATTCGGATTTATAATTCGTATACAAACAAAGAGCATTCTCCGTCACACAAAGGATACAATTGGGCCAAACTTCCCACACAGAACCACCATGATCAACAAAATATACTGTGTTTTCTGGTGCTCTTTCGCTACACTTCTGACACCCCCTCACGATCTCCAGGTTGAGAAATGCTGTAAGATCACCAGACTACACCAAGGCACGTTTCTACAGCAACACTCACCGATTCACAAGTAATATTGTTTATCCACAACCATTACAAAATCACACTTATTACATACCACTACTTTCTCAGGACTTCACTTTTGAAACCACCAGTCAGCCACAGCAACGAGTGGCCGGGTAAAGCTAGTAGGCTATAAATGCACATCTTTAACACAAATAGGCCAAGCCTCGCTGGGCCGTCACACAGTCAGTCCATTTGTTTGTGGATGGTAAGGAGTAATAGTGAGGTGTTTTATTTGACAGGTCTTAAACAGTTCTTGCATCAGTTGTGACAGACCTCACAACCTCCCCCTGGACCTCTGGAGCGAGGGAGGTTTGCGTCGCCTGCGCCTGGGGCACTCAGAGGGTTCCGTTCTAGGACCTTCTGGAGTGCCAACCCCAGGCGTCGGGTTCCCCTGTTGGTGAACCCCCGACCCAGGAGGCTTGATAATCCGACGATGGGAAGACCGGAGCCACAGGCTTGTGGTGACCGCCATCGTATGGAACTCGAGACCCTAAGGACGCTGCTGGACTTGTGGGATCCTCCTAGGCTTCCCTCGTTCGACGGTCGAGCCTGATAGCTTGACCTTGGATAGCTCTGACCCATGTGGCCACGAGCCTGGCTTCCCCCTTCCCTGTTAAATGTAATCATCCCCCTCTTGATGTTGTTTGTTCTGTTTGTATCCTATGTATCTTTTCATGTCAAACTGTAAACCGCTCCCCGAGGGCTCGGGCCCTCGGGGAGTGGCGGTATAGTAAGTTTGAACTAATAATAAAAAATAATAATAATAAAGGTGGTTCCTAAGTCTGTAATGATGGCTCTAGGGAACCCTACATGTGCAAACACAGTCAGCAAGGCGTTGGCAACGGTTTTTGAATCTGTTTCCTCAGAGGAACTGCCTCTGGATATCTTGTGGCAAAATCAACTGCTGTTAGGATATATCGATGACCATGTCTGGTTACAGGTGAAATGGGACCTATTATATCTACTCCCACTTTATCAAATGATGTAGAAATTACTGGGATAGATTGTAACAGCCCTTTGGTTTTCTCTTTAGCCTTCCCCACAAACTGACACATTTCACAGGTCTTACAGTATGTGGTAATGTCATTTCCCATATTGGCAAAAACACTAGTGTGGTGACGTAGGCTATCCTTTCAATCCCACCACTCTTCCACCAATTTGTGGAGAAGCCAAGTTTACTGTTCACCTTTTTAAAACTATGGAGACTTGTGAAGATTTGTGGAAAGGCTATCAACTGGACAGGGTGGACCCTCTTTCAGAATCCCACCACTCTGTCCCTAATTCACTATATAAATCCTTGTCTTTAAACTGCTGTCACCATTTTAGTAGAAGTAATCTGAAACACTTTTGTGAGGGAAGCTTTTTGTGAGGTATTGAACGTTTTCATGTGACCGGAATAAACTTTTGAAACGAGGCTTGACTTCGAAATCAATGGCACAGAGAGGTTTTTAGATGAAATAACAACTAATAGTTTATTCTGGTACAAAGCTTGGTTTGGTATAACTCTTCCGAGGAGGCACAACTTAAAAAGGTTACTAATTCTAGTTATGGCAAAACCAAAGTTACAATAGCCTAACTATTGTAATCAACCAGCTAGATTAGCTTTTCACTCTCTCAATACGTAGGCCTTCTTCAGACACTTTGTCTTTCTTTAGCCTTCAGGCTTCCTCTAAACTAACTGACTCACAGGTTCAGTTAACCAAGACTGTATTCTCTCAGCCTTAAACTAATCCTAACCCTGCTCTCTCTCTAGAGCTGGTCAGACTTAACCACTCACTTTCAGCTCTTCCCTCTCTAAACTCTTAACTCTCTCTCTGAGCTCCTCACACACTGAGCTCCTAACCCTAACTGACTAGAATTCCCTCCTTGGTCTTGTCAGAAGCCTTTTGACTCCTCCCACTACAGCTTCAGAGCCAAGTTGCTATGGCAACTTTGCTCTCCCTGCAGAAATGTGCTCTTAATATCAGCTCTCTCTCTCTCTCTCCTGTCCACTCTCTCCCAACATTACAATACATATTCATTTATATAATACAATTAATCACTTCAACACAACTAGGAATCGGTAATACAATACAAATGATAGATTATAATATCGTAGAGATACAAGAAACACTCACATCATAGGAAGTCTCAAATATAGAGAGCGGAAATCACATCAAAATAATATAATCCGATATATACGGAGTACGTACGCATACCGCTACCGGTACGATACCTGAAGTACAGTGCAATGGAGGGGGAAAGCAGAGAGTCCCGGAATTCGGGGGGAATGTCATGGTGGAAATTCACAGAGGTCCGCTTCCCAAAGTAATCCCAAAGCAATGCCCACGGCTATGCGCTAAGAAATGTGCTCTTTGTAATCCGTGCGGTAGGTATACGACTGGGGCAAACCAGAGAATGAAGTGCTCCTAATTATACAAGTAGGACGCTGGGCACGCCACAATGGTAGAACTCCAGGGCCCGATCCGTTTCGCCGGAAAACGGCTTTATCAAGCGGCAAATTGAAATAATCAGCACGTCACAAGGTAGACATAATCTGGAATCAATGCATAGAGATAAGCAATACGATTCATTCTCAACATAGTGTACCCTTATAATTATATCTCATATACACAAGTACATACCATGTGAGGAAACATAACAAGCATGGCCTACCTTGTGGACCAGAGGGTGGGGGGTGAGGAAAGAGCACTGGCTTATAAGGATTGCAGTAAACATACTACAGCTGTCCATTACGTCAGAAGGGCATGAATAGAGAGAGGCTCATTAAGGCCGAAGGGATGTTCCGTCTTGTGGAGGGTAATTAAACGTGTTTCACACCTGATTAAGTTGTCATGATTATTGCCATGGGGTGAAGTATACACTCTTAAAAGGGCTGTGAATTTAAAGGAGTACAGAGCATGTTTAGCATTGAGAAGATGTTTATATAATATGGAGTTATCCATATGATTCCGGATTCTCGAGCAGTGCTCCGCGACCCTCGTGCGGAGTGGGCGTGTCGACTGTCCCACGTAGATTAGACCACACCCACATATTAAAGTGTATACGCATTTCTCTGATGCACAATTTGAGTATTGCTTGATTTGGAATGGCCTCCTCTTGTGTAGATTGTGGATGAGCCTGTCAGTGTAGACCTGTTTGCATGAGGTGCATCCACCGCAGGGTTTGCATCCCGGTGTAATGCTACTGTGGGTTGGAATGTTTTGAACAGACGAATGCACCAGAAGGTCCCTTATATTTGTGGTGCGCTTGTGCACCACCATAGGGAATTGCTCGAAGGCTTTTATGTCAGGAAGGACATCCCAATATTTTTTAACAATCTTAACGATTTGCTTGATATGTGGAGTATTGGTGATGGGCCAAACAATCCTGTCCGTAGTCTTCCTGTTTCCAGGGGTGAACAATGCATCCCTCTGTTATATGGTCCGCCCTTCGGACAGGACAGGATTTTTTGGCCCATCACCAATACACAAGCGCACCACAAATATAAGAATTTTTTCCATATGTGGTGGAGATGCAAGAAAGTCAGGATATATTGGGAGAAAATCCATAAAGAATTACAAATTGCGTTGGAAATTAAATTTGATTTAAAACCGAAATATTTATTACTAGGACTAATTGATTTTAAACTAGAAAGTAATAAATAAAAATTATTTGTATATTGTATCTCGGCAGCCAGAATAACACTAGCCAGAAGATGGAAGGAAGAGGTGATCCCAACGGTGGAAGATTGGAAAGTTAAATTATTGGTCATTATGAACACGGACTGTCTCACCAGAGCGCTTGCTCAAAATAGAGAAATGAAATCAACGGACTGGTCTTTAATTAGAACATATTTAATAAAAGGTAATGTCAAATGGATAATTCCTGTGGAATAAAGGAGATGGGGGTAGATATATAGGTTCAGTTGATGAAATATATAACATAAAATAATGTATTGATATATTAGAATTATAATTTGGGAGGGAAGTACTCAGGAGATATAGATTTTGTGTTTGTACAATATGTTTATTGTGTCAATTGTGTGTTTCTGTATGTGTTTTAAACATTTTAAACCAATAACATTTGTTTTTTTTAAAAAGGAGAAGTCCAGCCCTGCAGCAGCCTGAGAGAAGGCGGAGGTGATTTCACGGGGCTCCACGGGGAGACTGAAAGCCGTGGGCTGGGTCTCCACTGTAGCAGCAAATTAGGAGTCCCAGAACTCCGGGTGGCAAATACCTTCTTACCAACAGCGACGTGGACGCGCGGGCACAGGAACGAGAGAACGGACAATTGACTGTTTTAAAAGTGAAGTCAAGTTTATTGAAATTGACACCAGCTGGTGGGGTTTACCCACAGAACAAGCTGCTCCGGGCAAATCCTAACATACATTCTAAGAGCACTCATTATATACCCCTCATGGCGGCAGATCTTGGCCCGCCCTTCTTTACAACCCCCCATTGGCCAGTGCCTCAGAACACATTTCATTATCCAATTAAACACAATACTTATTAGCATCATATCATTATCAGGCTTCTATTCGTTAAAACACTGTGGCGCAGCAAGAAATTCATTTCCCATAGAACAGTATCAGCAGCTCTGGCCAGCCTGTACCCAAATCGCAACATTTGCTTCTGCCTCTTCCCTGCCAGCAAAGGAGGGGGCAGACCCTTCTGCGCTTGCGTAGTTCTTATCCTATTAGCATTTAGGTAAACAAACCCACGCCATGTACTGCTTTGGCCAATCAAGGCTTTTGTTATCATTGAAGACACATGATGTACTTTAGCAAATCACTGCATACGCTCGGCGTACCAATCAGGGCACAGCATTTACGGCTTGCATGCCAGCGTGATTTCTGGCACAGAAAGCCAGCTATTCTAAAGCTCTTGCTTGTGCATCACTCTCCTCTGACTGTACTTCTGCCCAAAGTACCAACTCTGCTATATTTCACTCTTTTTTTCTTGTAAGTAACGCAGCATGAAGTTACTTACACTACCTTTGTGGACCCCTCACTAGGCAGCCCAATTAACCTTCCAATCACGTTTTGCCACAGCTTGTACAGTTTTGATCATTCCTGTTGATTCTTGCACTGCAGAGGCACAACATTTCAAAATCAAGGGTAAGCAACACAGCAAGATCATTACAGAACAGAATACCATGATTATTAGCATAACAATGGACCTTAACCATCCGAAATTTGGCAGCCAACCCGTTAGAATGCTCCAGAAATCACTTGGAGCTTCATAGGACTTCTGCACCTGGCTTGCCACACTCTGAATTCTCTCCACATTGGTCTCAATCTGTCCTGACATGTTGATGTAGTGACAGCACGTTGTGTTTAGCCAAACACACAAGCCTCCTTGCTTGGAGAGCAGATAATCTAGTGCGATTCTCTGCTGCATTACCATACCGGCTAGGGAATCTACCTCTGTTTGCAGTGAGGACATCCCCGCCCCTGAATCATTGGCTAATGATTCCAGGCCATATGACAACACACGTAACTGTCTAACACTCCATGCCACGCCCAAGCGAGGGGCTGCAATGGCAATAAGCCTCTGGGCTTCAGTAAGAAAAGTCTTGTCCGGGTCATATCCATAATACTGAATCGACTCTGCCGACCGTTTCTGGATATGCATGTATAGATTGGTGACTGGGGTCATTTTTGGATGCACTCTGAGCCCTCCGGGCCTCAACATTCCTAGGGTACAAATCCCACTCCAAGCAACAGGTAAAACTGGGCCAGACCAGCTCCCACAAACCCACAAAATTCCTTTGGGGAGATTTGTCGCACGCTCACCTGTGCGGCTGGCTGGCAGATTCTGCACTAAGTTGACAATAGCATCCTGTTGATGGTTCCCATACAATATGTGAGTGCACTTTGACTCTTCCCAACCCCAAGTCCAAATGCCTTTCCTCTTTTGACCACAGTGTGGTCTGTATCTGTCATGAATAGTAATAGTATGATTGCACGCAGGGTAGGACCCTAGCTCAACTCGTTTGAAGAGCTCATATCTTCCATGCTTCTGACTCCCTGTCTCATATATTGTCCCATCATTCCTCCACCTGAAGCACAGCGGTGCCTCCAAGGCTGGGGAACGGTGCGTGAGCATAAACTGGGCCTCATCTGTGCTCCTTTCCATGTGTGCTGGTTTACCCTTGATGTCATTCCAACCTTGTAACGTTAATACAGCACTTGGTACAATTGGCCAGCCCTGTCTATGACTAGAAGGCCCATGCGAGCACACCCAGCAGTCGTTCAGACTAAGCTCATGTGACATGTTGGTAACAAGCTTATGAAACAGGTTTTGGTCCCAACCTCCATGTGTCCCGGTTATGTACAATGTCAATATCAGAGCCATGCACCCAAGCGTGGTACATCTCACTCTCCCAGGTGGTTCACTCCTGCAACTCTGTCCCATTAGGATACTAAACCACCATCCCAGAGAGCAAGCTCCTGGCTCTGTCCATTTACCTTTCGTTGGACCACTATTGCTTGGCTGAAGAACGTTGGTCTCTGGCGACTCTTCTGTGGTCTGATCACCCCTAAACAGGGTGTTGTTGATTTTTGTAAATCCTCAGTTTTAATGGATCGTCCGGATCCACGGCAGATTCCCAAACAGTCGGAGCCTTCTTCACCCGCGTGTAATGAATCCACGGACGGATTCCTTCCACCTTGACGGCAGTTGGTGTACTCAGCAACACGGTGTACGGACCACGCCATCGGGGCAGCAACGGCTGTGTCGCCCAATCCCGCACCAGTACGTCCTCACCTATGGAAAACAAGTGAAGAGAGGTGGTAGGGAGGGGCGGATGCAAATCTGCAGTGTATTGACTCAATTTCTCTAACTGTTTCCCTAACATCTGCACTTGCTGCAAGGTCTGTTGATGGCCTAACACATGACTGTCTGAAGATAGTCCAGTAATAGTCTTTAGGTTCAACGGTGGCCTTCCATATAGTCTTTCAAAAGGGGAAAGCCCTGTCTTCTTGTGAGGCGTGCATCTGACCCTCAAGAGGGCCAAAGGCAACGCAAGCCTCCAATTTAACTTAGTCTCTTGACAAATCTTTGCCAAACAGTTTTTCAATGTTCTGTTTACTCTTTCTGCTCTAGCAGATGATTGCGGCCTGTAAGAGCAGTGAAGTTTCCACGTGATACCTAACAATTTGCTCAGTCCCTGTACCACGTGGTGTACATAAGATGGCCCGTTGTCCGAGCCTATTTGCAAAGGCACTCCGAATCTAGGAACAATGTCTTTCAAAAGGGCCTTAACCACTTCTGTCGCTCTTTCTGTCCTCGTAGCATAAGCTTCAACCCAACCGGTAAACGTATCAACAAAAACCAACAAATATCTAAAGCCTCCACTTCGTGGCATCTCTGTGAAATCAGTCACAAGTGCTTCAAAAGGCCAAGTCCCTTGATATTGAATCCCAGGCGCTTTCAAAGGACCCTCTCTGGGATTATTCTTCGCACACGTCCAACATCTCTGTGCAGCCGCAGCTGTTAAGCTGTGCAGACTATTAATGTACATTTGCCTTTCCAACAGAGCTGCCAGGGCACTCTTACCTAGATGTGTGTTCTCATGAAAGTGCTGAACTATGTGCCACGCCTGTGTCTTAGGGACATAGACGCGGTGATCTGGCATTGCTATATAACTTTCTTTCCACTCTCCTCCCTCGCCCAGGGCCCATTCCTCCTCCTCTCTAGTGTAATGACATCTTTCCACTTTAGGCCCTGAGTCTGTGAGGTTTAACATTACTGAAGTCGGCTTCTGCATTGCTACTTCTCGGGCAGTCAAATCTGCTAACCTATTCCCTTGAACCACCGGGTCGTTTCCTCTTTGATGGGACTTACAGTGCATCACTGCAACTTTGCTAGGGAGCCAAATAGCATCTAACAAAGCCAACATCTCATCTGCATACTTGACAGCCTTTCCAGCAGAGGTCAGAAAGCCTCTTTCCCTGTACAGTGCTCCATGAGCATGCAGCGTTAAAAACGCAAAACGTTTTTCAAAGCTTGAGTTAGCGCAATCAGCTCAGCCAGTTGGGCCGAAGTTCCAGGGGGTAGCGGTTCTGCCTCCAGAACCCCGTCCTCCCAGGTAACGACAGCATAGCCGGCATAACGCACCCTCTCTTATGAAACTACTACCATCGGTGTATAAGGTTAGATCTACCCTATCCCAAGGAAATCACGCAAATCTGGCCTGCTGGAGTAAACCAAGTCCATTGTCTGTATGCAGTCATGCTGTGAGGGCTCTGAAAGGCTAGGCAACAAGGTGGCCGGATTTAACATGGGGCACATCTCCAAGGAAACGAGGGGGTTGTCACAGAGAACCCCTTCATACTTAGTCAGTCTCTCATTGGTCAGCCAGCGTGGACCCTTTGTGTCTAACAGTGATTTGACATGGTGTGGGACTCTCACGGTGAGTGGTCTCCCTAAGGTGAGCTTAGTGGCCTCTCTGATTAAATCCACTGAAGCTGCAACGGCCCTCAAACAGGGTGGAAGACCCTTAGCTACAGTGTCTAGCTGCTTGGACAAATAAGCTACGGGCCGTTGGAATGTGCCTATGTACTGTGTCAAAACCCCAACCGCGGTACCATCTCGCTCTGCAGCAAAGAGGTAAAACGGTTTGTCTAGGTCTGGCAGGCCCAATGCTGGAGGCGAAATGACAGCTTGCTTCAGTTCTCTGAAAGCCTGCTCACATTCCTCCGTCCACACGAATGGGTCTTGATTACTTCCTATTGTTGCTTGATACAGTGGCTTTGCTATCACAGCGTAGCTGGGGATCCAGTGTCTCACATATGAGGTGGTTCCTAAGAACTCCCTCGTCTGTCTTCTATCTTTAGGTGTGGGGATGGCACAGATGACCTCCTTCCTCTCAACTTCCAACACCTTGCTTCCCTGGGTCAGACCAAACCCCAAATACTTGACTTTCTGTTGACATAACTGTGCTTTCTTTCTTGACACTTTGTACCCCTTTTCTTCCAAGACTTTCAACATCTCTAATGTGTAATGTTTACATCCTTTTTCTGTTTTAGTGGCAATCAACAAATCGTCCACATACTGCAGCCACACTCCTTCTGACTCTGGAATTTCAAATTCTGACAGATCTTTAGCCAAGGCCTGGCCAAAGATCGTTGGGCTATTCTGGAAACCTTGCGGAAGACGAGCCCATGTGGCCTGACGACGCTGTCCTCCCTTTGGGGTTTCCCATTGAAAAGCAAAGATAGGCTGGGACACAGGTGCTAGTCTAATACAAAAGAATGCATCACGGAGATCCAGAACTGAAAACCAGACTGCTGTACTTGGAATTAAACTCATCATAATATATGGATTTGGCACGACAGGTGTTAATGGAACTGTAGCTTGATTGACAGCTCTAAGATCCTGGACAACTCGAAACCCCCCTGCTGGCTTACGGACAGGAAGGAGGGCGAATTCAGGGGAATCGCAATACATTATGATCCCATGACGTAGCAGTCTATGTAACTGTTCTTGTATCCCTTCTACAGCGTCTCTACTGATAGGGTATTGGGACTTTCTCACGGGAAGGCATCCAGGTCTTATCTGTATCACCACAGGGGCAACATATTTGGCCATCCCAGGATCGTTATCTTCTGCCCAAACCCTGGGAGTTTGCTCCCAGTGCCATTTTATCTCTATCTTCCTGACCTCCTTAACTCTGAACAAGCGATACTCCTCGTTCCCAGGAACGGTAAGTTCTAGCTGGCCTGTCTCCAAGAACTCCAATCTAGCTTTTATCTTGGCCAGTACGTCCCTTCCCAGCAATGGTATGGGACAATCTGGGATATACAGTAACTGATGTATCACTTCTCTCCCTGCAATGTTACATCTTCGCTTCTGTAACAATGGGCACTTCTGTGGTTTCCCTGACACACCAATAACCTTGATAGACTGATTACTAAGTGGAGCGATTTTCTTGTTTACTACAGACTTATCCGCTCCGGTATCTACTAAGAACTTGATACGCTGACCCGCTACATCTATGGCGACCAACGGCTCCTCTGGGTTCAGCAACAGAAAAGCTTTGCCAAAATTTCAAAATTCATCCTCCTCTTCTTCCTCCCATTCTTCCTCCTGTACAGCAGCAGCTACAACAGTTCTTTCATAAGGCCTATAACTTCCTCTGGCTCTTCCTCTCCCGGACCCTCTGGAACGGCTAACACCTCTGCCTCTCACACTTGCATCCTTTTCCTCTGACATTTCTTCTACACAATCTTTTTTCCAGTGTCCTTCTTTTTTACAGCGGGCACAGCTCTTGCTTGTGCATCACTCTCTTCTGACTGTACTTCTGCCCAAAGTACCAACTCTGCTATACCACATGAACCATCTTCTCCCAAATGAAGGAATCTTGAGCTCAGCTCTTTCAAGAGGTGACTAAACAAGGCAATGTTTTATACACCTTTTAGAGAAAGCGTCTTCCAAGCGGCGATAACGCTTTAACATGTCAGCCCTATCAACTTTCGATAGCAGTTACTGCGCCTACCATGAGTAACGACGGGGAGTCAGGGTTCGATTCCAGAGGGAATGGGAATGAGTCCACTTTAAACCCTTTAATCAGGATCCATTGCCATTGTGGATGTCACAATGGTGTAGTCTTGGCCAACTTAAGTCAACCACTGCTGCCAGGAATTACAGAGAACAAACCTCTAGCTTTGACAGCAAGCAGGCCTCCACAGAGCAGAAAAACTATCACTCCTCCTGGAGGCAAGATCAGCCCTTAAATTGAATGATTCCCAGCACCACAGGGAACAGAATCCAGATGAATCCCTGAAGGAAGAAGAGCAAGACTTTCCACTGGATGCCAGCGTTCCACCACACCCTTCCAGTAACCCTCAGCCCATGAAAGGGACCAAGTTCTCCCACGGGTAAAGGAACCAATTCAGAAGCTTGGGAGGGAACGGGAGCCAGAAGAGGATAAAAATATTGGGATGGAAAACTATTCTTTGACTGTTCAAAGGCAACAGACAAAGAGGAAGGCTACAAGGTTGAGGTCAAGGCTCAGGGTCGCAACGATAGGGCAGGTGAACAGGCAGTGATTTCTGATGCTAAGGATGTCGACGAGGTAGTCTGTAGGGAAGAAGGACCTAAGTGGGTGACCAAACCGACAGGCTTCAAATGGATGGACAGGGGTCCCAAACTCTGGGGTAGAGCCTTGAAAAAACTGCAAGCATTACATCCCATGGCGTCCATACTTGGAAGCTTACAGTGCAGATTTAAAGTGGGCAAAGATACCACAGAGTGCTGCCGTCCAAGTTTATCTGCACCACAGCGACATGATGCGATCAGTGTTATGCATTTAATGGGGAAAGGGAATAGGGGATGAGGTAGATTGTTGCATGAGTTCTCAGCATTGCATGCATATACCATTCCCTGGTATCAAAGCAATGACTGCAGGAGTTGAGAGTTGAGAACCCCTGACCCCAAAGAAGGATCATGTTTACAAGGAACCAAGTCTTGTTCAAATGTAAGGCTACACCAGAAAGAGAAGTGGTGTACCTTACCATGCAGGGCTGCTGAACGGGACAAAAGGGATAACACAAAACAATGATGCTGTTTGAATGGATAACATTTATAGAGTAGAGTTTCCTACTTCTGAGGTGTTTCGTCACCTGCGGCCACTGAAGCTCCTGCACAAGCGCCTTTCTTTGGATTTACAATCCTTTTTTAATAATACGTGGAACTTCTATATTCAATATACAGTCTGGATACCTTATCTCCCCCACAGAGTATCCAACTCGGAATCTCGTACATCAGAGGTATTTCTGTCATGGAGGGCTATTTATCCTACAGCATACTTTGAGCAGACTCTTCTCACCCAGAATTACAGTAAGACTTTACACCTTGGGCACAATAAATTTTGGAAAAGACTATTGCCTGTATGAGGCTGAACTTATAATAAGTATGTTTGGTACTACTATCATTGGTAGTTGTGAGTTTTCATGGCTTTGTCTGTAGTCGAATGTTGCAATATATGCAAATAGAGTGGTGTTTTGTAAAACTATTAAGCTATTGATAATAGATAATAAATTATTGATTCATGTGAACGATGATGTACTGATATCCAGAGTAGCTAGTTTTTGGCCTTCACGAAGACCAGCTTCTGCACCGCAAGAGGGACCAGCGAGCTCCGTTGAAGGGTCACGACAGCTCCTGCTAGTCTGAAGACCCTCTCGCTCTGGACGTTGGTTGGCGGACAGCTAAGGAACTTGCAAGCGACGTGTGCAAGATCTGGCCCTCCCTGGGTACTACGGGAAGATCAGTAAGCTAAGGGATCACTGGAGAAAGGCTCTAGAGGCTCTTCGGAGTAATGTTTTATGGAAGACTCGGCCAAGTCTATCATGGACTCTTGGGCCACCAAAGAAGTTCCTTCTTCTGACAGCAAGGCAATGGCCTCCTTCATGTAAGCGTTTTCGCGCGGCGTTTACTCCCTTGGTGCCTTTTGAGTCCTTTGGAGTGGCAGGACAAGACTGTTGGAAGTGGCAATGGCGGTTCTGTTGGAGCTCTCAGGGGCAGCAGGTGTTGCAACTTGAGCAGGGCAGTCCCCCACCCTCCAGTTGTATGCCCCTCTCACGAGTGCGATAAGTTCTGCCTTCCACCTCAGTAGGTCTTTGGGCAAATGGTGTCCTTGATGTGAGGATCGCAGAGAGCTGCCAGCATATGGGTCTTAGTCTCCATCAGCAGGTCAAGACGTTTGCGGATGGCTAAGGTCAACTTCCTGACCACCTCCTGGGCCTGTGGAGTCAGGGTCCCGGCCTGGAGAGCAGCACGCTCTGGCCCCCAGGTGTTTCCAAGTGCCTCTTCAACCGTAGGATGACAGGGAGCACCGGGCTGAGTAGGGCTCCATTGGCAGAAAGAGGCTCGGTGGCATCTCTGAAGGGCTCAAGAACGTGGACCAGGTGAGAGATGGTTAGCCACTCCTGGTTGTTTGGGAGCAGCGTGTTCACTGGGGCGGCAACCGACAGCGAGATGCCATGGACGGCCCTCTGCTGCTCCACCATGCGCTCCGGCATCTTGGAGTTCCAGCAGGTGGAAACATCCTGGAGCAATCTGTGTTGTGGTAGGCCCTCTAGGGCCTTCCTGTCACGCAGCAGACGGGCCAACTTGGTGCTGCAAAAAGACGGCAATTCTGCGGCAGCGCTCAATCAGGTGTGTGACGTTGCTGGGGCTGGGTTCTTCGGGACCCTTAAAGCCATCTTTAACTGTGTTATGGAGTAAGTGCGCCAGGCAGGTGACGTTGCTAAAGCCAGCATTTTCCACCACCCTTATGTTCTTCCCTGCACCAGTGACCATGACCCCAAGTTCACAGTATGCTGCATCCAATTCTTCATCATGTCTTGCAAGTATTCGCAGATGTTGTCGGCCTTGTGATGCTGGTCTTGATAGACCTCCATAGCCAGCAGGGCCCAGCGATGACCCGATGCTTCTCTCCTCCCACCAGTGAGCGGTGAGGGACAGATAGGAATGTCCTCCTCTCACAGTGGACCACATCTCCGAGGTGAAGTGGACATGGCCGGACTGTGTGGCACTCAGCAAGGTTTTCAGGTGTTCCTTGCATCTCTCGTATAAAGAAGGAATGACGGTTCTTGAAAATGTATGGCGATTCAGGATCTTGTACCATGGTACCAGGAGCGCCATCAATCGGCGGAAGCCCTCCCATCCGGATGGGCTGGTGGTCGAGAGCCATCACCACTCCCAGACACCGTGTGATCTCCTTCATGGATGGCTCCTTTACCTCCGTTCTCACCTTCGCCACGGGAAAGGCCCAAGCTTCCATCGTAGGCTGCGGAGTGCCTGTAGGTGAGGTAGGAGTACTACTCAGGAGACTTCTGCAGGTGCTCGGTTTCAATTCCATCAACAGGAATAGTAGGGTGATACCTCTTCATGTGCACCCTTAGGCCACTTGTTGCAAGATGCCGCAAGTCTTTTCCCCTGCTGACACTCTTGCCGCAATGCCTACAAACTGCCAAGGTGGGCTTCTGAGAATGGACTGTAAAATGATCCCAGTGCAGGGACTTGGGCCTTCCCAAACACACAACTATTGGAATGGTGGGGTTATCTTCGCCGGTGTCGGAGGAATAGCTGGGGGTAGGGGAAACGGGGGTGGACCTGAGGGTGAAGTTGGTGTTTCAGAAGCATTTTCCGTGTTTTGCTCTGCCAACACCATGTTATCATCATCATCCCTTGGCGCATGGGCAGTGGCCTCTGTGGTCCTAGTGGTGGCACGTCCCTGCAGAGTGATGTGTGGACCCCTTTTTTCTCCTGTATGCTCGGAAACCATGCTGCAAAGAGACAGGGGCCTTACGTCCTGAGTCGCTAGCAATGGAACGTTTCATATCAGAAGGGGTTTTTTTAAAAGCTTTTGGTGTTGTAATATAAGAGTTATAGTATGCCAAGTTCAACTTCCACCCCAAAAAAGAGGGGGAAGAGGGTATTCAAAGTGTTTTGTTGGATTATATGAGTTATAGTATGTTAAATGCAACTTGCACCCCCCAAAAAAGAGGAAAGAGGGTATTCAAAGCATTTTGTTTGATTATCTGATTTGTTTCCCTTGTCCCTCGCCAAAACGCTTCCTGTGTGCTAGCAGTGGTGTTCCGGCCCCCACTGGGCCTGTTTGGTACTGTGTTATATACCTGTTTGACCTTTACCTGCATTCCTTTGTCCTCAACCATGTGGACTTGGTGGGAGGGACTGTATCTTTGTTCCAAGATGACATCACCACCTTAAGCCCTCTCCTTTCTGAGGTCATCTGAGGGGCAGGACTTTCTCTCTTTGGCCATTTCCAGCAAAATAAGCCGCATGGACATGGATGGAAATCCATTCATGCGGAGACAAAGCACCTTTGTTCACCTACAAAGCCAACCCCGTGCTTTCATCCAAAGCCTGCAGTGCAAAGGAGGATCCGTCCTCAACATAGACTGTGGATTTTGGGGCTTTTGAAGAACTCCGTGGGCCTACAAGCCAGAGGGCAACAGGAAATCTGGAATCAAAGAAAGAACCATCACTCTTCAAACAAAGAGGCAAGTGATCGCTCCCTTTTTCAAGGACCTTTCTTAGCAACCAACTAAGTGTTTTTGGACCACCAGTTTTTTTTCACTGCTTGTTTTTCAATAAATAAACTTGTTTGAGTTCACCATTTTAAGTCTAGTACTCATTTCTCAAAGAGTTTCAGGTTTTTTGTGTATGGGAAGGCTTTTCTCTGCTTTCAGGGCCCAAAGCTTTCATGTCCACCTATGAAAAGCCAATTTTACAGGCCCTAGAGGCAGAAGAAGTGGCTTTCTTTCCAGTCCACCTCCCAAGCCCAGAACTAGTCGCTCTCGGCCAATGCTGCTGGGTGTTGCAGCACCTTTCCCCACCCAGACACAGCCTTCCCAGTTGTCCCTCTCCCTTTGCGTCCAAGCCCAGAATGAGGCCATGAGGTGTGCGCTGGGCTTTTAAAAGCACTATGGTTGCCTAACCCCACCCCTCTCTATGTGGTTTCTCATTGGTGGTAGGCAAGCAGGTGGTTGCATGCTAGGGGCGAATATCTGATTCGAGCCCTTTCCAAAAATGGCGACGGTTTCGAATTGGCAAATTCACTTCCGGGTTGGTTAAATCGCCTCATAAACGCTTCAAAAGTGAATTAATTCAGAATTAATTCCGATTTAAGAATCATTCCGACGAACTTGACCAGGCCTAGTAACTACGTTGACATGGCGACAGTGTTCAAACAAATCATTGCCTAGGATGACTGCACATCCAAATTGTCTAACACTCCCATTCTCCATTTTCCTGTAAACTGCTGATATTTTATGCATATTTCTGCCACTGATACTTCAACTTCTGTCCCCTGTATTCCCATCAGGCAATATTTTTGGTCAGGAACCAGTTGTTCATTCTTTATTAGCTGTGATTGGATTAGAGAAACTTCAGCCCCTGTATCTCTTAATCCCAACAGTGTTTTATCATTCACCTTAACAACCTCCATAAAAATCTTTATTCAATTGTTTTCCAACACTCCATAACCTCATCATTTTTGCTGTATCTTTGGCTAGAGTGTGGTTCTCACTTTGTGGCTTTGTTTGCTTAACCACATTGACTGCTTTTATTTATTTATTTATTTATTATTTCGAATTTATAAACCGCCCTTCCCGAAGCTCAGGGCTGTTTCCAACATATAAAAACACATAAAATTTACATCATAAAGCAGTTAACAAACCCGACCCCTTACAGTCACATAAAACCATAACCAGACATAGTTGATTCATACAAAAGTGGCAATGGCACGGCAGGGTGGCAAGTTGTTGATCATGCGCCGGTCAGACATCAAACGCCTGCCTGAACAGCCAGGTCTTGCAGGACCTGCGGAAAGCCATCAGGTCCCGCAGGGCTCGCATCTCCGGCGGCAGCGAGTTCCATAAGCCACTGAAAACGCTTTCTGCCATGTGGTAGAGAGCCTGCAGAGCTTCATAACTGGGACTTCAAGCAAGTTAAGCCCCTCTGAACGCAGTGATCTTCTGGGCACATATGGGGTAAGCCGCTCCTTCAAGTACACTGGCCCCAAACCGTGTAAGGCCTTGAAAGTCAAAACTAACACCTTGAAGGAGGAGTTACTGGTCTTTTGTAGTTAGTTAATTTTGGACAGGCTGATCTAATATGGCCTTCCTGATGGCAGTAGTAACACAGTATCTTCCTAGTGGCATTCACAGTAGAGGTATCCCTTCTGACAGGATTTGTGTTCCCTTTGTCAAACCTTCCTCTAGGGACCCATTCTTTCGGCTTTTTTGGAGCCATTGGGGAATGTCCACTCTCCCAATCCCCTTTCAGCTCATCCAGTAAAGTTGTTACCTCAGCCACTCTTTATTTTTTTTATCTTTAACAAAACACCGCATCTGAATGGGAATCAATTAGTAAAACTGCTCTAAACAGATAAGATGTTTCAATTCCTCAAATGTATTGGTTTTACTGCCTTCCAGCCATCTGTCAAACACTTTATCTAGCCTATAGACATTTGGGAGTACGTTTCGTTTGGTTTTCTCCTCACCTCCCTAAATGTCTTCCGGTTCTGTTCAGCTATCAAATCAAACCAAACCAAAGTTCTTTGAATAGCTCATAGTTAGAGCTCTCTTCATCCCTCAAGTTTGCATAGATTTCACTCAACTCCCCACAAATTAGTGGTCTTAAGTGTGTCATCTTCTTTGTTTTGGGCACCTTAAAATTTTGGTACGTTCTTTTGAAATTTGCCAAAAACGCCTCAACACAATCCCCCTTCGGAAATGGATGAAATTGTTTCAAATCAGAAGCCATAAGTTCAGTTAGGTTGGAGTTTGGTCTGGTTGTGCCCTCAGATTCCCTCATTTTTAGCTCAATCATACATTCCTGGTGCCTCATTCGTTCTATTTCAATCATTCTATCTATCTCTGTTCAGCCTCTCGTTCTCTTCATTCTGTCTCAGCTACTCTGTCTTTCTCTCTATGTTCCATTTGTCTCATTCTAAATGGAATCTTAAGTTTTTCTAATTCTAAAGAAGTAGTCACTTGTTCTTGACTTCCCACCAGCACCTCAGATTTGCCCTCTGCCCATTCTTCTTCTCCAGCCACATTCTTTCTGGTTTTTGGTGGAGTCATCTTTATGGTAGCTTTTGATATTTTGCCCCAGGTATTTTCTTTAGATCACTGGATTTAGATGTTATTCGATCCAGACGCTGGCCACCACAAACTTAGTTAGGCAGGGCAGTCATTTACTATTAGATCCCACTGCTGCCACCAATTATAAAGATCTTTTACTATTGATTCAGGCTACCACCAAATATAAACAGAGTTTTTTTGGTTTGAGGTTCGACTGGAGTATGGGAGTAGGCTGGAATATGCTGGATTTGAACTCAGGGCGCAGAACCATGAGAGAAATAACACTGAGGTCTTCTTAGTAGTTGCTGCCACCAATCTGGAAACACTGTTTCCACAATTTTGTACAATTTCGTCTTCTGTCTGACACAAGATTTTGTTGTTCAGATCCTCTTTTTCCTGCATATTTTCTTCCTCCAAGTCCGATATCCATTTTTGCAGCACATCTTTCTCCTTTGTGTAGGTATCTTCCCCATGACCATATCTTCTGAGTTAGTGACTGATGCTCAGCCTTCATGCGCCTGAAGTAGCACTGAATGACCACAGCAGCACTTCAGAATCAGACAGGCAACACTTGCAAGCCAGCTAAGGCTGGGCATGCTTCTGGATGACCATGGCCATGAGCATCTTTTGATAGCTCCTTCTTCAAACATTCCTTGCGTGAGGGCTTGGATGGTTGTGGTTGCTTTTGTTCACCTTAGACAAGCAGCCAGTCTATGTGCCAGGTACCCTCAGGCATTTCTCTGGATTTTTATAACTGGCTCTCTTAGTCTGGCTCTACACTGCCATTTAATTCAGAATGTCATTCCAGATTAGATGTTATTATTTAATCAAGTAAGGGAAATTATATTTGTTTATCCTCTGGCTGAGTATGATTTGTGTAAGAGACACCGTTTTGCAAATTCCTTGCTTGGATAAAAGCTTTCTTTTTAAAACTCTCCATCTCTCACACTCTAAGTTCATATACCTTTTCTGCTCAGTGTGCAAATACATAGAGAATTCCCCCTTCCCCAGTAATCTCCCATCGGATTACTTAGTCAAGGGGATTGAAATCAATGGGCGGTGGCAGCTAATCTTTCTGGTCTCAAGGGTTGAGAGGTGGAGTAAAATCCACTTGCAATTAGCTTATAACCTTCTTTTAAAGCCAGTGTTATTCTAACACTTGACCACTGACATGATGGGATTTTTACCATCTGCAACTATGGATTCATCTAAAAGGCAGAATTAATGTAGTTTGACATCACTTTAAATGCCATAGCTCAATGCTATGAAAATGTGGGGTTTGTAGTTGGTGAGGCACCCAGCACTCTTGGGCCCAGAAGATGACAACTTCCATGACTCCATAGCATTGAGCCATAGCAATTTAAATGATGTCAAACTGCATTCGTTATACAGTGTAGGTGCACCAAACCATTTCTAATGGATTTTGGGTTTGCATGAGGGTTTCTTGTGAGATGGCGAGCTCACCTCTCACAACCCTTGCTTTAACCAAGAGAAACAAGGTGCAAAACAGTTTCTTAAAATAAGTGAAGAAAAAATAATATTTGACTGGAACTGACCTTGATTTTTAAAAAAGAATGTCACTAATTAATTCACAAGCAACTGATTTCTGGAACTTTACATAATATTTCATTTGAACTCTGAGTCATAATACAGATAGGGTACCATTTAATTTGTTTTCCTCAACCTCTTAAAATAATAATGCCAAATATGTTGGGTTTTTAAAACATTCTACATTATAACTTTTGTTATTATGAACATTTAAATAAGTAAATATAAATGGCGAGCCAGAGCCCTCTCCTTAGTCCTATGCTCTATTGTATAATCCACTATTCCACTCATCATATTGGATTAAAACCTTAAAAGGGTATAACTTGACATGATTTGTGCTAAGGTAGATTGACATGGCCCTCATAGGATCTATTTTGGCTTTTGGTTCTTGGTTGCTTGTTGTTTTAAATAAAATTTGGAAACTCCTCAACTATAGTCATGTGCATTTAGATCTAAAGAATTCCGATCCAAGTTTATTTTTGTATGGTCCTTCTGTAGTAATATCCATCCTCAGTTCCTCCCATTTTCTTTCATTTCAGCTGAATAGTTAAAGGAAGTTGAAAAAAGGACTGTTGTCAAATGATAGGGACTCAGAAACACTTACTTATCTGCCAAGTGTGCCAAAACATAAGGTTTTGCACATGCATCTTCCTATATTTCATTTGAAGCATGCCCTAGGGAATAAGAATGCAAATATTCAATTACTTTAGTCTTGCAAGTAAGGATGAATAAGTTCCACCATTTTCTCCGCACTGTGGTGAATACAAATATCTGTAGACCGTTCTCTCCTGATATTCACACATTCTAAGGTGAGGAAATTATTCTGTACAAAATAACACATATACATAAACACTCTTCATGTTTTTAAACTCTATTTTCCCATGCGTATCATATCTTTTTTTTAAAAAAAAACCCCACACACACCATTTCCAGATTGCCATGTATCTCTGTATGTGCAAGATTGCTGTTTTCTAAAAAGAAGCAATTGCCTTGCACACACATAGCCAAAAATAGCCATGTGAGAATGCTATTATGATGCGGAAGCAAATGTCAGTCTTGCAGAAAAGTGGTATAATGATCTGAGTTTTACTTATGCGGCACCTAATACTTTTTCAGATGCAGTATTATTTCTTGAGATTACTTGAGAAATATTCTCTACCTAAGAAAGGAGCATTTGGCTTCACAAAAGCATAGGGGCATCTTGTTTCCAAGAGGAGTTACTTTCTGCTGACAATGGAGTTAATTTTTTTACTTTCTTTGTCTGGATCCCTATGTGGAAGATTCAAAATAAATCGGATTATACCCATGTGGGACGCCGCTCCCGGTCCACGCTACTAGTACGAGGTACATCGCTTTGGAATTTTGTTTTTCAAGTGCTGGATTACTATTCAACCTGGGACATACTCCACTATCAGTGGTTTCTTCAGAAACGGGTCCACAATTGAGGGTCAAACATACCCCGGTTACTGTAAGTCTTCCTATCCATATACGGGCGTCTCTCATGTATTGCGTTGCGACTTTTGATTTTCAAATTTGCCAAACTGTCTACACTTTAACTGTTGTTATATCTATTGTATATGAAGTGATTACACAATTTAGATATTGTTGAGTTTGGTACCTGCTTTTCCATTGCTTTAGAGTTCTGACGTGCCTTTACTATTTACCTGATCGGAGCCCTCCCATTCCCTCATTCGTCCTCCTTTTTGCTTAGCATTCCAGTAAGCCCCCCCCCCTTAGTTTGTGTTTTGCAATGTTTCATTAAGAGCCACATCCACTGTTTTAACGTGGTGAGATGTATTCCACACTGGGCATGTGTATTTAGCAGCAGAGTAGCAAAGTATCTTCACTGTATCTTATTGTGATCCCCAGGTTTCATATGATATTATTTCCAGCACCCACTTTTTGCTTGATACTCAAGCAGTGCTTTTTGTAAATCAGAGTACAGTCCAGATTTAACTTCCATGTATTTTGGTGTGCTGCAATGCTCCAGATAATCCCCAGAGCTCAAAATGCTTCCATGTTCTTAAAGTGAAAGGCACACATCTGCATTTTAGATGGATTAGGAATCAGCTGGTTTCCCCTGTAATTGCCATGAAATACTATTGGAACCCAACTCTCCAAATCTACCAGTTGATGGATATGTTAGCTCAGAGATTCTAGGAACTTTAATCCCAAACTGGAAAAATTCCACATTCTAACCTAATTCATATGTTGGTTTCAACTAAAGTAAAACAACTGAATGAATTGATAAATGGGAAAGCAACATAATTCATGTACATCCACTGATTCAATTGTGCTCCTTATTAAAAATAGCAAATGGACTTAAGATTTTAGTTGATCTTTGAGAAAGATGTAGTGTTACAATTGAGCATGATCTTGTTTATAACTTTATTGCTATAATACAAGTCTAGTTGTATCCCATTGTCAATTTCCATCATGAAGGAAGGAAGGGAGAAAGAAAGAAAAAAACATGAGAACATTTTTAAAGCCAGCAAAAGAAGCACGAAATGATTGTAATTTTCATGAAGCATACATGAGATGAATGAGGCTTTGAGGTACATAAACATGTGAAAGGCAAATACAACCCTCAGTCAGAGGGAAAATATCTTGCTCACCTTGAAGTACTTATAATAAACCCTATTTAATGATCTTTGGAACTATAACCATTTAGGCTAACAACCACACTAATTAAATGGGAGAAATTGAAGATATTCTAATCTCTTTAAATGTTTCTGCGAACTGCTTTTTGATTTCATCTATGAGTTGAGTTTCTTAAAAGAGTATTTGGAATGAGGAAAACACTAGGTACGTAGCATTTTATTGATATGCATAATATACATTTAGTTGATTACAATGAAATGTAAGAACAAAGAAGATTTGAAAATCTTTACTGAATGTAATAGTTGTCATTCAAAGACTATTGAAGATAATTGTAGATTAAAGGAATTCCATGGCAAATTTCCTGGTTTTGAAAAATATGTATTTTAATTTCTTGAAATCAATGAGTAATCCTTTCTCATATTCTTGTTGATATTTCAATGTCTGAGATAGTCAATGTGTTTGAAGATAACTTGAGAACTTGCAAAAAATATTTTATACAACTAAGCACAGATGCTGTTTGAATGTACAGGCAAACCTGGTGCTGGTGGAAGGCTTTTGCACTCCTCAAGCACAAGAACTGGTAAATTCCACCACCTTATCACGTTGAGAAATTTTCCAGTTGTAGGACACCAGCTTCTATTCAAACATGGAGAGGCACTGAGCTCATCACATGACTTAAGCTACGTATAGCAGTGGTTGAAAAGAGGCAGAAGTGTCCGAAAAGGAGGGAACTCTAGCAATCAACCTCATCACATTGAGAAATTTCCCCCTTGTAGGACACTTGAGCCTCTTTTCTAGCACGGGGAAGCATGGAGCTCATCACATGTTCCAGGGTTGAAAAGTGGCTGAAATGTCCTGAAACGTGTCCAGAGCTCCCTACCTTTTATCACACTTCACTCACATCTTTACAACTGAAAAACAGGTGTGATGGGAACCATCAAAGTTTCCTATCCTGTTTCATTGCCCATCAGCAGTCTTTTGCATCCACTGGGGTTATGTGCAGATCAATAGGACTCCATGGAAATCAATGGTTTTAAACTGGATCTCTGTCTCTTGTATCCTCTGGTCTTTGAGACAGAAGAATTTTTCCCATGGGAAAATGAGTTTTTAAACCAGTGTCAATGTAACAGTCTTTGGGCAAGGAAAGGGATCTCTTGGTTTCTGGATATTGTTTTTTCTCCTGATTAAAAACAAACAAGTAATATTGACCTTGGGATGAATGTAAGATGAATGTATTGCCAGCTCTCAAGTTTTGACATGTGAGTGTGAGTATGATGGGGAGGCAGAACTCAAAACGGGAGACATCAATGATCATGTCACCCCTAAATTAATCTGTTGGATTCTACCCTGCTCTCATGGTTGAGGACTGTCCCCATTTCCAGGGTAATAGTAAGGTTCAACTGTCAGTTCTGTATGTCAATTGGAATGAAACTCCATACTGTTGCACCTCAGAACGCTGGCAGTTCCCCCTAGATCACACACACCAGGCAGATGCAATAATTGTACTTTTATTTAGAATAAGAATAAAGATAGTCCAAAGATGAAGAATAAAGCAATCAAGGCAAATCCAAAATAGTTCAATAAAGTTCTCGAGCTGCAAACTCAATTTGCTGAAATCGTTTGAAAGCAATAGTCCATGAACAAGGCAAACCGCTCCTTGCGGTCAACGTGAAACTTGAGACAAACCGCTCTGGCGGTTCCGTGAACTTGGAGACATGAACGATAATCCTTTTGAAGCTAAACGTAGCTTCAGCTCTGACTAGACTCACCCGGGCACAATCTAATAAAGAAACTATTTCCTATGTGCCCAACGCACCCCCTTTCTCAGGCCCCAATCTCTCCTCGAAGCTCGGATACTGGCCCTCCTGTCAAATTCCATCTCATTAGCGGCCCCAGGTGCAGTATTATCATCCTGAGAAACCGAATCCTCCCATTCCCCGGCCTGCTCATCTGGCAAGGGAGTAGAGAAGCTCTCGTGAGAATCAAGGTCGCTCGGCCTCTCACTATCAACTTCAGAACTGACTTCCATGAACTCATCGCTATCCTCATCTTCAGGCCCATATCCATGTAACCATCCATCGTCCCATGCTAATTCTTCATTTGCAGACCCATATCCATCTGGCCACCCATTATCCCCATTCTGATCCAGAGAAACTGGAACCCCCGGTGCCTGTCTCTGACCACTAGGCTGGAACACCAAACTAGGCTGGGACACCACACATATAGATAAACAACTTGGACCAGTCCTGCTCATGTACACTACAACCCCCCTATTTGTGGAACTGGTATCTACATTTTAGGTTTTGTAGTATTCTTTGAAGTCCTTCATTTCAAGAGTTTTGCAGTTTTACATATACACATTAATTCCTTTGTACCTTAAGGATATTAGATTTGGATTTTATACAAAAAGACCTAGGAAAATTTTCTCTACCACCTACTTCCTTCATTTATGTGTGGGTGAGAGAGTTTATTTAGTGTGATGAAATGTTCAGATGTGTAACTTTTCTAGATGAAATGTTCAGATGTGTAACTTTTCTAGATGAAATGTTCAGATGTGTAACTTTTCTAGATGCTTATTAAGAGTTGAATGAATAAGGTCAAGGTCAGAGTATATTACCATACTACTTATTCTCCTTCCTTGTTTCACTTATTGGAAAAGTATTACATTGTTAAATTTTTCTCATAAACTTTGAAAAATTGGTCTCTCTCTATTTTATTCTTCCCCTATAAGTAACCACAAGAGTGAATTATTATGGATGTGATGGAATAAGGGGAACCTGTGCTATGGGTACTTCATTTTGCTTTTGTATTTAATCATGACTATTGAAGCCTATGGGAAGTTCCCCCGTCCCTCCCACACACACACATTGCCATCAATGGGCCAAATAGAAAACCGAAATCTGGGACACCACAATGGGTCACAGTTCACCAGAATTGTGCAAGCCTACTGACTAGATAATGCAGTCTCAAATTGTATTATAAAGCAGTGTAGATGTGGCTTCTGAGGTCTTTCCTTCATTTCAGGTGATAGCCACAAAGTTAAAATCAGGTTAAATATGGGCAGAGAATTAAGCAAAGAGAGAGTTCCCACAGATTTCAGAGAGATTTTTCAGAGACTCCGGAGAGAAATTTTTCACCACTGTAAGGAGATTTTACACAGATTCCAAAGAGTGTCCAGAGATTAGAGGGATTTCTATAGGAGAAAAACAAAAAAGTCCTTCCAACACTCAGACAAAGTGGAGAATCTGCACAGACAATAAAAAAGGAAGGTTCCCAAGCAAGAGCAACAGAAATCTCCAAATTTCCCATAATAGAGAACCTGCTTCCCTGTCTTATCTGGACTTTTATTCACACCAAAATATGAGACAATTCATATGTGTATCATTCTGAAGCCTCTTTAAGCTTAGCTACCATTTCTCAGCCTGCCTAGATTGACCAGTCTGAATTTTTAGCACCTATCTTCTTCCTTTAAGAAACAGTTTTATTGAACACTATTCTATTGGGTTTCTTTTTCTGTCTTTTAAATAAAGAAATCTTTATTTTGCTTTAAAATCGGCTTGTCCTTGACCTGACTTCTTTACCTTTTAAAGTCATTTTGAGTAACTTGTTTATTTAAAAAAACCTTTAGCCTAAAAGGTACTGCAGAGAGTTACTGTCTGGAAAAGTGTACCCTCCAAAAGCAGTTAACACTAGGAGTTTACAATTCATCTAAACCTCATGCCATTTTTGGTGTCTAGATTTCAGTGCCCCCCCCCCCCAATCCATTTTTGGGACCCTCTCACATTAGGGCGGGCAAAATTCCATTTTTCGATCTGGCAGCTGAAAAATCACTTTTTGCTCCGGGAAGTTCCAGCCCATTGGTGGCAATGGAGAAACTTCCTATGCTCCCCTTTCTGTCATTTTTAGGGCATTAGTAATAAGAAACCACTTTTCTTGGATTGTTTCTCCTCGTATCCCTCAACTTCACCTGGGTTAAGCCATCAGACTTAAGAAACCAGCACTTCCGGTATCGTTTCCCCTTATATCCTTCAATAAGACCTGCGTTCAAGGCATCAGACTTAAGAAACCACCTTTTCTGGCACCATTTCTCCTTAAAACCCTTTCAATGAAGCTGGGTTAAGGCACCTTTTAAAACACTTATTTCAGTGGGAGTCACACCACCTGTAAGAGGAGCATTAACCGTTCTTTACAAAAAGATATAAATTACCTTCTCATTTCGTGGTGGCTTTGGAAATAGCAAGATACCTCTACCCCACATTTGAAGCTTGCATCATGTGAAGGACACCACCAGTGGCATTTTCTTAAGTTTGCAAAAAAATGCTTATTTATTGTTATTTGAGTCAAAAAGCAAGGTAAGTGATGCAGAAGAGCTGTGATCACCACTGAGAATATGGATCACCAGCAGACTGGAGCATGATCTGTCTCTTTCAGAAGCCTGCTCACAGCAGAAAATCGGAGGCCCAGCTTTGCTAAAGACACTTCATGGCTTTTTTTCTGCTCTGATTGACTCAACAGACAGGGCACACAGGGAAACCTGTGCATCTCCGTGCTGCACATGTAGCCCAATGAAAATGAAAATAGCCATAGTCAGCAGCCACATGTTCTGTTGTGGCCAAAAAAATGTGGTGGCAACACCCAGGCAGTTACAGTTGGATGAAAGAGGCAAACCAGTTGGAGCTGGGTGAAAGAGGCAAACCGGTTGGAGCCCATTTTGAAAAATGGATCTGTGCATACCCCCTAGTTAACACAAATATTGCTCTTATCAATATATGCAATGCACTATGTTCATGTGCTTTTTCTATTTGTAACTGAGGATGAGATCTTAGGAACTAAATCTTCTTAGTTGTGCTTGTAATTTCAATTAAACATGAAACCATTGCATGCCAACTTTAAAAATGCTTCAGGCCTAATGCTTGGAATCAAGGATTCTTTTCGGAAGTGTTTCTCATCATCTTTGTGGGGGTTTTTTCTCTTCCAGTGCCCCATTTATTGGAAGATACTCTTTCTGAGTCTATTATTTATGAACTATTTAATCAGTTTTGTGCTTACATAAGTGCCCACTAGGGACTTCCAGATGATGTGGTAAAGATTAGTAATCATAATGATTCTGGGTAGCCATGCGGCTGTACTTGACCTTTTGATTTTTACAGCAGAGAAACAACTCTGTGCTGTAGTATCTACACAGCATTTCATCAGACAATTCCAGAATCCACTTGCCATAAAATGTTATATTGTCTTATGTGTTGGGAGGGGAACTTTTACGCTTTTGATCTTCCAGTTAATCCTTTCTCAAAAGGAACAAAATTCAATTGTTTTCAGAGTTTGAAGATACACTTCATTTGGTATCTCTGCCCTCGTTTCTGCACATGCCTGTTGATCACTTGATGAGTACAAGTGATATCTGATGCTGACTTGAATACGTGAATGGGCAATCCTCAATTCAAAATGCAGAACAGATAAAATTGGCATCTTCCTAACAACTACAGAGTTGTTTGGTGAAGAAACTAGACATATTTACTGCCAATCATCAAAAACAGCTATATGGAAAATCAGTGTACTCATTCGATGTGAATTGAAGGGATGGAAAATAATTTGGAATGAGTATATTATTGGAAATTTATTCACTCATGATTCCATTTATACATGAATATTTACCATTAACTAATTGACTCCAGTTGAGATTAGTAACTGGATTTAAGCCTATGTCTGTTCATATCAAAACTCTGAAACAGTTAACTCTTCAATCATTCTTAGGTTAAAATAATTCTAAAATCCCAATTTCACAGAAATATGAAGCCAAGAAACTTAAGACAAAGTTTACAAACAATGAGTTATGTGCACTTAATTCCTTTTCCCAATAATTAAGGCATATTAGTTAGGCTATAATGTCATTGTTAATGGGTTCGATAACTTCACTATTTTTGTAGTAAATGATTTCGTTACTTGTTCATGGCTCACTACTGTATATCAAAGTCTTGTGGCATTCTGATTTTAAGTAGTTAAAATTAAATATAATAGTAAAGTATTTATTTATTTATTTATTTATTAACTTCGATTTAGTATACCGCTCACTCCGGAGCTCAGAGCGGTTTACAGAAGAAGCATAAACACAGTGAGTAATAAAACAGATTAAACAGTTAAAACACATTAAACATCAAAGCAGTTAAAACATATTAAAAACACTAGCCCTCAGCGAAGGCTGGGGGACGAGATACGAATCTGGGGGAATAGGCGGCATGGCACACAGTGTGGTTGAGTTAAGGGCCAAAAGCCTTCCTAAAGAGCCAAGTCTTCAAGGCCTTGCGGAAGGGCAGAAGAGCGCGGATGGCGCGGATCTCCTCCGGGAGGCCGTTCCAGAGACTTGGGGCAGCTACAGAGAATGCCCTCCGCCGTGTAGTGGCCAGTCTGCAGGTTCCAAGGGAAGGCACCTCAAGGAGGTTAAGCTCCTCAGAGCGCAGTGATCTCGCGGGCACATAAGGGGTAAGTCGCTCCCTCAGGTACACTGGCCCCAAACCATAGATGGCCTTAAAGGTGAGAACTAACACCTTGAAGAGGACCCGAATTCAATCGGAAGCCAGTGCAGCTCGCGCAGGAGTGGGGTCGCGCGGTCAGATCTTGCAGCACCCAGGAGGAGGCGGGCTGCGGCGTGCTGCACTAGCTTAAGCTTCCGGATCATCGACAAGGGAAGGCCAATGTAGAGCGCATTACAGTAATCGAGCCTCGAGATGACCGTGGCTTGGATCACCGTAGCAAGGTCGCGTTGGGAGAGGTAGGGAGCCAGGCGCTTAGCCAACCGTAGGTGGTAGAATGCTGTCCTGCAGGTGCAGCCAATCTGCTCCTCCCTGGACAGGTGGGCGCCCAGCCGGACCCCCAGACTTTTACCGATGGCTGAGGGCAGAGGGCCACACCATCGAAAGTTGGCAACTGGGTCACTACCCCCGGGCGGCCCAGCCACAAGATCTCCGTCTTCGCCGGGTTCACCTTCAACTTACTGGCTCGCAGCCATCCAGTAACGGGTTATATTAAAACAACTGTTAACATAATAACAAGTAATTGCTTTGATGGCCTTAGAACTGCAATAAAACAAATTACGTGTTTAAAAAGTCACCTATAATTTTTTTTAAAGGAAATACTGGTTTTAAAACATTTTTGCTATTATAAAAGTGTTTGGATCCCATTCAAATTCTTGGGTATCATAATTGAGAGAGAAAAAATGAACCTTTTCCTAAAACTGAAAGATTTGGTAGCAACTTGGTTTCTGCAGGAACAGGTATTTTTTCATTTTTAAAGTTCCACTGGAAACCTAATAATGTTTTTGGTTTGGTGATGTCTTGTGTTTTCTGACAGGCTCATTAGATTTTCATTTTATAAAGACTGTCTCTCTTGTCCCCTCTCACTCAATTAAAAGGAAATCATTGTTTTTTCCCCCTAGGTAAAGGTTTTCCTCTGACACTAAGTCCAGTTGTGTCCGACTTTGAGGGTTGGTGTTTTCTAAGCCGAAGAGCTGGCATTGTCCGTAGACACCTCCAAGGTCATGTGGCTGGCATGACTGCATGGAGCACCATTACCTTCCCACTGGAGTGGTACCTATTGATCTCACATTTGCACATTTTCAAACTGCTAGGTTGGCAGAAACTGGGGTTAACAGTGGAAGCTCACCCCACTGAGATTTGCACCACTGACCTTTTAGTCAGCAAGTTCAGCAGTGCAGTGACCCACTGTGTCATTGGGGCCTCTGCCCCCCCCCCCCACTGTTGACGAATTAGTCTAACATTCAAACTCATCTTCCCCCATAAGATAATTTTAAAAGCTGGGAAATGCTCATGGACACACCCTCTCTCCAGTCTTATGACTAAAGGTCTTGTTTAATGCTAGTGCTGGTAAAGTAATGAAGCCAGGTTTGGGATTTGAATTGCTTTTTAAATGGGAGTGAAGGTTAATTTGAACCAATCAAATAATTGGGCTCTGAATTTACATAAATCCCCTTTTAATTAAAGCACTGCTTTCAGAGCCATTTGAAGAGGAAAGGACGGGTAGTTATGTCAGCTTAATTATTCAATAGTCTCAAATAGATCACACATGTGACCTAATTAGGACTTATTTTCAGTCATGCCTGGTAGTGAGATGAATTATTTCAAATGCCTCTCCTATTGCATCTTATCTTGACATTTATAGGAAAATTAGCACAGGGAAGGATGCAAGTAATAACTTTCTAATTCCCTGCTTGGGTGATATGAAGCATTTAGAATTTTAGAAAGGTGTCCTTGCTTTTACACACAGTGAGCCTTCAAAATGAAGACAATGGGTTTCATCAAATATTTGATATTAATGGATATTATTGCTGGAATGCTCTCTTTTCCTGAAAGGGTGAAATCCCCACAGCTCATCACATTTCCTTGAAGACTTAAAAGTTCTTTCAGAGCAATTTGTATACAGTAGAGACTCGCTTATCCAACATAAACGGGCTGGCAGAACGTTGGATAAGCAAAAATGTTGGATAATAAGGAGGGATTAAGGAAAAGCCTATTAAATGTCAAATTACATTATGATTTTACAAATTAAGCACCAAAATACCATGCTTTACAACAAATAGACAGGAAAACCAGTTCAGTACATGGTAATATTATGTAGTAATTACTGTATATATTGCAATGTTTAGCACCAAAACATTGCAATATATTGAAACAGCTGTGGATCCGGGTGTGGGGCAGACTGCGTTCGATAATACAGAATGTTGGATGAGCAAAGGTTGGATAAGTGAGACTCTACTGTATTTTAAATTTCATTGAAATGTTTTAATGTAAGTTGCTTTGAGTCTCCTTTGTGGAGAGAAAAATAATAATAATAATAATAATACAACTTACATGTCTGAATGCATCTCCCCTTATGAACCATCTCAGACTCTAAGATCATCTGGGGAGGCCCTGCTCTCATTACCACCTTTGTCACAAGTACGTTTGGTGAAGCTGAAAGACAGGGCTTTCTTGGCGGTGGCCCCTCAGCTGTGGAACGCCCTCCCTATAGATATTAGATTGGCCACCTCCCTTTTAACATTCCGGGGAAAAGTCAAGACGTGGCTTTTGGAACAAGCGTTTCCAAATGCAGAGTAACTGACATAGGAAAATGGAACAACGACAATGAGATTGGACGTTTTTAACAAGGCGACACTATGAATTTATTGATATGTTTAATTTTGATTATATGTTATGTTTTTAATTGTATTGTAAGCATTGAATTTTACTCTGTTAACCGCCTTGAGCCGCCTACGGGCTGAGAAAGGCAGTATACAAATACAGTAAATAAATAAATAATGGATATTACAGAAAATGAGCACGTCAAACTACTCTGAGACTTCTGAATTCAGACTGACAGAGTTTTGGAGCTCAATACTCCTGACCTCACAATCGTGTTAAAAAACAAAGTATAGATTGTCGACATTGCAATCCCAGGTGACATTAGTATTGAAGAGAAACAACTGGAAAAGCTGACACGATATGAGGATTCAAAGATCGAACTGCAAAAACTCTGGCACAAGCCAGTCAAGGTTGTCCCAGTGGTGATTGGCACACTGGGTGCAGTGCCTGAAGACCTTGGCCTGCACTTAAACACAATCGGCGCTGACAAAATTACCATCTGCCAGCTGCAAAAGGCCACCCTACTGGGATCTGCATGCATTATTCACCAATACATCACACAGCCCTAGACACTTGGGAATTACTTGACATATGATCCAATGCAACAGCCAGCAAAGTGATCTTGTCTGCTGTGGACTCATCTTGTTGTGTTTCTAATAATAATAATAATAATAATAATAATAATGACAATTATGCAAAGTGACTTAAAAAGAAAAGTCAGGTAAGGCAAAAACTATTATTTCTTTATTAGGAAGACTGAAAAAATAGCAGCAAAATGACAGGTGCTAAAATAATCATGATCAAATCTAAGGAGGCTCTGAGTGGTGCAGCTAAGCTAAAAGGCCCCATCTACACTGCCATATAAAATCCAGTTTATCTGCTTTGAACTGAATTATATGGCAGTTACTTTGAAAATCTGGATAATATTGTAGTAAAAATTCAACTTAAGACTGGATCTACACTACTGTATAATGCAGTTCAATGCAATTAAACTGGCCGTGTAATGCAGTTCCAAACTGCATTATATGACAGTGTAGCTCCAGCACAAGAAACACAGATTTTCTCACACTCTGATGTAAGAAAAAGGCCAAATAAGTTAAGGAAGAAAGTTGACAGGTCTTTTGGGGATTTCTGTTGCTCTTGCCTCTGTGGAAAATCTCCCTCAAGACCTCGGGATTTTTCTTTGCTTCTGTGGGGGTCTTGGTGGAAATCTCACTCCCCTTTTGGAAGATCTTCTTCATCTCTGTTTTTTCCCCTCTGTCTATATTTATACCTATTTCTAAATTGGTGGCTGTCACCTGTAGTGAAGGAAACACTTCTGGGTGGAACAACACATGACCTTAAAGTTATCCTATGGAGAGTTCAAAAGAAAAGGTACCAGGTGTTTGAAGCGATGAATCTAGATAATCCCCATTATTTCTGAACTGGACTATATGAGTCCACATTGACATATATTCTAGTTCAAAGCAGAAAATGTGAAGTTTATATGGCAGTATAGATCCTGTCTGAATCAGTTTTTCAAGATCTCCTGTTGGAAATTACAACCTTTTTCAAGCCTCTTCTAATAATGTATTTATGTATAATCTTGTTGCTTACTTATTGTATGTATGTATGTTCTGTTATGCAGCTTTCTTCCTTTGCTCAGTGTTTTGCCTGAGAAGTTGTGGGAGGGGCTGCAGACCATGTGATCCACGCTGAGATGAGCACAGAGCACAGATTTCTTTAGACTTTGAGACTACTCAGATCACAGACTTGCAAACATTTGCCTGCTGTTTATTGTAAGAGAGATGTTCTGACCAGATGGCACAGAAACTATCTCAAGGATATCTGTAACCGTCTGATAAATTGTGTACCTGTGTATGCTGAACACATGAAGGTTGTGTGTAAACAAAATATGTTATTTTTACCAAAGTCTATTTTATTTTGTCTCTTGAGTGCATAATATAAACTAGTTGTTTTATGAGAGAGTAGAGATATATTTTGGGCACTGAAAAACACTTCTGAAGAACTGCTATTTTTATGCACTGGCATATTCTCTGTTTTCCTAACAGATTAGAGACAATTCGTTATTCAATATAATGGCTGAAGCCAATTTGCTTTGCATAAATACTTTTGGTTGTATGCCATTTGAGAAGATTCTACTCAAACAGGTTTTTGGCTCGTCTCTTAAAGGTTATGACCTCTAAAAGGTCACTCTTTTCTAAAATCTCCCATTAGGAGTAAGGAAGATATTTAAGTTTTGGTTGATCTCCCGAATGCAACAACATGATCATGTCCTTCCTTGTCTAATTAGGAGGTTGTGGGGGCTTCATAGGAAATTTCCAGTTTGTAACTTGAAAATGAGGTTTGCCTCTCCAAAGGCCTCTTGCTTCTTAAAATGTAGGTCCTGACCCCAAATGGGGTCCCCTTAGCTCAATATTGGACCACAAAAATGTATCAGTAGTAAATGGTTTCTAAATGCCATCCATTTAAACAAATCTGTTAGCAACAACATCCAGTTCATGCAGTGGGTTCTGCAGAAAATCCTTCAGCTGTACTCCACGAAAAGGAAAATCAGCCTATTTAGTAAGCCTTGCAAATGCTGATTGATTATCAGTAAATATGTGGATTTTATACCGATTTTATATACCTGGGGTCATGTAAAAATTATTGGGCAGAATGGGGCCATGAGTGGAAAGAGTTTAAGAAACCTCTAGCATGGCAGGAGGTATCTCTTTGGCTGAAAGCTTGCTTGGAAGTCATATTTATCAAGCGATGCTTGTAACCATCACATTTTTTCTATTTAAAGCAACTCAGTTAAGAACTGCATATTTGGAGTCGATTGGCGGAAATTGTAGGGAGGATGCAGATAACTTTGATTGTAATGTGGGTTGTGCGCTGTATGTGTATGTGTTAAATGTGTTTGTTGAATGTATTTATACAGCCCATGGGCTAATCAATAAAACACGTGTGTATGTGTATTTCTAGCTCTTTTCACTCCCAAAGCTCCCTTAAGTATATTTTCCGTGAATACACTCAGAAAGTCCAGTCATTCCATTATTTATTTAAATTTATTTTCATAACTCTCATTTTAATTATTTGTATCTTTCATGACTGGAGAAAAGGGAATTTGTTTCAAACAAATAAAGTATTATTACTATTGCCCTCTGTATTGGATCTGGTTCCATTAGTTGTTATTATGGATGTAAATCTTTGTGAATTCATTCTTGCAGACATGAATTAATAATTCAATCTTTTTATTCCTCCCTGAAAAGACATTCTTGACAACTATGTGATTTTTCAAGGACACCTTAGGATCTATTAGGTAAAAAATCCATATGTATTTTTTCTTTGCACAAAAAGCCCACATTTTTGTGCTAAAATTATATTTTCATCCCAGTAGCTTTCTGCTTAACAACCCTGCTTCCTGTGTAGAAAACATATTATGGAGAATATGCCATTTTCTGTCCCAACTTTACAAATCCAAACTGTGAAATTTCTTGGCCATTCACAATTCTCATCAAAGCTTTGCAATCCCTGAAAGCCTCTTTTTCTTCCAATAATACTGTTTACATATTGTTCCCATTCCTAATTGTCACGCTCTTCCAAGATTTAGCATCTTAAAAGTTTACAAGTATTTTTATGTGTTTTAATTTGTTTGTTTTTTTAAAAAAACTATTTAAATTGCTTTTATTTGTTCACTGTCTTGTTATTTATCTTAAATAAATAAAAATATTTCATTATTATTTTCAGACAAGGAATGGAATGCAAAAATGAACAAATGTACATCAATGAAATAAAAGTTACAGTAGCAATCCTAATTTCTGATCTTTCTACTGAAAAAGAGTGAAAAAACTGGAAACTCTTGCCACTGAGTAAATACATATACGTATTTACTCAAAATGCAAGTTTCTAAATTCAATGGAACTTGCTTCCAAGGAGGTGTACCTAGACTTGCATCATTACACACAATCCCAAGGGTTTGTAAGGGTCAGCTCTGCTCCTGATCCTGGCATCAGCTCCCTCCCAGCAAGTATAATTACCATCTTAATTATATTTCTTTTTTTAGAGTGGAATAAAAAATCATGTTTGTTTCAATTAAACAGAGCAATGAAATTTTTGTCTGAGCTGGATGCAAGTTAGTGCAGCTACTAAAGAGTACATGAAGAAATGCAGGGGAAAGCCCAAAGGCAGCACACTTATTTTTAATTAACTTTAATGAACTTTGGATTAGCTCTCCATTGCCACATTCAAGAAAATCTATTAGCTCGCTACCAAGTGTAAGCATTGTTGCCAACTCTTGTGAATTGTTTGAGAATCTTAACATTATTTTGAGGTTTCTGAAGGATTTGTGGCAAAGAAAGGCTGGGAATCAAGAGCAAGGTCTCCTCGCCACAGGGATGTAGAACTTGATTATTTCACATTTTATTGTGCAAAAATAATGGGCATGAACAGGTTCTATCACACCTGCGCACCATTGCGGCAGGGGATTATTTTGCAGGCCATCGGAGAGAAGAGGCAAGGTTAAACAGTACTAAACCATTGTACTCTGCAAATCGCTGTTAAATTGTGTTAAACTTATGTACACTGTGATGTGGGTGGATTTAAAGGATTTATATGGTCTGACCCCTTCTTTGCCTGATTTCATCATCTGTGTAGCAAGACAGCAACCAACCATGCAATCCAGTGCATGAGTAAACAGAAAGCACAGAAGTGAATTTTGCAAGCTAAGAAAGATGGTACACCCAAGAATGAGTAAACAGCAAGGGGAAAAGAGGGGACTAGTCTGAAATCTGGTTGGCAGTAGGGACGTTTGGTGATGATACTTCAAGGTTCATTCAAACTGATTTTTTGTTTCTTGGGCAGTACAAGTCTCACCAATGTACATCTCTTTCAGGCAAATTATGTTCCTTGTCACTGGAGCTGGGAGTTCTGTTGGCGTTGGAGAAGACAGGGCCCTATACACCAGCTGATGTTTTAGTGTATTGGAATTGATACCTTTAACCTGACATTTAGATTGCCATTGAAAAAATAACAATTATTCAAGAGAGAGTCACTAGGTTTATTGCCCAGAAGAAAGCAACAATTAGGGCCCATCCAGACAATATGAAGTATGGCTCCTGTGGGGACTGGCCCTCAGGTAGTCTTGGGACTACCGAGGGGTCAGTTTGCAAAGTCCAATTAACTTCTTCAAGCTCTGTGGGCCTGGAGAAGCAAAGAGGGAACCCTCCTCCTCCCAAAATCCCCCTTAAAAACTTTAAAATAAAATAAAAACTTACCGGGCCACCTCTCTGCATGCTTCCTTGAATGTACTTCAACGTAAGTTTGGATAGCAAACTGTCAGTGAAAACTAACACGGAGACATTAAACTTTCACAAAGGGAATTTCACCAAAATGAGAAAAATTGTAAAGAACAAACTAAAAGGAGCAGTAAAAAAAATCAAATCCCTCCAAAATGCTTGGAAACTGTTTAAAAATACCTTAAAACAGGCCGATCTAAAATGCATTCCAATAAAAAGAAAGAGGCATGGAAAGTCCAAAAGGACACCAGTATGGCTTACAAATGAAGTAAAAGATGTGATTGGAAAGAAGAAAAACTCATTTAAGAAATGGAAGGCTCTTCCTACCGAGGAGAACAGAAAGGAACACAAGCTCTGGCAAACTAAAGGCAAAGCAACAGTCAGGAAAGCCAAGAGAGATTTTGAGGCACACATAGCAAAGAATATTTAAAAAAACAACAAAAACTTCTTTAAGTACATCAGAAGCAGGAACCCAACTAGAAAAGCAGTTGGGCCACTCAACGACAATGGTCAGAAAGGGAAAATCAGCGAAGACAAGGAGATTGCTGAGCGGCTAAATGACTTCTTTGCCTCCGTTTTCACACAGGAGGACAGACAACATATGCCTGCAGCTGAGTCAGTATTTTCAGGGAGGGAATTAAATGAATTAAACCAGATAGAGATAAACAAGGAAGATGTTCTCACATGCCTTACTAAACTAAATGTCAACAAATCACCAGGGCCAGATGGCATCCACCCCAGAGTTCTTAAGGAACTCAAGTGTGAAATTGCTGAAATTCTAGCCAAAATATATAACCTTTCTCTAAGATCAGGCACTGTACCCGAGGACTGGAGGGAGGCAAATGTAACTCCGATCTTCAAGAAAGGATCCAGGGGTGATCCAGGAAGTCTAACCTCAGTTCCAGGTTAGGCCAGTTAGTCTAACCTCAGTTCCAGGCAAAGTGATGGAAGCCATTATTAAAGAAAAAATTACTAATCACATGGAAGAACAGGCATTGCTGAAGGAAAATCAACATGGTTTCTGCAAAGGCAAATCATGTCTTACTAACTTGTTAGAATTCTTTGAGGGTGTAAATAAACACATAGATAAAGGGGACCCAATTGATATTGTTTACCTTGACTTTCAAAAGGCTTTTGACAAAGTCCCTCACCAAAGGCTCCTAAATAAGCTCTTCAGCCATGGAATCAGGGGACAGGTCTTGTCCTGGATTGGAACCTGGCTAAACTGTAGGAAACAAAGGGTGGTAATAAACGGACATTTCTCTGGGTGGAAAGAAGAAGTGGCGTAGAAGGTTCAGTTTTGGGTCCGTTACTTTTTAATTTATTCATTAATGATCTGGATGTAGGAGCGAATTCTGAGGTAGCAAAGTTTGCAGACGACACTAAATTGTTCAGGGTAGTTAAAAATGAAACTGATTGTAAAGAGCTCCAGAAAGATCTCTCGAAATTGAGTGAATGGGCAACAAAGTGGCAAATGCATTTTAACCTAAACAAGTGTAAAGTCATGCACATCGGGGCAAAGAACCCCAACTACACCTACAAATTGATGGGGTCAAAGCTTTCGAGACAAACCAGGAAAGGGATCTTGGGGTCTTGGTGGACAGCTCAATGAAGATGTCAACCCAGTGCAGCAGCAGTGAAAAAGCAAATTCTATGCTTGGCATGATCAGAAAGGGAATCGAAAATAGGTCAGCAAATGTTGTATTACCTCTCTACAAATCGATGGTAAGGCCACATTTGGAGTACTGTGTACAATTCTGGTCTCCGCACCTTAAGAAGGATATAACGGAACTGGAAAAGGTACAGAAAAGGGCAACAAGAATGATCCAAGGGATGGAGCGGCTCCCTTATGAAACCAGGTTGCAACGCCTTGGTCTTTTCAGCCTTTAAAGACGGCGTTTAAGAGGTGACTTGATCAAAGTGTATAAAATCATGCATGGGATAGAAAAGGTGAATAAAGAAAAATTATTTTCTTTGTCACAAAACACTAGGACTAGAGGGCACTCCCTGAAGCTCCAAGGTAGGAAAATTAGGATTAATAAAGGAAATATTTCTTCACCCAGAGGGTCATTGGGTTATGGAATTTACTTCCAGAAGAGGTTGTGACAGCTGTCAGCCTGAACAACTTCAAGGCAGGATTAGACAGATTCATGGATACCAAGTGTATCGGTAGTTACTGAAAAGGACATTCAAGTGCCACCTTGGAGTTGGTTGAGTTGGTTGAGGTAGGCAGGATTTCCCTGGGTACTGGTTGTGGGGGGTCGGGAGCAGGTCAGGGTTTTGCCCTCCCTTCTGCTCGAGATCCCCGTGTACAACTGGTGGGCCACTGTGTGATACAGAATGCTGGACTAGATGGGCTGAGGTCCGATTCAGCATGGCTCTTCTTATGTTCTTATGTTCTTATGTACCAATGTAGCGATAGGAGATGGAGAAGCAAATCGCTCCTGCATCATTGGCATGCGCCAGGAAGCATACAGAGAGGCATAATAGCAGCCCAGTAAGTTTTACTTTTATTTTATAGGTTTTAAGGGATTATTTGGGTTGTCCCCCTTCCAGCACGGTAGTCACAGTTCTACAATGGGGACAAGCAATGGGAAAGCCTGCTTCTTTTAGGTACCTGTGAAGACAGCAATGTGAGTAAAAATGGGTTACTTTAACTTGTTTTGGCCTGCACTAAATTGCTCTCTGGAAGCACCCTTAGAGTCTTCAAGGTCATTGGTCACTTGAATTTTGCCTGCTCTGTGGTAGAGGCTTTTCGGGAATTTAGATTACACTATAGATGGAGTTAACGAACTGCATCGCTCTATTAAAATCACAGAAAGAATTGTGGAAGATCTTGGAAATTGACTGGGACTTCTTACTGCTTTCAACTGAATATATTTTAGTCATGAACTGTGGAAACAAAAAAAATGCCATAGATGTGGCAGAATCAGTAGGCTTCAGAATCAGTAGGCTTCAGAATCGATTTCAAGGGGTGATGATGTAGTTTGTAGGGACTCAAGTTTTACAAAGCCAATGGTGTTAACTTCTCAGATGCTGGAAGAGATTGGCAAAGGGGAGTAATGATCCATTTGGCCAGCCTGGTGAAGGACAGGAGCTAAACAGATCTATGGCAGGTAGTGAGGGGAAACAAATAGGAACTCAACGAACATCTATGACAATTATTTTAGTAAATTGGAGGACACTGGAACAACTTCTTTGGGTCAACTGGAGGCTGGAGAAGTAATTTTTTTGGCGTGAAGGCTTTATCCTCACTCTTGGGAGAGTGATTCTCAGGTTGGCCTTCCAGTTGTGGGCCAGCTGGAAAACAGTTCAGCTTTAGAGTTCTCCATGAAGCTCAGGTGTTTCACTCTGAGGAAACTGGGAGGAGGTCTGGGTGTGTCCACCTACCCCAGTAGTTGCTTCATATAGTTCTCAAGGGTTGAAGGGTGAATAGGTTTAGAATTAAAGTAAACCACTTTCAATCCAGTCTACATGTCTGGTCTCATTATTAAAGTGGCCTGTAAATATAAACATTTATTTATTTATTTATTTATTTATTTATTTATTTATTTATTGGTTCAACTTAATATACCGCTCTCTCTGGAGCCCAGAGCGGTTTACAGAGTTAATAGATAAAACACATAAAATGCAGTAAAATACAATAAGACCAATTTAAAACCCCCAGTTAAAATCAGTTAATATTATAAACTTGGAATATAAAACTAGGAATACAATTGCATGAAAGAGCAAAGAATTTCAACCATTGTGTCCCTACTGAAGGGGGAGGGGATTTTTAAATTAAGTTTTTTTAAAAAAATATTAAGAAGTTTCATATTTTACATTTTTTAAAAAGAGAAAGAACAATTTATGCATAAATGGTTTTCTGCACAAAAGCATTGGCTTTGCCACAAATTCAAAGTTTGTGCACTTTTTTTTCCCCTTTGAGGACAAGAAAAATTGAAACTACCAGTATTAGTTGCAGATTGTGCATATACACAAAAAATGACTATTACTAAGATATGAATACCTGGAAATGTGGCATAATATGATTCCTTACACATTTTTGCTTAGGCCTGCATTCAGCATGACTGAGTGAAGTGAGGATTTTGGCAGTGAGGTTGTGTAGGCAAAGCATTTGTTCAGCATTTGGCAGCTATATATCCATCTTTGAATGATTAAATGTGTTTTTCCCACCTCACAACTTTCTACATTTTCACTTTACATGAAAATGTACAATATTGCTGTAAGTTAAGTGATATTTTAATATAACATTGTCATAAAAGATATTAAAAACCCGTTATTAATACAGGAATTAAAAGTGTGTGTGTGTGTGTGCGCGCGCATACGTACATGCACGCATGAATCCATGCCTCTATGTCTTTAATTATTGCCTTCATATCCTATCTTTTCTAAACAGAATTCCTGATCTTTTGCTCCATTTTTACCCTCACAGCTACCTTGTGAAATACATTAGCCTGACCAACTGTGACTGGTTCAAAGTCATTTGTGATTCAGAGGGCCATTTTATTAAGCTGGCTCTGCAAATAGATGGGTTATATATTACAAGAACCACTTGAGTTTTTCTCTACACACATATTTGATATAGAACTTTCTCTAACTGGAATTTATGGGTTGGATCCAAAGCTCTAAATTCAAGTACAAGTTCCTATTTAAGAAGACCCATTAAAATTAGAACTTGTTAAATCAACATTTTTATAAATTCTAATAATTCAGTGGGTCTGGTTTGGCTGAGATTAAAAGTTCAAATATTTTATTTGAGCAAAGTTCTTCTGAAAATGTCTTTGCAATTTTTTTTCTGTGCCAGGAGCAATTTGTGAAACTGCAAGTTGCTTCTGGTGTGAGATCAGCCTTTGCAAATTAAAATCATTATTTACCTCTCCTAACCTGTCTTCTGTTTAGGAAAATGCTGCAAATTGATGGAGTAGAGTTTGGGTCATAGGCTTTGGGAATAATTACTGGTTGTCATCATTTTATTCACATGCCCATCAATATGTACTTGAATATATGCTATGCAACACTTCAGATCCCTTTTTTGTGAATACCTCAATTTCTGCTCAGAGTATGGGAAAGATTGATTAATTATAGCTGAGTGGAGAATCACTCTTGTCCCTGCCTAACATTGCCCATATCACCCATTAAAATAGCCATTGCCACCATCCCCTCCTTCTGAACCCTTGTTCAGCTCTGTCAGCAGTACACCACTCTTCTCTGGCTACTGAGTGGAAGGATGGTCCGCTTTGTGCTGGTCTGTGACTGTAATAAAGTTTTGTTTGTTTGAGTGGATGGTCATTGGAGGTGAAAGGGCTGGCAGTGGCTGCTGTGTCCCATAGTTGCAGCAGTTGCAAAGTAGCCTTAAAGCTATTCAGCAGCCCAGAAGCTGTAGAAGATTAGGACACTATTTTAGCCACCACCTGAGCTGGTCTAGGGGCTGGAACAAGAGTGTGAGTATGAAATCTCACCTGGCAAGGAGGGAAAATGGAGTTGGTCTAAGTAAGAGGGCACATCGTTTTGGAGGAGGAGAAAATTTTTAAAATGATTATTCAAATCTGGGGTTTGGTCAGCAATACCAATTCATATGGTATATTACAGGTAGGTGTGACACTAACAGGGTTAGTAATTTGGGATGATAAATAAGTGATATCGAATTTCTTGATTAGGCAGTTGTATACAGAAATTTGCCACTTTGCGTCAGGAAAGAATATTATAGAAAAAAACATGCTCTTCAAGCACTGAGAAACTGTGATAAGAAAAATCCTGGACTGATGAGAATTTTTGCAGTTCAGGGTTTATTCTGTGCAGAATATGGTCAATTTTCATAAACAATTACTTTTTCAGCACAGGAAACAGTTTTTTCTACACTTAAAATGATATTTCTGAATCAAAAATGAATGTCTTTTTCAAAGATAATTAGCATTAGGAAGACATGGGTTAAAATTATTCATTATTTCCTCTATTAAGGAATTTTTGGTATGCACTTCTTTAAAAATTAAACCAAAACAAAAAAATTATTTTCCTGCAAATAATGACTGCTGATAGATAGTTTCACTGTTGCAAGCTAGACTTATGATTTTGTAACTGTTTTGAATTCACATTTTTTATAGTGGCATCATTACAATGATCACAGATTGTTGCACTATAGACTCGGGGCCCCTCAGTAAACCACTTGACACTTGGCAATGATTAAATGCTTTATTGAGAATAAATGATGAAAGGAAAGAGTCTAAAGAATATAGGCTATTGATGTTCTCTAACAGCAATAGGTAGCAGCAAAATTGTCTCTGAGGAAGCAGGAGATATAGTCCTCTGGCAAACAGGAACAAAACAGAACAGTCCTTTGTGCCCAAATGGGGTAATCCAAGGAAAGGGTCTGGAAACAGGGCTTGGCAATCAGAGTCTTTGGAAGCAGGAAGGCACTAGGCCCGGGCTGGAACTTGAGTACATGGAAACCGTAGCGTAGATCTAAACGTTGACGACGGATGGAGACCCATTACTGGGGTCTGGCTTAAGTAGGGTGCAAAGGCTTTGATCGCCCGACGTCTAGTACATCGGACATCACTTTCCCATATAATCCAGCTGCTGCCCTCCTATCCTTGTTACATTGGTTTTGAATTTCTTGCCAATTAACGCGGGCAGATGGTATTGGGGAGTTATCTTCTCTCGGTTCTTCCAGGCAACATTCTGAAGCTGGGGTGAATCTTTGGTAACAGTTACCTTGGCCAATGAATGAACCTGCCTCTGCTGGCTAGGCTGGTCAAGCCTCACAGGCCTCTGGGAAACACTGGTTCTGCCTTGAGATTTAACATGACAGGAGCCTTGCAGAGGGCCTAGGTCAGGTTGAGGATCAGGCAGGGGTCTGACACAGATGCCCCCGGGACACAACTTAAAACCACTTAACCACTCCAAGGATTTGCCTAAACCACCAAAATAGTACAGCTGTAATTCAGAATATGTTCTCTAGCCTAAGTATAACTAAAACATAAAGTTTGCAGGGTTCCAAGTACCTTTGAGGGACGTCATTGACAGAGGGCTCATACTGTTTATTGAGAAAAAGAATTCAAGATATTTCGAAATATAAAATGGGAGAAAGTGAAAATATCTATTTGAGGACCCCACTCAGTTAGTCCTCTGTGGCACTCGGCTTAGTTAGACAACTTCCTTCTGGGAAGACAGGAAGACTGTAAGAAACAAAGACAGCTTGAAACAATGATTCTCCACCATCAACTTTGCTAAATTGGCTATTTTGTCTGAATGTCTGATCACCATCTCCCCAAGCAGTAACTTTATTCTCAGGTTAGGAATGGAAAACGGAATATTAGTGGACAACAAAAGAAATGAAAAGATGAAGATAAAGCTGAAATTAGAATGTGGTACAAACACTAAGAACTGGGAAAGCCCTGATACACAAGAGTTGTAACTGGAGGTTAGCTCTTACAAATGGTGCTATGAATTTTGAAGAGACATGAATACAGGGCAAAAGGAAGAAACATGCCAAAGGAAAGGGATGTCAAGCAAATCCTTGTCATGACCACCTTCCATCTGGAAATCTATATCTTCAATGTGAAAGAACATATGTGGATTCAGTCTAGGTCTTCACTGTTATTTATGCACTGCCAAGACTCTAACCTCTAGAACCAATCATACTTAGTCACGTGATCATCTATGATGATAATGATACTTCAGGTGTTTATAGTTTTAGATATGCAATTTGTGATTTAATACATTTTAATTTGTTATTGTTAACTTTGTTTATGTGGTTTGTTTAGAGTTCTGAGTTCTTGGGGGAGAAGAAAGGACACAAATTGATTACATCGTTGTCATTGTTGCCATCATCCTTATTATCCTCACCTCTGTCATTATCCTATTTTGAGATTATGAAATCATTAGTGCAAGAAAAGAACATTATGGTAATCTCAAATTCTTTTATTTATCAAACAGACACAGTACGCATATAATTAAAGGTAGGGTCATTTGAAAAAATAGTCATAAAATATGAAACATTACTGCATGGTTAAGTGAGAGAAGATTATTTTCTAAAAATGAAAGGTTAAACTTTGTGAATTTATATATCCTCTGATCACTAGATTACACTCTCCAATTTGTTTTTGTTGGTTCTTCTCCTTAGTTCACCACTGTATTAACCTCCAGCTTTGCTAATGGAAGGACTGTTTGCTTTTGCCTTATACAAAGAACTAGTTAGTGTTCATTTAAGAGTGAAGATTGGTCTTGGTAACAAATAGATTTTATACTTTCAAGGGGAGAAATCTTGCACTGTATGCTTTTTCCTTTTGTTGTTGTTTCATAAAATACTTCTTTTGGTTCCAACTCTGTTGTCTGCTACCATTCTTTACTTGTTGATAAGCAATTTTAGCACATATCTCCATTGTAATTATTATTTTAACTGGTCAGCAGGTTGATGGACATGACATAAGATTAGCACAACTCCATTGGTGCTTGAATGTCTCCTTGTGTAAAGTAATTTGAGCATGTGTGTTTTAAAAATAAGCATGGGTGCTTTGAGGTTTTTGCATTTTAGAGATTAAAGCCAAAACGCTAATAAAATCACCCACTACAGTATAGTTGTACTTATCCGGCCTTCACTCATCCAACCTTCTGTATTATCCAATGCAGTCTGCCTCCCACCCGTATCCACAGCTGTTCCAATACATTGTGATGTTTTGGTGCTAAATTCGTAAATACCGTAATTACTACATAACGTTACCGTATATTGAACTGCTTTTTCTGTTGATTTGTTGTAAAACATGATGTTTTGGAGCTTAATTTCTAAAATCATAACATAATTTGACATGTAATAGGCTTTTATTTAATCCCTCATTATCTAACATTTTCACTTATCCAACATTCTGCTGACCCATTTATGTAGGATAAATGAGACTCTACTGTATATTGAAAAAGATGAATTAACACATTAATGGTATGAACCTTTCTGCAGCCTTTAAGAATCAAGCCTCTTCCTCTGAGCTCTACCATCTTTGAATTGGGTTTCCTGTCATGCTACATATGATATAGTGACTATAGGAATCAGACCCGTGAACTGGGTTTCACCAGCTTTCTTTCTCTCAACTTCTCCACCGTTATCTTAAAAGGCACTCCAAACATGTAAAATGGTAATTTCTGGATTTAAAAACCTTGAATAGCCTAATGTTTATATTTAACATTTTTTGCAAGGGGGGGGAGGAGGAGTGGTCCCATGACTTTTATTTCCAATGCACTTTGCTGAATTTAGGTTTTAAATTGCAGCACAGCATAATTGCATGTATGTCATGATTCGTTAAACACTGCACTTGATTAATCAAAGATTGATTGGGGAGGATGTGGTCAATAGAAGAAGCATTTATTCAGAGACATAGGCCTGAACAATTTCATTAGATTGCTTAGAAAGCAGGGCTGTTAATGAAGAATGACTCAGAGCTAGTCACTATTCTCATGTTGCTTAGATACTTGGCTGGATTTAACTGTAGAGATTAGAGACGTAATTCTATGCCATCCTAAGCAGTAGGTAATTTTGATAATCTTCTTCCTGTTACCACAAAGGTTTTGAAAATCAATTTTCTAAGTATGTTTGCAATTTGGAACTCCATCTGTGCAAAATATACATGACTTTTTGCATAAAATTATATGTACGGATAATACTATTTCCTGACCAGAATGTGTTTTAATGTAAATCAACCAAGTGTTATTACAGATATTACACAGAATCGATCCTTAATTGCAGTAGTTTATGTGCATGGAACCCCATTATCTCCAGCAGAAGTGATATAGAAATAATATTTTTGCACAGAAATGCTATTTTTTGTGAAAAACAATGCCATTTTCTATGCAGAACGAACATCTATGAATTTTAAACAAAATACATTCTAAACAGTGGAGATTCTCATCAGTTCAGAATACTCATCAGGGATTTGGTTCACTCAAAAGTATATTGTTGTCAGCGCCGCTTGCCCCGTTTGTTGCCCTAACGGACCAAGCCCCGTGCGCCATCAGATAAGAGCAACATCTGGCGGCCTTTGAACTGGAACTGGCGGGCTTTGATATGGAACGCCCTTTGATGTGCCAGGCACCTTTCCTGAACTTTGATATGCGGAGAGCCGGATGGTCATCCCTGAGGAAGGAGGGGCCCAGCAGGGGGGGGCAGGGAGGGCTTTTGAAGAGACTCTTGCGCGGGAAAACTTTAGTCTATCTTTGCTTGCTTTGGATTAAGGACCTATTAAACCACTTATCCTTCAACCCCGCTTGGAGTGAGCTTGATTTACTAGACCCCCCTTGCCGGAGCTGACATTGTTGTTTTTACTATTTTGCATATATTTTAAAATCAACTGTTATCAACTTAGCAATACTTCCAATAGTCTAGCTCTTTTTCTTTCTGCAGGGCCATAGCTTCTGCCAACAGCAGGGAAACAATAATCTATTCTAAACCTTTAAAAGTTTCAGCATGTTCTCCATGGCTACTATTAGACCTCACTCATGTAGATCCCTTTCCAAACAAAAAACAAAACAACTGATCTATGTTCCAAATGTCTTAAACATAGTAAATAGGCTATTTTTGAAAAACTGGAAGTACAGTCATTAGGATAGGGACACAGGGCACTCACAAAAGTGAAGAAAAAAACCCCACAAGTAATAGAACTGCCATTTTTAATTCTTAGAGAACACCTGTCTAAGAAAATCTAGTTTAACCAGCATAACTCTATGATCAAGTTTGAATAGATTGTTTTGGAGTGCGGAGTTCTCATGGAGTCTTCCATAGTGAAAGATTTTATCTTTAAGTATCTCTAGTTTTAGGTATCTCTAGTCATCCTGTGGGGGCTAGGTTACATCATCACTAGTATGTTTACCATGCTCTGGATAATCAAAGTATTTTTGACATGTCAAAATGCATCCCTAGAGATTTCTTATTTTAATCAAATCTGTAAAAGCCAAATCCACAAATGTGAAGGATCAGTTATAGACAACCAGTCACTTTTGGTAATTTTAAAGGGAGGAGATTTTGTCTGTCTATATTGGCCCTGAAACATGCTGGTGTTGCCCATTCCTACCTTAAAACTGTACAAGTTAATGATTGGGTGAGTTTTAGAAGAACCATATTGGGTGAGTTCTGCACGTATGAATGCTTTTCTTCCTATGTTTGCAGCAAAACCCTAACTTTCCCTTCTGAACACAAACAAGAAAGGATACAAAGATCTTGTGCCAAGTTATATGCAGTAAAAAAAATAAACAGGTGGATCTATATATTTTTGTTACTATAAAATAACAAATGATGTTTATTTGAAGCTTACAGGCTTCAGTTCCATCTTATACTAAAACCTACTAACTGGAAGAAGAGGTCAGCTGGTCTAGGAACTGTAACAAAAGACACATACAGAGGAGGCATTGAGCATTAGAATTTGAAAATTTGCATACAGTGGAAATATTTGCATGATTTAATGTTAATATCATTTTTGTAGAATTAAAACAAACCCTCAGAAATTAACATCTAAATTACTCAAGTGTGGGCTGAAATTGTAATAAACCATATAAAACTGCTGTAAACAAAAAGAACTACCTTTCCTTTTTTCTGTTATTTTCTCTCCATGACTTGATTAGCTTCTCTATTATATTGTTCTGCCATTCCTTTGTTGCCATTTTAATTTTAATTTCTGTTTGGTGATTTGCCCTTTTTCCATTTCTTGTCCATCTTCCCTTTGAACCTTAGCTCAGTTGAAAGTTCTTTAGGCATCCATTCTGCTTTCTTCAGACAGCTCACATTTTTTCTTCTCATTAGAACTATTTAAAATTGTACCTTCAATCTCTCACTTTTAAGAAACTCCCATTCATCACAAACCATCTTCTCCTTTAATGTTCCAGACAACATTGGCGTACCCCATAAAGATTGACTTTCTCTTTTGAATATATAACAAATTCCAGAACATGGTCACTTTTACCTAAAGAACAAGCCACTTCCACTTCATTAAGAAAGTCATTCAAGAAATCCAACAAAGCTCCTTCTCCTCTTCCTTGCTTCTCATTCCTTTTCCAGACAGCCAAAACTCAGTGACTGAAGAAATTTACCTTTTAAAAAACTATGGGGACCAGTATTCTAATGCCAAGATTAGTTCTGAACAAAACAGAAATAATGCTATTATTAGTTTCCTTGATTCAGACTGCCATGACTGTTCTTCTATTTTCTCTGAGTTTTTAAAGAATTACACAAGTGAAAATATAAATCAGTGTGCTCTACTTGCTTTCTGGTCTCCCTCCCACAGAATTTTGAAAGTATTCAAGTTCATTAAATTAAAGTCAGCACTCGTGAGAATTATAGAAATACTGGATGTATTAAGTGATTTTTGAATTTCAGCAACATCAATTGTCCAGATGTGGAAAACACATCCACATGGTCAGTGTCAATCACTTAAATGAAGAGTAAGCACCTTGTGGACTTCAAGGTTATGTTAGAGCAAATCCTGTCAGCATTCAGCAGCACAACCACTGACCAAGCATGATGAAATTTATTCTCCAGCAACATCAAGAGAGCCACAAGTTCTCTATCCTTGACCTGTGTCTGAAAGCATATGGGACAGCCTAGAAAAGATATAACTCATACACAGCTTTTGAAGCACCTGAAAATCATCTGATTATCATCACAACAGAGGTATCTAGTATCTCCCAATATTACTAATGTTTATTTTCTTAATTGTATGCCTTCAAGTCATTGCCCATTTATGTCAACCTTAAAGTGAACTTATCATGAGGTTTTCTTGGCAAGATTTGCTCAGGAGAGATTTATCTTTATGTAGCTGAGACTGTGTGACATGTCCAAAGTTACACAGTGGGTTTTCATGGGTAAGCAGTGTTCAAATTATGTTCACCAAAGTTGTAGTACTTACTATGTTATGACCACTGTGCCTTTTGACCTTTTCACATGAGCCAGGTAAAGCATCCTGTTTTGCTTGGCTTTGGCAAAGAAACAGAGGGGTAACGAGGCAAATCGGTTGCCCTGTGCATCACTCCCTTGTGGCAAAACTTCCCCAATTACAGATGGGAAGCGTCGCTCGAGCAGCAAGGATCCACGTGTTGGGAGGGAACTGTCATACAACACTTCAACTCCAATTTTGAATGGGGACTTTGCTGGAAGTTCAGCAGCGTTGTGGGATGGGTAGCATGCCCATCTGTTACTGGACTGATGGGGAAGTATTCTAGGATGCTGCCCAATCTGTTTGATGAGGTCATGAATCTCTTCATTGGAATGTGGACTGTATCTCCACTGCACTTTTTGTTCTTTACATTTCTCATTACCATTTGGGTTAAAATCTTTGTAATCCTGAGCATTTCCTCTTTATCTTCTTTAAAGTGTCAAACCAATATGAATAAAAGTGGGTTTTTTTAATTTGTGGAATGAGTTTCTTCTCTGCAAAGCAAGAACTAAAGGGTGGTCTTTTTTTTTTGACAACGCAGAGAAGATTGTTGTTAGCTCAAAGGCTCATTACTTAGCTTAAATTAAAGAAGTTCCCAATCTTTATTCTTGTTTATATTGGTTTTGAAACCATTGTAAATAACGTGAATATGGTACCATAATTATTATTTTTTAAGGAACCATTTTCTTCCCTGAGTAGCAAAAGGAAATAGCTTAATCCTGGGAGAACCTAGAGGAAGCACAAAAATCCTTTACTCTTTCTGCTCTATAGCACCACTTCCACCCTTTTTGTATGCCTAAGCAATAAAATGATGGCAGATTCCATGGGCGGCTGACCTCCAGATGGCATTGGTGTTCTTCCCTTTTCATAGAATTATCCTTGAAAAGGATATCCATGATCACATCAAGAACCATATTGCCATTTTTGGGGGGAAAGGTGGAACATAAATAAAGATGCTAATGACGATGACACATGTTATGCATAGCTCTGCTAAAATGCAGCCTAAATGCTAATTCAGAGCCACAGAATGATTGCATATTTAAATATTTTGGCCAGTGGAGGGGAGCAATCAAACATGGCCTACTGACAGGCCTTCCTTTGTAGTGATGCTCTCTTCAAATGCCCTTTGGATTGTTAATGCTAAAACAAACAAATCACCCACTTAAGTAGGGTTCAGTGTGCAGAGTACTGCTAAAGTACCATTATTTAAAGATGTTAGTGGGAGGCATAGTTTCTTACTCAGCCATGAAATTAAAATGAACCTTTGAAAAGAAGTGAGTTAAGCAGGCTCTCTTAAATAGCAGGTTTTATGCAAGAACATCTCGGGAAGATTTGAAATATCTCCAAATCACAGTGTAGGAAAGGTAGAAGCAATTCTATTAGTGAAAAAAAAACCCTGTATGATGCATGAAGAAAGCCATACATATGAACAAAGATGCAAGAATTTGCAACAATTCTGTGCATAGACCAGCTTTGCCCAACTATGGGCCACCTACAGTTGCTATATTTGCCTGAAACTTTTGTCATTCATGACCATCAGTTGGATATCAAACAGTAATGGGAGATATAGGCCAAGCCAACAACATCCTTAGTTCAGGGCAACCTGTTGCCCTTAAAATGTTGTACTCCGGGTCCTATGAGCCTTGGTGAGTATGGCTCATGGAAAGAGATGTTGGTAATCATAAAACGCAGGGCTACACATTCCTAAACCCTAGTTAAATCTTCATACCTGTAGATTATAATCCATCCTCCCTGTTGTCAAAGCATTTGAGGCATTTGAGAAACATTTTAACAGGGCAATACAGCTGAGGAATTTCAATACAAACCAAAGAAATTATGATGAGTTGAACAACAGTTTAAACTCCTTAGTACTTCTATTTCCTTTCTAAGTTACCACCCATTTTCACCTAAAGTTGAATAGGGAAAAGGTTCTGTTTGGTGGTGGGGGAGGTAGGTTGGCTCGTTTCTCTTGCTCCCCTTTTCTATTTTGAGCATAGCAATTAGTTTTAAGCATAAGCAATAAGCTTCAGGGTGGTAATCGTTCTGCTACGGCTGCTTTTGATAGACTGCTGCAAAATACTACTGCTATATTGGCTTCCAACTAGTTGATTAAATTTATCTTTGGAATATTCATTCATATATGCCTACATCCTGTTTTAAATCTCTCATCGTTCCATGCTTTATATCAAAGGAACACTTTGGTTCTAAAGTTTTTTCCCTTATATTTATCTATAGATAGCACCAAAACTGTTTATTTTGTCCCCAGGGTAAACTGATTACTACCATTTATCATCTCAAATGAGTCATCATTTACCCCAGGGAAGGGGGCTCAGACAACTAAGATACTAATAGCTAACCAATAAATTCTTGTTGCTTATATTTTTAGCCACTCTCCCTTGATAACAGTAATTCACAAGAGAATTTTGACTGAAAAAAGAATGCTAACTATAAAATCCATTCAACTCCCCTGTATTGTTTTAGAGCAGTGGTTCTCAATCTTCCTAATGCCACAACCCCTTAATACAGTTCTTCATGTTGTAGTGCCCCCAACCATAAAATTACTTCTGTGGCTACTTCATAACTGTCATTTTGTTATTGTTACCAATCATCATTTAAATATCTGATATGCAGGATGTATTTTCATTCACTGGCTCAAATTTTGCCCAAATTTGAATACTGGTGGGGTTGGGGGGATTGATTTTGTCATTTGAGAGTTGTAGGTGGTGGGATTCTTGAAAACCTTTTCAAGAACTGTATGAAAGAAGGAAAAATCACATATCTGTGGGAGTTTCCTTTATCACAATTCCTGACAGTATCCTCTCAAATGTTTCAGAGAAGAAATCTGGGATACATGTGGCCAAGCAACATCAAAGTATGGTCAAGAGGGTTTAAGGTAATAATGAGGAAAAACACTCAAAGTATGAGAGGCTGTAGCATTTTGCTTTTGCTTGAGTCAATAGGGATGGTCAAGAGTCCTCACTCTTCTCTGCCCTCCACTGAGTTAATATTACAAACTAGTTTTGCACTTTGAACTCAGTTTGCATCAGTTTAATTTCACTGAAGTCACAGGAGAAAGTGGGAGAAGTAGTAAAAAAAACTGGGGCATTCTAAAAACAAAAGAATGGGACAGCAGTTGATTAATCAAGCATATCCCTGCCAAATCAGGACAGTTGCAGATTATAACTTTCTGAGGTCTCAATGTTTTATGGTTATTATTATAACTACAATGAAAAGTATGAAATAAATGTGAAAAGCTCTTAATATGGAGCCCTAAGGTAAGATTGATCAAATCTAAACACCAGATATAATAAATCTGAATGGTCACAATCGTCTCTCCGTGACAAAATGCTAACAGGACAGATGGAAGGCTCAATGCCTTATTTGACTCAATGCCTTATTTGCCTCAGTGTTTGACTTGGGAATAACGGAAAGAGGGTGCAGTAGGGGAAATTAATTACAGAATATGTACGGAGACAGGATAGGAATATCTGGCTAAATTGATGCACATATCCAGGGCCAGATGGTTACTTAATGTGACCTTAATATGCATGAAGTTCTGGAAGCTTATGAATTTGCCTGCACTTTGTAGTGGTATGAACAGTTGGGCTGCTTTCTATTCAGGAGCAATCATACTTGTTCACATGGTCATCTTGCTTTTTCTGGGTTCAAGCAGCAATTTCTCTTTTCACCCCTTCCCCTCTCTCATATCCACCCCTCTGGTTTGTGTCAGTGAATGCTTTGTGCCCTGTGGTTGTTGCTGAGCCAAGGACAAGGGAGTGAAAGTTTTGCAGACTCCATCTAACTTCTGGGCCAGCTTAATTCTGAGCAGAGCAGACACCTATCAGCCACTAAGCTGGCTCAGCAGCTGGCCATATAGACTCCAATAATGGATCCCTAGCCTGAAACTTCATTAAGCTTTGCTGCACCTGAATTGCCCCCTTAGATTGTTAAGAATTCTTAGCACCCCTTTTTTCCTTTGAGAAACACCTGGCATTGAATTTCTCCAGATATTCGTCTTACTTGCACTTCATGAATCACTTTGGGCCTGTATTGGGAGAAAGACAGGATGTAAATAGATTAGACAAATCGATATTCCTGCATAACAGGGGACTGGACTTGCTTGGGAGATGTTTGGTAATGCCGTGGCTTATCACGACCCACCTTGGGCACTAAGGTGCTGTGTTGAGAGAAATACAGGATATAAATTAAAAAATAGATAGTATATGACAGATAGAATATTCCTGCATGGCAGGGAACTGGATAAGGTGGCCCTTGTGATTTATTCCAACTCTATTATTCTATGAAATAAAAAATAAGTGGTAGCTCAAAATGTAAACATACACAATACCTTATACTGTTGTGTCTGACCAGATTCCTCTTGATGGTTTGCAGTATATAACCAGGGATCATTTCAGTATACATTGTTTTATGGACATTGTGTCAACAGCGTATCTGAGGGACCGTCTCACCCCATATTGCCCTATGAGATCCCTCCGCTTGGAGGACACCAACCTCTTGGCCGTCCCCTCCGCAAAAACGGCCAAAGTGACAGCCACCCGCCGAAGGGCCTTTTCGGTGATTGCACCGACACTTTGGAATGCCCTTCCGGCGGACACGCGCGCCATCCATGACCTGCTCCTCTTCAGGTGGGCGTGCAAGACCCACCTTTTCAAGCTGGCCTTCCAGGTGTAGGCCTCACGGGTCACCCCCCCCCCCTGTGGAACTGAGTTCTGACTTTGTCATTTTAAAATGTTGTACATTGCTATTTTAATCCCATTTTAATGTTATGTAACCCCTGTTTTATCATGTATTGTTGTTTTTATCTTATTGGTGCTGTGAGCCGCCTCGAGCCCACCGGGAGTGGCATAGAAACCGAATAAATAATAAATAAATAAATAAATAAATAAATAAACACTTTTCCCATGGCTTTGAAATGACTGCTGAGAAGCACCAGGGCACCAATGATTTGGGATGGAGCTGCACCTATGTACTTTCTGGATGCCATTGCTCAAGAACTTCAAGAAATTTCAAACTCACCTACAGAAACATTGTGGATAAAAGTCCCAGGACAAAAAACTAATCTAGCACTAGGGATCTGCTATCGCCCTCCCAACCAAACTCCAGAGGCAGACTGCTATCTGGAAAATGAAGTTAAACAGGCCTCAAAAAGAAATACATTAGTCATAATGGGGGACTTCAACTATCCCCAAATAGATTGGCCAAATTCTTGTTCTACGCATGAAAGAGAGACAAGGTTCCTCGACATGCTAGCTGATTATTCCCTTGAGCAGATGGTCATGGAACCAACCAGGGGAAAGGGGATCCTGGACTTGGTGCTAACTAATGAACAAGATCTCGTTCAAGATGTCCTTGTAACTGAGCCCATAGGTACCAGTGACCATAACACAATAACCTTCAACGTAAGTTTGGATAGCAAACTGTCAGTGAAAACTAACACGGAGACATTAAACTTTCACAAAGGGAATTTCACCAAAATGAGAAAAATTGTAAAGAACAAACTAAAAGGAGCAGTAAAAAAATCAAATCCCTCCAAAATGCTTGGAAACTGTTTAAAAATACCTTAAAACAGGCCGAACTAAAATGCATTCCAATAAAAAGAAAGAGGCATGGAAAGTCCAAAAGGACACCAGTATGGCTTACAAATGAAGTAAAAGATGTGATTGGAAAGAAGAAAAACTCATTTAAGAAATGGAAGGCTCTTCCTACCGAGGAGAACAGAAAGGAACACAAGCTCTGGCAAACTAAATGCAAAGCAACAGTCAGGAAAGCCAAGAGAGATTTTGAGGCACACATAGCAAAGAATATTTTAAAAAACAACAAAAACTTCTTTAAGTACATCAGAAGCAGGAACCCAACTAGAAAAGCAGTTGGGCCACTCGACGACCATGGTCAGAAAGGGAAAATCAGCGAAGACAAGGAGATTGCTGAGCGGCTAAATGACTTCTTTGCCTCCGTTTTCACACAGGAGGACAGACAACATATGCCTGCAGCTGAGTCAGTTTTTTCAGGGAGGGTATTAAAAGAATTAAAACAGATAGAGATAAACAAGGAGGATGTTCTCATATGCCTTACTAAACTAAATGACAACAAATCACTAGGTCCAGACGGCATCCACCCCAGAGTTCTTAAGGAACTCAAGTGTGAAATTGCTGAACTTCTAGCTAAGATATATAACCTTTCTCTAAGATCAGGCACTGTACCCGAGGACTGGAGGGAGGCAAACGTAACACCGATCTTAAAGAAAATTACTAGGCACTTAGAAGAACAGGCATTGCTGAAAGAAAATCAACATGGTTTCTGCAAAGGCCAATCATGTCTTACTAACTTGTTAGAATTCTTTGAGGGTGTAAATAAACACATAGATAAGTCAAGGTAAACAATTGATATTGTTTACCTTGACTTTCAAAAGGCTTTTGACAAAGTCCCTCACCAAAGGCTCCTAAATAAGCTCTTCAGCCATGGAATCAGAGGACAGGTCTTGTCCTGGATTGGAACCTGGCTAAACTGTAGGAAACAAAGGGTGGTAATAAACGGACATTTCTCTGGGTGGAAGGAGGTGAGAAGTGGCGTACCCCAAGGTTCAGCTTTGGGTCCGTTACTTTTTAATTTATTCATTAACCATTAATGATCTGGATGTAGGAGTGAATTCTGAGGTAGCAATGTTTGCAGACGACACTAAATTGTTCAGGGTAGTTAAAAATGAAACTGATTGTAAAGAGCTCCAGAAAGATCTCTCGAAATTGAGTGAATGGGCAACAAAGTGACAAATGCATTTTAACCTAAACAAGTGTAAAGTCATGCACATCGGGGCAAAGAACCCCAACTACACCTACAAATTGATGGGGTCAAAGCTTTCCGAGACAAACAGGAAAGGGATCTTGGGGTTTTGGTGGACAGCTCAATGAAGATGTCAACCCAGTGCGCTGCAGCAGTGAAAAAAGCAAATTCTATGCTTGGCATGATCAGGAAGGAAATCGAAAATAGGTCAGCAAATGTTGTATTACCTCTCTACAAATCGATGGTAAGGCCACATTTGGAGTACTGTGTACAATTCTGGTCTCCGCATCTTAAGAAGGATATAACGGAACTGGAAAAGGTACAGAAAAGGGCAACAAGAATGATCCAAGGGATGGAGCGGCTCCCTTATGAAACCAGGTTGCAACGCCTTGGTCTTTTCAGCCTTGAAAGAGGGCGTTTAAGAGGTGACTTGATCGAAGTGTATAAAATCATGCATGGGATAGAAAAGGTGAATAAAGAAAAACTATTTTCTTTGTCACAAAACACTAGGACTAGAGGGTACTCCCTGAAGCTCCAAGGTAGGAAAATTAGGACTAATAAAGGGAAATATTTCTTCACCCAGAGGGTCATTGGGTTATGGAACTCATTTCCAGAAGAGGAAAGGGCAGGATTAGACAGATTCATGGATACCAAGTGTATCGGTAGTTACTGAAAAGGACATTCAAGTGCCACCTCGGAGTTGGTTGAGGTAGGCAGGATTTCCCTGGGTACTGGTTGTGGGGGTCGGGAGCAGGTCAGGGTTTTGCCCTCCCTTCTGCTCGAGATCCCCGTGTACAACTGGTGGGCCACTGTGTGATACAGAATGCTGGACTAGATGGGCTGAGGTCCGATTCAGCATGGCTCTTCTTATGTTCTTATGTTCTAAGAAGGGGGCCATCAAATATTTTCCTTTTTTCTGTCTGTGCATTGGGAGCAAGAAAACACAGCTGTATGACCCCATTGCTGCCCAGTTATTATCAGTTGCTGGCCAGGAACAAAGGAACAGCTTTTGAATCTTCACAAGTATATTGGTGAAATCTAATGTTCTACGAGCATTGCGCAGAATTTTGGCTTCAGAGTTTGTTTAACCAAAGTTCAAGTGTTTTATATTATTGAAAGACTAATGTTTTGACAGTTCCTTTTTCTTTCTGAGAATACCTCAATTTGGATGAAGCCAACACCTACATGTACAGTCGGGGTTTGCAATGTTATCAATAGTTCTCGAAAGTTGTATCCAATTCATTAAATTCATACTTACGATGCAATATCTGACTCGTGGGCATAGCCCATGCCAAAAACTTTAGTATCAAAACTTACCCAATACTTTTTTATTTGCATTTTGTAAATCTCAGAAGCCTCCCAAAGTCAGTTTCATTGTCAGTGCAAGGAAACAAAGCAAAACAAAGCCAAAAAGGCTGCTGCTTCTCTTTAATGGCTTCTCATCATTAGAGGAAAGCAGCAGGGGAAAAGCAGAGTTTGCTTGGAAAGAGACAGAGAAAGCACAGAATGCTGGGAAATGTAGTTTGGGAAGGCAAGGAGTCCTATGCCAGATAATTCAAAAGGCCCTTTCCTAAACTACATTTCCCAGAATCTTGCTTGCATCAGAAAGCCCCAGTCAGGATAGGGGAGAAATTTGTTCCTCTGTAGCAGCAGCCAGCCAGAGTTCCAATAAATAAATGTTTGAATCTGCAAAGCGGAGAAATGTTGGATACTTCTAGTATGTAAATCTCTGTGCTGGGCTGGGAAGAAATCCCTAAATGGAGGTTCTATTGGTTAATATGAGATACATTCAATCAGATAGCTGTTGTGGCTTTTTTATTTTTAAAAAGGAGTTTGTCAAAACTTTGAAAAATTCCTTAAAATCCATAGATGTATGAATATTTCTAAAATTAGGGGGAAATGATCCCCTATTATATTGTGTCATTGTATAGAAAATTCAAGGAGATAGCTCTTGTAGTTTTGTTTAAAGAAAATGTTGTTAATAAAAACTTTTTAAATTCCCTAAAAATCTGTGGATGAATGAAATATTCTGAAACTTGATGGGCTAACAGTGGTAACAGTGTTCTACCATTGTAGCATGTTTCACCCCAATAGCTGAAAAATCTATGAGAAAAGGCCACTGAAGTTTCCCCACTTGCACAATTACTGTAACAAAAAGTAACAAAGTTTCATTACTCTCATCATAGTAATGAAATTGTCTTTAATGACACTTTAGAAACAGTTCAGAAATAAAACCGCAGCACCTCCTACAATTGTAATAAGTTTTGAAACATTTTTTCATTGATCGCACAGCCCTAATGTACAGATGGCATAAAAGGAAAATAGGAAAGGAAAATAGATTGATTGGCCTGATGTGAAAATGAGAGGAAATACACAAATCCAATGCATTTCGGAGATCCTTTGACTTGGTCATCCGAGCGGTGGGGATGTCCGGCTGCCTACCCTGTGAGGCACTATGCCCATCATCTTTGAAAAAAAGCCTGGGAGTCCTCTTGGACCAGGGGGGCTCATTAAATCGATCGCTCATTACATCGATCGTGGAGTCAGTACTGGTTGATCGCAGCAGAAGAGATTTCAAGATTTCAAGTCACGGAAGAAACTCTCGTGAGATTTCCCGTGTGTTTACTTGCGGTTCTGGAAACTGTAGTCCTGCAGAGCTGCACTCCCCGATCATTATTATGTGTTTTGTGCAATATTGGCTTATTCAGTTATGCAAGGTACATTAACATACATTGTGCATACAAAGAATCCTTAATAAATTTGAAAAAAGTTATATGTTTTACATTTTTGTAGTGGGTAGGTAGATCATTTTGACTTGGTTGTTTTATAAGTAGCTCGCATGCTGAAAAAGTGTGAGCACCCCTCTGCTGACAATGAAGGCCCAAATCTCCGTTGTCAGCAGAATAGCATTCTTCCATCTGCATCAGGCTAGGCGTCTGGCTCTTTACTTTTCCCGGAATGATCTGGCTACGGTAATCCAGGCTACGGTCATCTCAAGACTAGATTACTGTAATGTTCTTTACATTGGCCTGCCTTTGACGGTGATCCGGAAGCTTAAGCTAGTGCAAAATGCTGTGGCGCGGCTGCTCGCAGCAGAACCTGCGAGCTGTCACATAACACCAGTTCTCCAGCAGTTGCACTGGCTACCGATCGAGCACCGTATCAGTTTCAAAGTGCTAGTTCTAACTTTAAAGGCCTCACATGGTCTGGGGCCAGTGTAATTAAAGGACCGCCTGTTCCCCTGCAAACCCCAGAGATCACTGTGATCAGAAGACCAAGATCTTTTGGAAATCCCTTGTTTGAAGAACTTCTGCTTGACGGCACCTAGATGAAGGGTGTTTACAATCATTGCCCCTTCGTTATCGAATGCCCTTCCTTCTGAGGCCCGAGCCTTTAGTAGGGCCTGCAAAACCTACCTCTTCCAGCAGGCTTTTGGAATGTATTAGTATAATAGATTTTAACTAAGGTTTTGACTGTTGTGTACTCTAAACTATCTAGTCCATGAGCTGCTTTTTGCTGACGATTCTGCCCTTGTCGCCCATACAGAAGCAGCTCTGCAGCGCCTAACATCCTGCTTTGCAACAGCTGCAGAGCTGTTTGGGCTGGAAGTCAGCCTGAAGAAAATGGAAGTTCTATACCAGCCCGCACCACAGGAAGAACACCATCATCCCCACATCAGCATAGGCAAATCTGTGCTGAAGTCTGTTCAGCAGTTCACCTACCTGGGAAGCATCATCTCTTCAGACGCCAAGATTGATAAAGAGATAGATCACAGATTAGCAAAGGCATATAGTGCATTCGGAAGACTTCACAAAAGAGTCTGGAGTAATAAACACCTGAGACAAAGCACCAAAATCAGCTATCATTCTGTCTATTCTCCTATATGGGTCTGAAACATGGGTCACCTATCGGCAACACCTATGACTCCTCGAAAGCTTTCATCAGCGCTGTCTTCACACAATCCTAAATATACACTGGACCGACTATGTGGTGAATGTTGCTGTCCCTGAGCAAGCAGGGATGACCAACATTGAGGCCATGCTATTGAGAATTCAGCTGTGCTGGGCAGGGCACATCTCTAGGATGGAGGACCACCGCCTTCCAAAGATACTACTCTACGGTGAACTCCCCACGGGTCAGCGCAAGAGAGGCGCCCCAAAAAGAGATATAAGGACTCCCTGAAACAACATATCAGGCTTGGCCAGATTGATCACGAACAATGGTCCATCCTGGCCTCACATCGGGAGGCATGGAGACGCACTATCCACAATGCTGCGGCCTCTTTCGAGAAGACTCGCCGAATGGGTCTCGAAGAGAAATGACAACGCAGAAAGAACCACAACTTGGAAACAACATCACCCAAGGAGACTTTCTGCTGTGCTTTCTGCATCCGGACTTGCCTATCTCGGATTGGCCTTTTTAGTCATCAACGCGCTTGTAAAAAGCGTGGGATGAGTCCTTCCTAAAGAATCTTCGTTTGCAAAGTAATGCCGAGAGAGATTCTGTTTATGTAAACCAACCCGAGCCTTTGGGAGTGGCGGTCTAGAAGTTTGAGTAATTAAATAAATAAATAAATAAATAATTGATTGAATGAAAAGTAATGGATAATGATGTTTATGAAGTGAGGGCATTTTTATTGTTTGAGGATACTGAATTATTTGTATTGGTTGGAATAATATGCAAAGAAATATTATGACCTAATGCTGTGTAATGCAAGGTTATGTTATCTCAATACAGCATCTTTAGATATATTTTTTAAATCTCTCTCAATTCCTTCTTCAAAGCAAAGGAAAGGTAGAGAATAATTAAGCTGACACTTCTGACTGACATCATTTGCTGGTTGGCTGCACTAAATCTCCAGTTGAAAGGGGAGCAGAAACTTCCTGGTAGTATGTTGTATGCTGTAATCGCTCTTCAAAACAAGATTGCAGCATTATTCATTCCTGACAAGCAGTTTATTCACTTTTCACAACTCAGAGCAGTCGCTTTAAAAATATATCCACTTTTGAAACATTTAAAACACAATGTATTCCTGAAGGCATTTAAGAACGGAAGGTGGGATTTTCTCAACATCCATGGTCCACCCTCCTCCAAACTGCAGTAGAATGTAGCGCGGAGTCATAGGGCTCTGTGTGCCAAGGTAGGTTACTGTCAATTCAGGCCATACACAATGCCGCATGAGCTGAGGCCTAGTCAGGAAAATCAAGTTAATAGCCTACTGTCAATTCAGGCCATACACAATGTCCCATGAGCTGAGGCCTAGTCAGAAAATCAAGTTAATGAAGCCTATTGTCAATTTTTAATGTCTGGTCTGTGATTTGTAGGGTTCTGTGGGAAGTGAATTGGGTGAAGGTACTGCAATCCTATCATTCGTGGCCCATCCTGCCCTAAAGTGCTCAGGCTGTAAAGGGGCCATTGGGCCTCTGTAGTGCCAAGTGTGGCCCTGATTGGTGTGGGCCACAATGATCTAAGGAAGTGAGTTAAAGTACTTAAGTCAGTCATCCCTAAACTGCAGCAGGATGTGAGGGGTCTTGGGGTTCTGTGGCAAGTTTGATGATGTTCTCTCATTGGGGCACGCAAAGTGTTTTGGCTCTAACTGCCACTCATGCCTGATCACGTCTTCAGGCCTTTTCCTACCCCACTCTGGCAGTTTAGGAGTGTCGAATGTTCAGGTTATTGGCCAATTGAGCGTATGCAAATACTCCTCACTGGCAACCAATCATTTTGCCAAATGTAGAGGTTGAGCCAATCAGAATGCTGTCACATACATACAAAACAAACAAACAAACATACAAACATTCTGCTTTATTATATAGAGAGATTCCCATCCAAATCCAAGTAACGAGCAGGAGGCATTTTGTCAACCCTCGTAAGACAAAAATAGCTAAATGGAGACCTTGATTGAGGGGTCCCAGCTTATCATATAAAAAATCCTTTTTAAAGCCTGGAAAAAGTTCTCTGTATTTTTGGGTTTTCCCCCTTCTCACCCCTTGACATAATCTTTTTTTTTTCTATATGGGAAAAAACCCATTTTACAGGAAAAAAACCCCCCCAAAAAAGCTTCCAAAAAAGCAACAATGAACTAGGGGGGGGGTTTGTTCATTTAATTTGATGGTTGGGGACATTGGGGCCCCCCTTCCTCTTGACAAAAACCCCAAAAAAGTACCCCTCCCCCCCCAAAGGGAAAAGGCCTCCCATTAACTGCCTATTTGCACAGTTTTTTTTCCCCAGAAGGATTAATTTTCCCAACCCCCCCAACTAAAATTTTTAACCTCTCCCCTTTTTTGGGGAAAGTAAAAATGAACACCGGGTTTCCTTTCAGTAAAAAATATTTTAGGATTGGGCTATGCAGCCAGCCCTTTGTTTTTTTCCCCTCTAGATTGTGTTTAGGGGTTTTTGTTTTTTTTCCCAAAAAATAAAACCTAAGGTTGCGGCTAAGAAAAAAAACCCAAAAATGGCTCCCCCAAAAACACAGTTTGGAATATTTATTTCCCCCAACATTTACACTCCCACCTTCAGCAAAAAGGCTAAAGGCCTGCTGTCGTAATTGATTGTCGCTGTCCCAAAGAGAATAAACTAATAGAGTTAGGCATCTTTTGGAGCTTTAAAAATGGTGGGTTGACACATTAGTGGGTCGGCTGCATTTTTAGATTGAAAACAAAAGGGAAAAAACCCTCTGAAAAAAATATGAAAAAAAAAAAAAAATCGATATTCTTTAAAAATATAAAAAAAGGTTTTCCCCAAAAGAGATATATTGATTGCCATAATAAAAAGGGGGAAAAACCGGGGTCTTGGGGGGGGGCCAAACTCACTCAATCTACTCCCCCCTCCCCAAAAAGAAAGGGGGGAAGGGGTTTAAATTTTAAGGGGGTATTAAAACCCCCAAAAAAATCAACGGTGTAAGCGGGAATGATCTTCCCCCCCGGAAAACCCTTTTTTAAAAAGACCACTGGTACCCCCAGACTTATAATCCAGTGTTTCCCCCAGTGTCCCGGGACACTATGTGCCGTGGTGATCATCAGGTGTCCCGGGGGGAAGGGGGGGAACCCCCGGGGGGGGTCTGGGGTGTTGAAGTATAAACCCAAGAAACCCCCTCGATAAAGGCACAAAATTTTCCCCCCCCCTTGTCTACTTGGTGTTTTTCCCCCTCCATGCATTAGGAAGCCTCCCCCTTCTTCCCCAAAAATTTTTTTTTTTTAAATTTTTTTGGGGGGGTTTCCCCGCTTTTAAAACCCCCCGGGGGGCTCGGGCGGTTTTCAGCAGGCACAATTGATGCCACATCAACGGGGCCCTAAAAACCCCACCCCTTTTTAAAAAATTGGGGTTTTTAAAATAAAAACCCCCCAACACATCTACAATCTTTCCCAAAATTTAAAAAAGTATTCCCCCTAGAAACTTTGGGCCCCCCCTTTCCCCCCCCCCTTTTTAAAATTTTGCCTAAAAGTCCTAGGGGGGGTGGGGGAATCCCCCGATCCCAAACCCCGGATTTCCCCTTTTCCCCCAAAAGTGGAGGGATGGGGTGGACCGACCCAAAAGGGGCATTCCACAGGCGGGGGCCACCCCCGAGAAGGCCCCCCCCGTCCCCCCCAAAACCCCTCTGAGGGTGGGGGAGCAGGCGGGGGCCCCCCAAAAAATCTTGGGGTTTTTGGGGTGGGGGGCCCGGGCCCTGTTGACAAATAAGCGGGGGCCCGAACCTTTGGGGGCTTTAAAGGTAAAAAAGGCATTTTTTAATTGACCCCGGGGTTGGAAAAAGGGGAGAGTGGAGCTGAAAAAAGGGGGAGTGTGCCCCTTTATGTAGCTCCGTTGGGAGTTGGGTGCCCCCCGGGTTTGGACAAATTTAAAAATTTTCCCCCGAACTGTCTTCAAAGGCAGCCCCCGAGGGGGGCAGAACCCTTCGGGAGGGACCGACGTGACGACCGTCCCACCCCCTTTTTCCCCCAAGGGGTCGGGCGGCTGGGGATCTCAACTGTGCAAAGCTGGGGGGCCCCCCAAAGTTTCCAGGCCCCCCCCTGACCCAAAAGGACCCCCCCCAAAAGCTGCGAACCTCGTCTTCGGGGGATTTAAACCCGCCCAACACAGGCTTAACCCATCCCTGTTGGCCGGGGGCTGACCAGGAGGCCCTCTGTCTTGTCTGGTTTTAAATTTAAATTTTCCCAAGCCCTCACCCAGCCCGCCCGGCCCCAAACCCCGGGGGTTGGGGGGGGAAACCCTTCCCTTTGGGGAAAAAGGGGGGAAAGGGGGGAAAAAATCTGGACATCATCTGCTGAAACCCCTTTCCCCCAAAAAAACTCCAATGATCTCCCCCCGGGGGTTTTCCCCATGAGATGAAAAAACAACGGGGGACAGTACTGAACCGAGGGCCCCGGGGGGGACAACGGCGGGGGGCCCCGAACAGGGTCCCCCCCGGGACACCTTCTGGGCTGACCTTCCAGGAAGGTTTGGGCCACTGTTGCATTCCCCCAAAAACCCCATATCTGCAAGGCCCAAAAGGGAAAAAGGTGGTAAACGGAATAAACCCGCTGGGGGGGGTCCAGAAAAAACCCAACAGGGACACACTCCCCCTGTCTTTTTCCCCCGGCGAGATCATCTCCAAGGCACCAAGGCGGGTAAAAAGTCCCATGCCCCGGCCAAAAGGGGGGACTGTGCCGGACCCAGATAATCAGTTTTCCCCAAAAAACCCCCCGGAGTTGCGAAGCCACCACACGTTCCATTTTTTTTCCCCAAATGGGAGGGTTGGGAAAAGGGGGCCCCGATAGTTCACAAATTTGGGGGGCCCAGTAAAGGTTTCTTCAACGCGGTTTTATAAAGCTTTTTTTGGGGGGGGGGGAAGGGCCCCCTTTCCCCCGAAGGGGGGGCATTAACCACCACCTTCCCCCATCCCCCAAACCCCCTCTTTCCTTGATCAGGGGGGATGGGCGGGGCCCCCTTTTTGAATGGGTGGGCCCCCCCTTTCCCAAAGGGTCTTGTCCCCATCCTAAAAACTGAACCAATTGAAACAATCCATCAAAAACCGGACAAGCAGATCCCTTTTTTCCCCCATCCCCCCGAGACTGCCTTTAAAAGGGGGTATCAAAAGAACGGATAAAAAGCCACCTTATCCCCGAAACCTTAGCAAACTCATCACAGCGTCCCCCCCCTCAGGGATCTGGGGACTGGGGGGTTTAAAAAAACCCCCCAACGATCGAAAAATTTTCCCCTTTGGGGGGGTTTTTTGGGGGGACCTTCCGCAATAGATCTTTTTGGGGTTTTATTGCAGCCCCCGGGGGGCCCCAAAAAAAGAGCCCAGGCGCCTAAAAGGGTGATCCGCCCCTTTTTCCCCACGCCACCGCACTCTAGCCCCCTTTTTTTGTTTTATTGCTGCCAGCTCCTCAGTAAAACCCAAAGGGGCGGGTTTGGGGGTGGGTTTTCTCAAAAGGGGCTTTTCCCCGGAGCTTATCGTGTCAACACCCCCTTTTTCATCTCCCTGTCCCAGAGTGAGACAAAGAGCCCCCGACAGGTCACTTACCGGGGGGGGGAAAATCCCCAAAAGCCCCCCGGAAACCCGGGGGCCCCTAAGTCTCCTGGGGGGGCCATTCTAGTAGGTCCACCACCCCTTGGGGGGGGAAAAGGGGGCCCCGTAGTCTAAACTTGATCAGGTGGTGGTCGGCCCCTGGAAAGGGAAAAAGAGGGGCAGTTCCCCCACTCCGCCACTTTTATCCCCTCCCCGGCAGAAAACCAGATCTAAAGTGTTCCAGGGAAAATATGGGGGGGCCCGATATTAACTGGGACAGGCCCAGGGTTTAAAATCGGGTTCCCCCAAAAGGGGAGAGACCCCCCCTTGCCTCCTGGGGGGTTTTTGTGGGAAGTTTGGCCCCGTTCTATCATTGGTGGGGGGTTAGTGTTTTTGATTGTGGGGGGGAAAAAAAAAAACCCATCAACTACAACTCCCAAATGTCAAGGTCTATTTCCCGAACTCCATCTGCATTCTTATTTGGGCTATTTAGTATTCATACCCCCAAAAATTTGGGCCCGATCCCCATTGTTTTTTTCCCCAGTGCTCTCTGGATGTAAGTGAACTACAACTCCCCAAAAAAAAAAGGGCCCCAAAAACCCCCCCAAAATCTTAGAGCATTTTCTCGGTTATGGGGTTTTGTGTGGGGTTTTGTTTTCTGCCCCCCCCCGCCCGGATATCTATGTTTGTTCATTAAACAGGCCCAGGTTTCACACTGAGTTATAAAACATTTTAAAACATAAAATTAAATTTTTTGCATTTTTTTTGTTAGAGTGTTATTTTTTTTCATTTTGGTGGTGGGGCCCCAAAAATTTTTCAAAAGTAAAAAGGGGGGCCCGGGGGAAAAAAAGGGGTTGGGGGAAAAAATGTTATAATCAAATTCCCCTTTTTACTGGGGGTTTTTTTAGGCAAGAAAAAATCTGGACCATTCAGGCCTGTGCACTGAGGGAATACTGAAGATATTGTTTCTTCAAGATGTACGCTGCCACCATTAAAAAGTTTGTGGTTTTTTGGGGGAAAAAACTTTAAAACTCTTTTTAGAGGCACATTGAGCAATGTGTTTTTTCAATAAAAAAAAAGCAGTTTATTTAAGAGAACTTACAAAATAGGCATTAAGAGCGGTTCAAAACTATTGGCACAAAAGCCCCATGATTCCTTTTCAGTTTTTAAAATTTTGTTTTCAAAACACCACTCCTTTTCTTCCTCCAAGCATTTCAAGGGTTTTTCCCTTTTCCCAGCAAATCTTAACTAAAACAGATAGTCCTTCCCTGATCGATTTTCCCCCCCCCTTTACACACTATTCCCCCGAAAGCTGTATAATCTTCTACACCGGGGGTGTCCAAAAATTCTCCCGGGGGCGGGGGGGCTCTGGTGAGTGATCACCTGGGGCCCCCGGCCCCCCCCCGGCCACGCCCCTCTCCCAAAGCGTCAAAAACCCTTTTGGGAAATGGGCGTTTCACCGCTTGAGGCTTTTTGCCCTTTTAAAAAGGGGGCCCGGGGCCCCCTGGCCCCTGCCCTCACCAAAGATCCCAGCTGGGGCTTGGGGAGAGGGCGGGCTGCGAGAGGTTTCCCCGGGGTTTTCCCCCTTTCCCAAACATCACAACTGGGGCGCGGGGGAGGGGGCCGAGGGGGATCCCGTGGCTCCCCCCCTCCCCCAATGCTGGATGACGCTTTGGGAAAAAGGGGAGGAGCCGGGGGGGCCCCCCCCCCCAAAAACCCCAAAGACATGCGCACTTTTCTTTTGGTTTTTTTTAAAATTTTTTTTTTTTTTTTAAAAGCTTAGGGGGCAGGAAGTGGCTGGGGGGGGATAGGGGGCCCCCATTGCAAACCCTGTTCTAATATAACTCCTAGCTACCCGACCAATTTTTTAGGGTACTTTTTTAACACAAACTCCCGCAAAATTTCCCCCTTACCTCTCTCCAACAATCCTTGAAGACTCACCCTGACATTTTTCAAAAAGCCCCTTTTTGACTTTTTTTTTTTCTAAGTTAGGTTCCACCCCTTCTCTAAAACCAATCCTAACTCCCCCCCTTCCTCCCGGCTTACCTTTGCACCCCCCTTTTGGGAAAAAGATCCCAAAATGGATGCCCCCCTTTACACCTATCAAATTGCCAATTTCTTGGGGGCCCACTTTTCAGGTTTTTCCCCATCCAGACAGGGGAAATTTTTAAAACCATGCAATTAAAAACTAAAATTTAATATGGCCCGTATCTCTTTAAAGGATTGGGTAACCTTCAGTATGCAGATACAATTGAATTACTTTGCAAATGATGGTTGCCTAAAAAATTATTATCGGATAGTTTTAAAAACTCTTTTTTAAGCGATCTTCATTCGCTCTGACCAAGAGTCGATACCTCAACAAAAAAAAACCCCCCGGATCCCATAGTGTTGAACAAGCGCGGTTTAAGGGGGGTGCAGGCATTCCCCCAAATTCAAAAGGGAAGATTATCCAAGTTTGTTTTCAAATTATTACAAAAGGTTCAAGCAAGCTTTCGAGTCCTAATAAAAGGTTAAATTGTATTTTTTGTAAATGTTTTTTTTGCTTTTATTGTACTCTTTGTTTTGGGGGAACCCCCGAGCCATTGGGGGGCGGTGATAAATCTAATAAATAAAAACTGTAAATAAATAAATGATTTGTATTGTCAAAAAAAGTCCATTTTAAGTGCCCGAACACACACAAACAACGGCTTTTCTTTGCGA
>JARBWK010000006.1:123426630-123591263 GCA_030556195.1 Anolis apletophallus | reverse complement strand
AAATATTACATTATGGAACATGATTGTTGTTTCTAGGCTATAGATATCATTTCCTAGTGGTTCTCTCATTTAAAAACATGGAAGCGTTTATTAAACAGCAAAACATTGTTTTTGCAGGACATCCCTACTTTGCTATATTTTTTTCAATGAATATCTCATACAGCCTTGTCATACTTGCTACTGGAATCACCCTGGATTGCCACAGATTAAGCGATGATGGCAGCGCCCACCCAAGGAGTGTGAGAACTTCATGCCCCTCTCCATGCCCCGCAACATACAGGCTTTCCCCCTCTCTCATCAGGTGCCCTTAAGCTGGATCGACCCATCTTTCCTTTGAAAAGACTAGGGAACCTCCATTGCCGACTGCCAGCAATTTTTCAGTGAAGGTAGGGTGTTTGCTCCAGTTCAGTCACAGAACTGGAGTAGTTTTCAGGGGTATGATGGGAGTCATCAGGCTCCATGACTGAACTAAAAAAAATCTGTCACTGCCACCAAAACAAAGTGTGAAGAGGTCCTTAGAGTCTCAACCAATTCAGCATAGTTTGTGGCAGCCACAGAAACAAGGTGCTATAACAACTACTTTCAAAGTAAGTACCACAAAATTAAACAGGAAATAACACTTTCAAACCATACCCCCCAAATCCAAATTTTGTTACAAAGTGTTATTTACCTAAGCTATGATTTACTTTTGAAAAGTGATTGGCATTGTTACATGTCCTCCACTGATAATAGTCCCAACAAACATGATATTCGTGGGAAGTGAAATTAATATCTATGTTAAAATACCTATTTATTTTCATTTTGGTATTTCTCTCCAAATCAAAATTACAGTGTGCCCTCTACATTCACTAGAAAAAGGGATACAGTGGGGCAACCATGATTTAAAAAATATTTTTTAATACCCGAGAGAGTGCCTCTCTATAAATCTCTAGCTCCTCCAAAATAACTCTATGATCACATTGTAATGATGTCGATTATTTGTGTGTAAATGTTGTGTGACATAGGTTAAATGTATGTTGTTTTGTGTAGTTCGGGGAATATTCTATGGATTGTTGCTGTGGGTGAAACAGAGGGAGGCTTGGCAGAAGCTTTGAAGAGCTGTCGCCATGGCAACCAGGGCTAGAGGCTTTTAGAATGTTCAAGGTTTGAATTTTACAGTTGGTAAAGAGCGTTGGAAGCCAACTGCCACAAGAGAGGGGGAGGAGTTCTGGTTGTTGTTTTTTTGTTTATTGGAAGAAAATAATATATTTGAACAGATTATAATAGTCTATTGTAGGCATAGATTATAATGAACATAATTCCTGTGTTATCTATTCACATTCTTTACAGAACATTCATAATTACATTTTTAATTTTCTCCCACCTCCCCCACCCCCTCCCTATCCCTCCCACCACTTCTTCTTTATATATTTATTTTTAACCCACGAACACAACCTTTCTGTGTTCTGTGTTTCTGTTACCCATTTTTTCTATTAACCTGTCCGTGGGAGTCAGCTGTCCATTTATATCATACATATCCTTAATGCAATAATATCCTTTGTCTTTCAGATCTTTCCACAAATGGGGCCAAACTCTTTCCACGTATAGACTTTCTAGGGTGTCCACTTTATTATATCCGGCATCCACAGTGGTTTCCATTTTTCCATATTTTTAATGCCAGTCTTCTAGGGCCTCTGGTTTTTTTATGGTAGCCTCTATATTTCCTGTAAAAATCCCAAATTTTCCCTCTCCATTATTAACTGCGTCTTCTACTTTGCACCATTTTTCTTCTCTCCTTAAACTGTTTTCTATCAATGCCTTTAGTTGAAATGCTTCGTAATAAGTTTTCAAATTTGGTAGTCCCCAACCTAATTCTTTCTGGTGTGTGTAATATACTTTGTTTGAGATTCTGGGTTTCTTTTAAGTTTCAATATCCATTCTCTAATAGTCTTGTCCCAAGTTTTTATTTGTTTTGGATTAATTTCTATTGGGAGAACCTGAAATAAATACATTATTTTTTTGGGATTAAGAACATTTTTGCTGCTTTTATTTTACTAAAGATGTTTAGATTTTTTTCCTTCCATTTTTTCATGGTCTTAAGAATTTTTTTCCATGCCGCCTTATAGTTACTCTTCTTCATCTTATCTATATTTCTTTGCAATATCACTCCCAAATATTTTATTTTTTTTCTTTTCCCATGCCAATTTCAGTTATTCTATCTATTTCCTCTTTTTCGGTTGCTTACTTTAAAGTACATGATTTCTGATTTCTTTATATTGACCCTTAGTCCTGTATTTCTTTCATAGTCACTTAGTATAATTTTTAATTCCTTTATTCCTTCTACGGGGTTAGATAATATCACCAAAAGATCATCGGCAAAAGGTTTAATTTGGCCTCCAGTTCCTTGCCCATTTTACATCCCTCGATCCTTACACTGTTTCTTATTCTGTCAGCTACCACCTCCATTCCCAGAACAAAGAGCAGCGGTGACAGGGGGCATCCTTGTCTTACTCCCCTCTGAATTGGGAATTCCTCTGATGTTCCTTCATTTATTCTGACTACCGCCCGATCCTTTTTCTGTATAGTTCTTTAGTTGCTATGAGAAATGAATCACCTACCCCAAATTTTTCATGACCTCCCACAAAAATTCATGATTTATTGAGTCAAAAGCCTTATGTATGTCTAGTTTCAAAGGGCTAGTTTCTTCTTTTTCTTGTGTTCCATTATATTCAAAATATTTCTGATTGGGTGTCAATATATCTGTTTTTAATGAATCCATATTGGTCTGTTTTTATTAATTTTGGTAATACTTTTTCTAGTCTGTTAGATAAAATTTTTGCAAATATTTTATAGTCCTGGTTTAATAAACTAATTGGTCTGTAAGAACCTCTCTCTTTTGGGTCTTTCTGTGGTTTCAATATAACTATAATTTCAGCTTTCCTCCAGGTGTCAGGTGCTTTTCCTCCTTTCAGAATATTATTAAATAATGTATGTAGCTCAGGACTCAGGATTTCTATGAATTCCTTGTAGTATTCAGCTGTGTATCCATCCATTCCTGGGGATTTTGCTTTCTTTAATTTTTTTATTACTCCTTTTATTTCTTCTATTGAGATCTCTGAATTTAATAATTGTTTCTCTTCCTCGTCTAATTTTATATCTATTACTTCTTCTAATTGGCCCTTATTACCTTCACTATACAGACCCTGATAAAATGTGGCAAAAGCTTCTCTTATTCGTGTTGAATTGTGTTTAATTTATTATTTTGCATTCTTATGGCCTTAATTCTCTGTTTTTCTTTTTTTATCCCTCAAATATTTTGCTAACCTTTTCAGTGACTTTATATTAGGTCTTTGGAATTCATTTTTAACTAATTTCTCTCTTTTCCACATTGTAAAGAGGTCTAACTCATCTAGGTCTTCTTTCAACTTCCTTATTTTTCTTGGGTCTGCACCTTATATTGGGCCTGTTGTTTTTTGGAGAGCTTCCAATTCTTCAATCTTTTCCCTTCTCTTCCTACAATATTCCCCTTTTCTTAATTTTTCTAGCATGATAAGGTGGCCTCTTATGACAGCTTTACCTGCATCCCATGTTATGCTTCCTGGGGCTGAACCACTATTTTCTTTAAAATAGTTTTGGATTTGTTTAGTTATGTATTCTTTATCCTCTTTCCTCCATAGAATTGAACTGTTATATTTCCATGTTTTATTTCTTGGTTCTGAGTTAATTTCTATCTCAATTTGTATTGGGGCATGGTCTGAAATCCAAATCCCATGTGTTTGTATGTTTTTATCTTTAATACATTGGATTCCCTCAGCATAATAAAGTCTATGCGTGTGTATTTTTTATGTCTGTGAGAATAATACGTAGGTTGGGCCTTTTTGTTAGCTATCTCAAAAGCATCTCTCAATCCCCATTTACTTAATTTGATTGAGTTGTGTTGAGTTATATCTAGGTTGAAATCTCCCATTAAAATAGTTTCTCCTTCGTAGAAGTTTTGCAGTTTCTTCATAGCTTTTTCCAGGAATTGTTTTTGACCCTGATTTGGGCAGTAAATATTTGCTATTGTAAATTTTTTGTCCTTTATTTTTACTTTTAAGAATATGTATCTCCCTTGTCTATCTCCCAATTGATCTAGAACCTGAATATCTGTATTTTTCCTCATTAGAATCGCTGTTCCCCTTGATCTATTAGTCCCTTTAGCCAAAGCAACTGTTTCCCACAGACCTGAGCTCAGAATGGGTTGCTTATCATTTTCCCAGTGAACTTCTTGTAAACAGAGAAAGTGGGCTCCTTCTGATCTGGCCAGATTTAGTAGTCTAAATTTTTAACCTTCCCGGTTTTTTCCTGACAGTCCATTTACATTTACACTTATACAAATAATCCTAGGAGATCCCATAGTCATTCAAGATATTCAAAACAAGTCTCATTTTTGTGTGCGTGAAATTAATTTTACTTATGCTTTTGTGGTTTCCCCTTCCCCATCAGGTAGAGACGTTACGTATGGGAAAATTCCTCCCTGTCTCTCCTTGTACATTTGGCTTATTGCGTTACCACCATTCCCCTCCCTTCCCCTCCATATTTAACATTCTATACATCTTTTTTTTGCTCATCCAACAAAACATATCCATACTATACAGCTATAATGGTTAGCATAGATTACAGTCTTACTATCACATTCAGACATTTTTTTTACTCATTAAGTAACTCTTGTGATTCATTTCTCCGGCTTCTTTTGCCTCTCTTTTGCAAAGCCAGTCCTTCAAGACTCTGCGAAGAGCTTTCTTCGGGATCTTCTGGGTCCTCCTCAATACTGCTTAATTCCTCGTGGGCGGAGCCTTCAATTCCCAGCTTTTCCATTAACTTCATGGCTTCATCAGAATTTTTTGCTCTAAATCTTCTCCGTCCTTGAAGATTATAATTGTTGCAGGGTATCCCCAGGAGAATCTGATCCCTTTTTCAAATAGTTTTTAGTAAAAAGAGCCATTTTTTTTCTTTCCTGGACAGTCTCTGTAGAAAAGTCTTGTTTCACCCTGACCACATTGTCCTTGTATTTCAAATCCTTTATCTTTTTAAGCTCCTTATAGACTTGTTCCTTCATCTTTTCTGTAGAAAAGGCGACCACTATCTCTTTTGGGAATCCAGGGGGGGGGGAGGAGTTCTGTTTTGAGTTAGTTGGTCCTGAGGACTGTAAGAGAACAGTTCAGTATGTTAGTTGGTCTTAAGGTCTGCAAGAGAGCAGTCCAGTTTTAGGGGTGTAGAGACCTAGTTAAAGTTGGAAGAGTCCAGGGGTTTATAGAGGTTTAGTGGAAACCCTATAATATATCCCCATTGTGTTTTGTGTAACAGAATAAGTTTGTGCCTCTGAGGAAGTATAAAGCCAACCAAGATTTGTACCCATTTGTGTCATAATAAATTGTTTGCATCTTAAAAGAAAAACACCTCTCCTAATTCTTTTATTGGTGGTGGGCCCTCAAGGTCAGTGGTCGGACAGATAAATGGTGGCAGTGTGGTCAAGTGGATACTGAGAAATTATAAATCTCTGCAGTTCAATGGTTAATAAAGGAGATAGTCTACCCTGCCATAAGACGGAAGTGGCTGAGGTAACTTCAAAGTCCCTTTGCATTGAGGGTCAGCAGTTTGGATATAGAAAGATTGTCCAGTCTGAGGCCGGTCAACAAGGGGTTGTCACACACATTCGAGCAGATGTTGACGATAGAGATGCATTGGGCAATAGAGATTCCTGGAGATGCCATAATAATCAAATGCTCAAAAGTAAAACCTGCAAATCTGGAGCACCAGCTGTAAATTATGGGAGGCATTTTCCCCAGGACAACAAATTAACTCTCCCTGCTCCTGCTAGCTGTCTATAAAGAGACACATAAAAATTTCATATAATTTGGCCATAAAAGCTCTTGCCTTGGCTGAGGAAGTTGGAATCCATCAGAATACTGGGCTCTTCTAGTAGGCCTACCCAGACTGAATTTTAAACTCACGTCTCATGTCTACTATATTTATACTATTGTTCTGTGTATTTTAATATAAGTATTTTTGAAAAATACCTTTTAATATGTGTATTTTATGTAATGATTATGTATTTTAGCTATGTTGTAACCCCCTCCAGCCACAAGGAGAGGCAGGTAAGAAATAAAATTATTATTTTATTTATTCATTCATTTATTTATTTATTTGAATTTATACACCGCCACTCCCCGTAGCCTCGGAGCAGTTTACAGGCGAATAAAATAGTTAACAACAATAACAAGAAACATACAACATATGACAAAAGAATAGAGGCAGTTACATAGACATAGCGGGGATAGTAAAGAGAATAGACAACAAAATGTGGGTCTGGGGTAAAACACCAGTCGCGCGCAGGCTGACGTGTTGCCACAAGGGATCATCTGAGATTCTCTTCTTTGTCAGAGGAGACTTTCAGTGACTGGCTGGACAAGCTGGAGAGCCTGGAACTCTTCCAGCCTCCGTATCCCACCCCCCAGAAAATCCTAGTCTTGAAGGGTCTCTTGCGTTTAAGGGGCCACCGCTGTTGGACAGGTCTTGATTGTCCTTCTCTCTGCAGTTCCAGGGAATATGCCGCAAACTCTAAGGCTTGCAGACCCTGGTTGTTTTGTCACAGCCTTTGAAAAGGACTCAGGGGGGCAACTTCTCCTGCCTCAAGGTTCTATGGTAGCTGGCAAGGACCCACATTCCTCTCTGGGATAACCTTGATGATCAGAGTGTTGTTGTAGTAGTAGTATCTGAGAATTATTCTCAAAATCACAATTTTAATCCAAAATGCTAAATTTCCATCTTTTCCCCCTCTCTCTGTTGTCTAGTCCCAAACACTCTCCTACTAATAATTCACTAGGAAGGAATGGGATGAAAGAGTGTGTTTTGATATTGAGGGGCTGGGTATGGTCAGTTAAGCTTGTCTTGAAAATAAGACTACCAGTTTTCTAATGTTCTGGAAAGAAGCTAATTTCTCAGCAAAGTACAATGTGTTGGTTTTAGCTTTTAAAGCCCTACATGGTTTGAGTCCAGGATCCTACAGGATCGCCTTCTCCCATACAATCCGCTCTCCATACAATCCAGTCCTCTGGGTCTTCTTGTGGAAGGGGGGGGGGGGGAATCTACTCCAGTGTGCCAGAACTTGACTGAAGACCCAGAGGACCTTTTCACATGAGAACTGTGGAACCACCTGTCGGAAGAGTTCTAACAACTAGATCAGCTGTAAGGATTTTAAAAGCAACTAAAGACATCTGGTAGTGCTATGCAGCCAGTTTAAAGCAAGAAACTCATGCCCTCTGTTCTTAGTATTTTAATATGTATTTTATAGAATTTTGTTTTAATATGGAATGGAGATTGTATTGGTTGCTCTGGGAGATGATCTGCTAAGAGGCCTAGACAGAGGGAGTGTGTCCCTGCTTGTTCTCCTGGATCTGTTGGTGGTGTTCGATATAATCAACCATGGTATCCTTCTGGGCCGGCTCTCCAGGATTGGACTTGAGGACTTGGGTGTTACAGTGGCTCTGGTCCTTTCTGGAGGATTTTTGAATGCCAGATTGTGACTCTGGTGTTTATTTCTTCACTCAGTCATGGAAACCCATCATGGGCAAATCATACTTTATGTGTCAGAGGAAGGGAAAGAAAATCTTGTTTGAAGAAATCATGTCAATAAAACCTCATGATAGGTTTGTCTTAGAGCTGCCAGAAATGCCTTGAAAGCACACACAAAACACGTTCTCCGTCATAGTACTTTGAGGTGGGATTATCATCTCTCCTTTATGATTTGTATTTCTAAAGAGCCGTTTTAAACTGATTTCAAAGTACCTCATCTCCCTTAGCCTTTGTGAACAGCCTTCTGAAATGTAGTGATTCTCAAATTGTGTTCTTTTTCATACAAATCAAGATCTGAAGATTAAATGCTTTGTTATCTTATTTTCCAGAGCTGTCATATCTTGTATTTCTAAATATTATAACTTGGTCCCATTTTTAATATTCAAGAACATTTCCACACATCTCAGCTTGAAACCCTATTTTCTGCCCTAGTATGAAGACAAGCCTCTCTCCCTGGAATCTCTCTTTTTCAGCTATCTAGGCCCTAATGTGTGCCTCCCCATATCACTTTCTCTAGAAATCTTAGTATGCATGATTTACTTATGTCTGATCCTGATTGCATCCCAGCTTTAGAAATTGAATCCGTTTAGTTGCAATTTTGTAATGATTCACATACATGTCCTCCTTTCAAGTGTCACAGTTTGATTTATTGTTCCTTCAAGCCTGTCACTGTGCTTTTTGAGTTAATGTTTTCAGCAGTGCATCTGCCGATTTTGTAGACTGTTATGCAAGGTTAATTTCATACAGCTTTATTTGTGCTAATTATTTTTCAAGTACAAGTTTTCAATTCTGCCAAAAACTTAATGCCATTTCTTTCTTTAAATTAACTCATCAACCTATCAATCAAAACCTAAAAGTACATAAAACCATCAGCATCTATTTAGCTGAACTTGGACATCTTCAATCCCTTCCTATTGGTCAGTATGGTGTAATTGTTTGAATGTTGGGCTATAACTCTGGGACTAGGGTATAAATCCTTGTTTGAAGACTGAAACCCACTGTTTCAATCTCAGAAGGCAATGACAAACCTTTGAAAAATCCCATTGTTAGGTATCTCAATTCCGATTTGTGTAGCGCTGGAAGAATCTTCTATGAAGGATCACGCAGAGAAGCACAAAGGGTGAAGATACGAATGTCTTTATTGTTTGGAATACAAGAATCTCACACTACTGGCCTCCTATATAGGCCTAAGATATCATAAATCACTCACTCAAGTATCCTGGTGCCTGGAGGTTGCCCCTTTCCACATTCAAGATGGCGGTAGCTGTAGAGTTCCCTTCGGGTGAGCTCCGGCTTAGTTTACCAACTTTCTTGAGTGCGACCGACAGACCCCCCGGATCCCTCCTGGAGGAGACTGGGGTCGATCGCCAGTCACAGGAGGTGGTCTTTGGTGACCCTCAGACCCCAGGCAACCTGATCTGGCTGGGGAAAGCAGCGGCGCTACCCTGGAGGACGCTGAGGCCTTCTGACGCAACAAGCCACACTGGGCACCAGGGAAGGAAGGAGGCCGGAACGGTGGTTCGTCCGACCAGTGTCGGCCACCTCTGCACACTTTTTAAGAACATTCAGTAGGAGGTGCTTGCTTAGATCGACGCCCCGACCCCCTTGAAGACGGCGTGTGCAACTAGCCGGGTGCCCCAGTTTCCTAAGACCCTGGCTGACCAAAGAAGCAGTTCCCCGGTGAGACCGCAACAAATGCTCCAGGACTCGTCTCTGGATCAGCCCGACCCCCTGGGTGTTTTCGGAGCTGATTGAAGAGTACAATAAATTCATGGACCATATGAGAAAGTTTGAGAGCAGATTTGGAGGCCTCCTGGAGAAGTTGGGCATTCCTGCCCTACAGGTTGCCCCACAGGCCCTACAGTCTTCACTCCTGGACTATAGATCTGACAACCTGGACAATCCCCGTCAAGAACCTCCTACTGATCCAGGCCTCGACTGGGATCAACTGTGGGATTTTCCCACTAGCGAAAGACTTAAGAGCTGGATTGCGATGAATTAACCTCCGAAGCCAGGGACGAGCCAATTACCCCCAAAGGCATCGCAGAGGTACCCGAGGGAATCGTGGTGGAACCAAACCGGACGCATGGGCCCGACGACCTAGGAGAACCCCAGATCGGCTGCCTACCTTCCTCGGAGGAACTGGCCGAGGACCTCGGGGGGGCCGTCGCCGCCAGTTGGTTCGCCGCTGGCGGAGCTCGATATCTCGGTCATTTTGGGGGGGGCCCCCTTACACTCGTCGGTGCCATGTTGCAAGATGCTGGGGGAGCCTGGTCGAAGAAGGCCGGGCCAGCATGGAGGGCGACCTTGAGGATGCCCAGCTGAGCCATGTGGTTGGGACTGGAGAGGAGGCAGGACCTGGAAGCAGTTCGCGGCAGGAAGTCCCACCCTTGCAGGACTCTAATCTCAACAATGACCCAGACCGGAAACAGCAAGCCCCTCAGAGGAGGAAGAGGTGGGGCCGGAAGCCAAGGAGAAGAAGGCATGTCTCCGCCGGCACCATGGAGTGTGGGGCAGGACCAGCTCCCCCCCGAGAGGGTCGAGCATTTAGAGTCACCAGGCCCTACTCCAACTTACTAGCAGCAAGACAGCCCATGGCGATGGAATTTCAGACCCAGAAGACCTTCCCACCCAGGACGTTCTGGAGCTCGCGCTATAAGCAGGGTCTAAGAAGGACTATAAGGACACCTCTCCGGCAGGTCGGGACTCTCTCCTCAGGCTGCCATGCCGAAGAATGCAGGCCCCTCTTTCCACCTGCATTCAGTCAGCGGTGATCCTGTCAGGGCTCTCTTTTGATGGTAGGATGGGGCCCTAATAGGATTATTGCCGCCTCTGACTTCTTTATCCCTACCCTTGTGTTCTTCTCTACCCACCCCTCGCCTTCCCTCCTTACTAGCCTTTTCTTTTCTCTTTTCTTTCTTTTGTATGTTTATTGCTGTATGTAGCCAGGAGTTTGATTCAAGGGGGGGAGGGGGGCTGAGTCTCAGTGAGAGAGGGTCTACCCTAGCAAACCTTTTCTATAATTATCCCAATACCCCCATGCATATGGGATATATTAAGCATGGTGATCAGATCACGATATGAATAAACATAACAGTTTAAATAATGTACCAGTAAGGCCTTCTCGCAGACCACCATGAGAATTTCAGGGAGGGGGGCTGAAACCCCTCAAGCCCCCCAGCTACATGCCTGCCATAGTCAAAGGGTCCAGTCCATTGGTCAAATACAGAGAGTTCAGTGAGCAAAGACCAGGGATAAAGAGACTATGCCATAGTCAAGAGCCAGTCCAAAGATTCAAGGTTCCAAGGGATCAGGAGATAGGCCAGGATACCAAAAATCCACAAACCTGGGGGGAAACCAGCAGCATCCACCACCAATACTTTTCTACCAAAGATCATTCCAAGGCTCACTCCTTATATCCAGAAACACCCAGCTGCAATCTATCTCTTGAATACCTCTACCTTTAATTGCTTTCACCCATGAACTCTTACAGATTACTCAACCCTTTAGAACTAATACTTATATTAACCCTTCCATCACCACTCACCATCAACTGCAGAACATAATACATTACACCTTTGGGCAATTGAGTTTTATGACTGATTCATATGTCCTGTACTCCCTTTTGGCCCATGTGCTTTGTGTCAGTTGTATGGCATGAGCCCCACGGATGTTAGCTAAGGCTAACGCCATTTGTCCGGTACAATGAATTAAGGAAGACTATGATAGCAATGCATAATATAATAATACTTGAGATGTATATAATGATATACATTAAAAAAATAAAATCCACAACTTCAGAATTAGCTTATATTTTCTTTCAGCTATTATTCTTGTGTTGTTATTCCTCATTTATTTCCAATTTCTCTTTTTGTTGGTACCAGCAGCATCACAATATCCACTTCTCCAGAAATGCATTTAAAATTTTAAAAATGCTCATGAGTGTAGCAACCCAGTTCCCTTTCGTGCCTGGGGGGCAGGGGGCAGCACCAGGGGTCCCACTTGCATTAGGGCCAGATGCAGCTGATGAGGAAATGGAGGAAGGGGCTGGTGAGTTAGCTGGGCCTTCCTCTCCCACAGAGAGCTTGGCCTGGGATGATGGATGGCCTGATGGCTATGAAAATTGGGAAAGTCAGGCTGATCCTGAGAGTGATGATTCCGATCAGTATGAGAACCCAGGTGGTTACGGGTCGCAGGAAAGGATCAGGGAAACAGTGGAGGATGAGCCCATGGAAGCCGAAAGGGAGTTCAGCTCTCACGAAGATAGTGAACCAGGTGCTGGGAGGCAAGGACGGAGCTTTGATAGGAGATGGAGCATTGAGTCCAGCAGGAGGGAACGGATCTTCAGTAGCTCGGCCACTTATGTTCTACAAGGAAGTGAAGCGAGCGAAGGTCCACGGAGCCAGTCCGCGGCTCGTGCCATGCCAAGAAGTTACTTGGGCCCTGTTTGAATCTTACCTTGTTCCTTGATCCGCATTGTTTTGCGGAGCCTTTGCCAAGCCTTTGCCAAGTCTTTGCCTTTGGATTTTACTACAGACTCTTTACTTTTGGATTGAACTTTTTGATACTTTTATGGACAATTTACCTTTTCACCTGTCTCTTATTATTCAATAAATAGTTAGCTGATTACCATCTCTGTGTGTGTGATTAAGGGGCTGGGCCAAGACAATGAGACAATGTTAAAATGTATAGATATGCATCATTTTTAAATGCTAGGCAAACTTGGAATTGTTTTGCCATGATTAATGAAACAAAAAAATTAATTTGGTAAACAAATATAAAAATGCTGCTAGGAAATCAGAGGAGACAAAGTAGAATTAAGTAGAATTCAAATGAAGAAGTGGTTTCTGGCATTATTCTTCTTTTATTGACTTTTTAATTTTCTAGGGTATTTATTATATTGAGAACATTTTTAAACATGTTGTTAAAGTACACCTATCACACCCAATCAATATTTAGAGAAAGGGTGGAATGAAGTTTAGAGCAAACTGCCAGGAGCATCTTTACATATATAAGGAAGGCATATATATATATCTACACACACACACACACACATATATATATATCCCCACCTTACTAGAGTGGAAATCTGTATCCATGTGACCCAAGCTACTTTGAACCCATTGGTTGGTCACTGACCCTAACAACTATGTAGAAAGAGGAATCACTGTGGAGATGTTCCACTATATGCCAGACTACTACCATTCTGGGTGGCCATTAACAATCAAAAGCGAGCCAAAAGTCAATTTTATGTTGTTGGGTTTTTTTAAAAAAAGTTAAACAGTACTCGCAGAATTACTAGTAAAAGTCATGGTCCATATACTTTGAAGGAACTGAAATTCAGGCCCAAGAAAACTGCCTTGGTCTCTTGCTATATTTGCCAGGCCCAGATTATAGCCGATATGCTTGAAAGTCAGAACATTGTTAGACATACTGCTTGCTAAAGATCTAATTCCAGAGTTCAAGTGTTCAATGAAATCATATTTGGTAATGAAAACCCTTTGCTCCATACCAATAAAATAAAATTGACAAGTAACCAAATAGATGGCAATTGAATGAAGCAGCGGGGCCTAATGCCTAGCTTGGAGCCTCATTTATCTTATTTCAGGGAGCTGTATGGGGAAGATTGATTAATACATCAATATTTCTTTTTAAAAAGAAATTAATAAAGTGACTTTAACAGGCATGTGCTGAGTCCTAGTACAGTCCTAAAATAGGCAATGGAGTAGAGCCTAGTGTGATAACAGAAAGGCAAACACACAAGTTTGTCTTAAAAATAGCCTACAACATCTGAAATCCAGTGTCCCAATACAAACCATGCTTGCTTAGTTTCTGACATCAGATAGGACCTGGTACCTTCAAGGGATTTACAACAGCCACATACATGCACACACACACACATGCACACACACAAATATATATGTGTCTACTTTATCTGAATTGAGAAATGCATTACAATATTCAATTTGAAATTTCAGGATAGTTGAAAAATGATACCGGGAGAGAAATGTTTAATGCCTTTGCCTTGACTTGCTTCCTCCTCCATCTTAGAGACCCCTGAATTGAACTATGTGCTAAGGAGCTGGGCATGTTATGTATTCAAAGCTGCTTTTCTTGCACCATTGTATATTGTTTTTACAAGTTAACAGTTTCTTAGCTTTTACTTATAGTTTAATAAATGGTTGGAATGTTGTTGATGTTATTTAAATGGATTTAATATTTTGATTAGCAAACTGAATAAATAGATAGAAAAACCATCAAGAAAATCCTTCTTAAATCTGCAACTAATACAAAACTAAAAGGGGTACCTCACACTTGAAAAGTAGAAAGAGACTCCAACACATCTTTGATAAATTAGAAATTGGGCTAAAATTTATGAAATTAAATGCAAAAATCTACATTTAGACCACAAAACCCAAATGCACAAGTATAGAATGGGAAATACTCAGCAGCACTAAATGTAAAAGGACTAAATGTAATAATAGGATGCTATGTCAAAGTAGGTAAACGCTAGCTTAGCTTGCCAAATCACTATATTTTGCTCAGAGTCCCGAATGGTGCAGTGGGTTAAACTGTTGAGCTGCAGTTTCAGGGAGGGAGTAAATTGAGATGAGCACCCCCCGAGTCAGGCACAGGACTTAATGTCAAAAGGAAACTTTTTACCATATTTTGCTTTAATCAGACTTTTTCTGGAGTACTGCATTCTGTTCCAGGCACCTCAAGGGTTGCCACAAAGAAGAGAGTGTAGGCTTGTTCTCTGCAGTTTCAGAGAGTAGATATAGTTACAGGATTCCAATTGCACACTGTGAGAGCCATTCAACAGTGGGACCAATTGCCTAGGGTCCCTTCACTACATGCTGTCTAACAGAGACTAGGCATCTATGAAAGCTCTACATATATTGGATCTATAGGATATCTCTTGTATAATCTGCCCCATACACTTAGTTCATCTTGGGGACATCAGTCAGTTCAAACCCAATTGGCAACTCTCACCCACAGAACCTTTTCATTGGCCTCTCCTAGATTGTGGAATGACTTGCTATAAGAGATTTGACAGCTAGATGATTTGTCAGAATTTCTCTCTTCTCTTGGCTTTACTTCGTGAAGGAAAATTCAGGAAGGATTCATCTCACACTTTCTACAAGCGCGTTGATGATTCAGAGGTTGGATGTGTCCTTCGAGCCTGTGCAATGGATTTTTCTGGTGGAGCACAGCGTGCACAGAACTGGCTTCGCCCTTTAAACCAAAGGTATGTCTGCCGGAGCCTAGCAAGCTGGGACGGTGGCAGTGAGATCCTCAGGTCGTAGGTTTGGTTTGAGTTTCTTTCTCTAGACTTAGATGGTTGACCTTACAGGGTTCACCGAGAACCATCTGCCTGGATTTGAAATTAGAGTTTTTCTTTGTCTAGGATGGTTGACAAAAGGTTAGAGAGCCCATCCTGCTCATTGGCGCTCTTTGTTAGCCCCTTCGGTTGTGATCTGTCTGGCATGGGAGGCTCTACCAGTGATTATTTTGCCACTGCCAGCATAGCTCACAACTTCATCAGGGTACGCAAGCCTCTCCCCCACGACAAGGGGGTGCAGTTTTTGATGGCCTGGCAGTTTTTTGGTGTGGCTTGTTAGTGCCTGAGGGAATCTTTTGTTGAGAGGTGTTTAGCTGTCCCTGATTGTTTCCTCTGATGGCTTGGCAAAAAAACTGCCAGGCCATTAAACGCTAGTTGAAACATTCACACCTAGCTCCAACAGACAAGAGTTCTTTGTCAATTTTGGGAGCAGCCAGGGGTTTCAATCTGAAGATTCCTTGTCAGGTTTGTATCATGGTATAAGGTAGGATGAGAATCATTACCAGCCTCTTAGGGCGCTTGTGCCCGCTTTGTGCTGGTCTGTGACCGTAATAAAGTTTTGAGTGAAGAGTTCTTTGTCCCACCCTGGACATTCCACAGATATATAAACCCAATTTTCCTAATTCCAACAGACCACACAACCTCTGAGGATGCCTGCAAAACGTCAAGAGAGAATGCCTTTAGAACATGGCCATATAGCCTGAAAAAACCTACAACAACCCACTTGTCTTTTTCTCCGGAAATTTACCAGAGAATATGAAAAGATTACTTTACATTCCCTGCCTCTGGTTTAATTATTTAAAAGTGATGTTTACTTTGCTTGTAATATGTGCATGTTTGCTTTTTGGATTAACATTGCTGATGTTCTCCTCCCCCTTTTTTAACTGAGGATCTAGTATTAATATGCAAAACTGCATGTTCTGGTATGGTACAAAAAAGGATGTTGTACTGAACAATATCATCACATTGCCACTCCAGATGGAAATGCTTAGGTGTTCTATTGAGTGTAGCTGGTAATAAGTATGATCTTAATTTGTTGAATGGCACAGATTAAATTTCCAATATCTTCATTTTGAAAGGTTTGACACATATTTGATAATTTCAGACATGAGCAATGGCATAGTTTTAAGGGTTAGTGGTGGAATATCACAACTCAACAAAAACAAATCTTGATTTTTTTGGTTTTTAGGCCTTTTCATATAAAGATTTGATTCTGAACATTGCACTGGATGGACCACATCAGCTCTACTTTCTTATATATGGTTATCACAGTTTTCTATGGACGCGCAGATGATGACTGGTATGTGACATATGTTCTGTATCTCAACAAGTAGAGCTGATAGTGGGAAACTGGTGCTATTTCTGGAATCAGCAAGTCACATATGCTCAGAAAGGTGGCTAACATTTGAGGGACCAACATGTATGTTAGCCAGTGAAATAGAAGCAGTGGAATGCATAGATAAGATGTGATGATGGAAAGAACCATAGAACATATTTAGAGCTGATTGATATGGTGCTACTGTTAGTACATTCAGAGAATCAAAAAGTAGAGCTATATATATTATTTCCTATTATATTGTTTATTTTGACATATAGAAGCACGGCATGTAGAGAATGCTGGAAACAATATAGGAGTTCAGGAGCTCATTGCAGAATAGCCGGAGAGTACAGAACAATATGGCTTCTTGCCTTGCCAAACTGGCAGTGGTGATAAGGTGAGAGATAAAAATTATGTGGAAAGGGGCTTTTGGAAGAAAAAAAGACGTATAATGGGCATTTGCAAGGCCTATGTAAAATACCCTGTGTCTCAAAGATTTGCTCAAAGAATACATTTTTGAGGAGAAATATTCACAAATGAGTTTCTTGAAAACCTTGATGAATTGAGAATTCCAGTTCTTGTTTAATTGTCCAAAAATCATTCTTTATTAGACAACTTTCTGGTCATAGATCATTGTATTCCTTTGATATGACAGGAACAGAATTCATAGAGCCTTGTATAACTGGTGTACAGGGCATTTGTATGAAAACCTTTGTTATGACTCTAGCCAGAAGATTTCTCCTCACAAGAGCAATTAATGGGATCCAAAACAAACACCAGTTTAAAAAGGGCAATAGAGCAGCTTTTTGTACTAAGATTTGTTTCAAGTTCTATTACGTTGCTTGGGACATGTGTATGTGTGTGTGCACATACACACAAACATGTGGTAGAATATGTGAAGTTATATCCCAAGCAAAGAAATAGAACTTGAGATAAGTCTCTTGCAGTGTCCTCTTCAGACAGCCTTTTGCTTTGGATCTCATATCCCAAAGTTTCATGATAAATAGAAAATGCCCTCAGAATTTATTTGGAGAAAGCAGTAAATTAGCAGCAATACATTTCTTTCCTTCTCTGTAGAAAAGATTGAATGAATGTGATCAGGATCTTATATTTTCTATAACCATTTCTACTCCCTTCTCATCACAATTCATCAAGCCAGTCTGGCACAACTGAGGGACTCCTGAAACTCATTTATAGAAACTATATGGCATCTAATTGGTTTCTTGTCTGCCTGAACTTGCCCTAGAAATACAAGCATTCTAGTTTTATATTTCAATACAAAAAGTTGGAATCACAACAAACAATATTCTCTAAAGCAATTGTAGATAAAATGTGGCCCTTGGATTAAATCTGTTTTACTTTTGTGGCCAATATTATCCGTGACTTCGGAACAAATAGATCAAGAAGATGCTTTACCTGTTGCAATACTTTCCCCATGGTTTTATGCTCTTAGAGTTGAAAAGATCCTGACAAACAAAACAAACAAAAGTAAACTCTCGGATATGGACATAATGTTTCTCATATCTACCTCTGGAACCAAAGAGAATGGAAATGTCTAATTTCAGCTAAATCCTAATATAAATCTATTTGCTGTTAAGTCATCTTACTTAATAATAATAATAATAATAATAATAAATAATTAATAATAATAGTACTTCTAGTTGTCACTCATGACTTAGATGCTAGTGTAGAAGGAATGCTCAGTAAGTTTGCAGATAATCAAAAATGAGAAGGGTAGCTAATAGATTGCACAATAGGAACATTCAAAAGGACCTTGATAAACTAGAAAATTGTCTGGAACTAAGAAAAGGAAATTTCACAGAGACAGATGCAAAATTCTCCATCTAGCCACAAAATTCTAAATGCCACAGGTATAGGATTTGAGGTGCTCGGCTTAACAGTAGTACATGTGGATAAGATGTTGGGATTTTTGGAGTATTGTTGACCTAGTGCCCTTCCAAATAGCCATATAACCCAGAATATCAAGGCAGAAAATCCCGCAATATCTGCTTTGAACTGGGTTATCTGAGTCCACACTGCTATATATTTCAGTTCAAAGCAGAAAATGCGGGATTTTATTCAGTGTGGTGGGGGCCCTAGTAGCAAAGAAGGAAGACAATGTTTAGTTTGCATTAATAAAACCATAATTTCCAAATAAATGGAAGTAATAATTCCTCTGTACTGGTCAGGTCTCATCTAGAACAGGGCTTCTTCAACGTTTTCCACTCTCAACTCCTTTCCACTCATTTTTTAAAAATGTGACAAGTATAGATATATAAAATAGCTATAAAACCCGAAACATTTACTGATAATAAATCAGCATTTGCAAATGGTGGGCAAATGGTGGGGACGAGAGACGGGGCCTTCTCTGTTGTGGCCCCTCGGCTGTGGAACTCTCTCCCAAGCGATGTTAGATCTGCCCTCTCCCTGTTGTCCTTCAGGAGGCAAGTGAAGACTTGGATGTGGAACGAGGTCTTCCCAGAATAAGCTGAGATAGATTTCAATCTGAAATGGGTGACCACTTTTATAGCGGGAAAGTCTAAGGAGGTGAACCCCTCCCACCCAGGATAAAACAATAACCCCAGCCAAAACTGCCAAGAGGCCTAGAAACAAAAATGGAGGCTTGATAATCTTGCAAACACATACGATGTAATCATATACCCCCAATGTAAATAGGCGCAGGCCGCAACATGATGTTTTAAATTTGTATGGCATTTAATTCTGCTGTAAGCCAGTCTGAGTGCCTCCTTGGAGGTGAAAAGGTCGGGGTACAAAAATTTTAAATAAATAAATAAATAAGCTGATTTTCCTTTTTATGAACTATGGCCAAAGCATTTTCTGCAGAGTCCACTGTAAAGACTGAGCAAAAGATTTGTGCAAATGTCTTCAACTGGGGGCATTCAGAAACCTTGACACATTTTTCACAACCCCAACATTGAGCTAAGGGGACCCCATTTGGGGTTTGGAGCCACAGTTTAAGAAGCAGTGATCTAAAACACTGTGTTAAGTTTGGGGTTCCTCATTTCAAGAATGATATTTACCAGTTTGGAGTGCAATCAGAGAAGCACAACAAGAGCAATATGAGATATGGAGAACAAAACATATGAGGAAGCTGGGGGCATTTAGCTTGGTGAAGAGAAGAGTGAGAGGTCCTAGAACTTCATTCTTTAAATATCTAAAAGGCTATCACTGGGTGGAGTAGACTTATTGTCTGAAGCCTCAGAAGGTAGGACTAGGTGTAACAGCTTTAAATCGCAGGACTGTAGATTCAATTTTAATGTTAGAAGTAAGTTCTTGATAATAAGAACCAATTATGGAGCTTGTTTCCAAAAAGTACCAAATTCATCTCAACAACTTTTTACAGAAAACGAAAAAAAATGTGTTGAGGATGTGCATTCTTTTGCTATAAAATGAAACTTTCAAAGCCCTGTACCAAAGTAATTTGATGCACTTTGATAGTTTTGATCTCCTAGATTAGATATTCTACTCCTAGCCAACAATGTGCTGCTACTCATATATCTTTTTTTTGTTTTGTATTTTGGACACAAACTCTACAATTGCCTAAAGAAGTGATGGAGTTTTCAAAAAGAGGCTGCCTGGGCACCCACCTTCTGAAATGCTCTTGCTGGATTTCCTGTACTAAGCAGTGGGGTTGGACTCAATAGTCTATGAAGTCCCTTTCAACTTTATGATTCTATGATTCATTTAATCCCTCTTTAGCAAAAACTAAAATCCATCTAATCTAAATATGCTGTAATTTGCCTTTGCTTATTTGGATATTATTGCTACTTTTTTGTAATGGCAGTAATAACCGGAAAGTGTCACAGTGATTCATTTCTCATTTATTCAGGGATTAGATAGGTTGAACTCATTACTTCCTGCTTCTTGCTTCCATCTTGAGTTTTTCAAACGCATATCAATTTTATTGTTGTCTCCATTTTGAGGATACCTTAAAATTCATTTTCTTCTGGCCCCAGGAAGACAGATGAGTCATTTGTGTATTAGCAATGTTATAATTGCTGTGATGTTCCCCTTACCAATAAACAGTTAGATGAAATCTCCTGCTAATATCTCTGTGTGGGCATTGCAAATACAATGAATTCAAAAGGAACAAAAGGGGGTTATGTTTGTTCCCAAGATATATGCATGCCTTTTAATCTATAAAAATGCACCAGTAGATTCAGCCTGTGGCTTTTCCTCCTCTAGAAGGGAAGGGAGGTACATTTTAACATTATTATCTTTTACCACAGAGTGACAAATGGCTCTTTGCTTCAGCACCATTTTCCCAGCTTTCACTGTAAATTAAAGACAGTTTTGTCAGCAAAAGCATAACATGAGCCTTCTAGCAGAAGGGAAAGTTGAAGGTCAAAAGATATGTCTCACTTATTTTGAAGTTTTCAAAAGTCTCTGGCATTACTTCATGAACGAAGATTCTTAGGAAGGACTCATCCCACACTTTCTACAAGCGCGTTGATGACTAAGGAGGTTGGTTGTGTCCTTCGAGCCTATGCAATGGACCTTTCTGATGGAGTGCAGCTTGCATGGAACTGGCCTCACCCTTTAAACCAAAGGTTCGTCTGCTGGGGCCTAGCAAGCTTAGGACGGTGGCAGCGAGGTCCTCAGGTCGTAGGTGTGATTTGAGTTTCCTTCTCTAGATGGTTGACCTTATAGGGTTAGACGAGCACCACCTGCCCGGGTTTGAAGTTAGTTTTCATTCTCATAGGATGGTTCCCAAAAGGCTAGAGAGCCCATCCTACCCATTGACGCTCTTTGTCAGACAGACCCTTTGGTTGTGATCTGTCTGGTATGGGAGGCCCTACCAGCGGCTATGCCTCCAGCATATCTCACAACTTCATTAGGGTACACAAGCCTCTCCCCTGCAACAAAGGGGCACCAATGGAGAGGTTTCAAAAGTAGCACTTAAATTAAGGCACAAAACATTAGTTTTTTGAAATAAAAAAGAGGAGGAGCTCATTGTCATGTCAAAGATAGTTTGCATTCTCTATAGACCTAACTTGAAGATGCTTCAAGTAGATTGAAGAAAACTAGGTCTAGGTGAAGTATCTTCTACAGAGGAAAAAGCTCTTCTGTAAGCAGATTCAGATATCTGTCAACAAACCTATCTACCAACAGAAGTGGTCTGTTGACTAAGATCTGCTGGGAGACTTCAGGGTAAAAAGAAAAGCAAGGCAACAGATCCAACAAGCTGGTCTATGGATATAGACTAATAGTGTTTCCCAACCAGTGTGCCGTGAGCTATCATCAGGTGTGCCGTGGGAAATTGGAACCTCCAATACCCTTTCTTCCCCCTCCTGCCGAACACTTTTTTCTCTCCATTCGGGCTCCCTTCTTCCTAGTCTCGCTCTGCTCAATTTGCCTCGTTTTTGTGAGTCTGCGCAGTAGCGCCTACATGGGTCACATCTTCCTCCCTCCCCCCTCCCCTCCTGAACACGCTCATGCTGCCCCCTCAGATCATAATGGCAGCAGAAGCGGCAGTGTTTCTACACTGCCGCTTCTGCTGCCAAAAGTGCTCGGCAGGAGGAGGAAGAAAGGGTGTGAAGGGGAAGGGGGAAGAAGAGGTCTGTCGAAAGCTGGCATGGGCAAACCTGGACCTTCCAGGTGTTTTGGACTCCAACTCCCACCATTCCTAGCAGCCTCGGGCTCATTTCCTTTTTTCCCCTCAGCCATTTAAGCAGGAAAGGGCCTCAGGCTGTTAAGAATGGTGGAAGGCCCAAAGTTTTCCCATGCCTATTTTAGGGACCTTAAAGTGGTGAGCCTCCGTCCAACATTGTGATTCTGGATAGAAAACAAACAACAACATAACATAACATTGTTTGAGTCCACAGTGCTCTCTGGGTGTAAGTGAACTACAACTTCCAAACTCAAGGTCAATTCCCAAGCAAACCCTTTAAGTACTTTCTGTTGGTAATATGGTTCAATTCCATTGTTGCAAGAGTTCAGGATGCTCTTTGATTGTGTGTTAACTATAAATCCCAGAAACTGTAACTCCCAAATGTCAAGGTCTATTTTCCCCAAACTCCATCTGCCAAGTTTCATGCCAAGTTTGGTCCTGATCCAACATTGTTTGAGTCCACAGTGCTCTCTGGATATAGGTGAACTACAACTCCAATATCCAAGGTCAATGCCCACCAAACTCATAGTATTTTCTCTTGGTTATGGGAGTTCTGTGTGGGAAATTTGTGTCTTTCTGCCATTCCTGCTAGGATATCTATGTTGTGTTCATCGAAACAGGTCCAGTTTTCACACTGAGTAAATACATTAAAAAACATATTAACTATATGTATTACTGTGTTAGAGTGTCATTTTGTGTCATTTTGGTTGGTTGTGTGCCCCAGGATTTTGTAAATGTAAAAAAAAGCCGCGGCTCAAAAAAGGTTGAAAAACACTGGACTAGAAGACAACCATTGTAAGGAGAAAGATAGGCCAGGCTAAATGTAGCCCAAGTAATTTTCAACATTTCTAGTCTTGGGGTGGGGGGAGTGTTGCTTGAGGTGATCTTGTTGAATCTCAACTGGCCCTTGAGCATCTTGGTTGGTTAGGATTTCCCTACAGTTGCAAATCCATATTCTTTGGGAATACATCCTTCCATCTGCCCTCTCTCAGGATAGTGGGAGAGAGTCAGCCCTTGAAAGAGAATATATGACATGGTGGAGAAGCTTCTTTGGCCATTCATTGCCTCTCTTTTAGTATCTGAGCTCTTGAACTGGTACGGTCAAAAGAAAATTATTTGGGCATGTTTGATGTGGGTCAAGCTTTCCATTCTCTTTTTTTGCTCATAATTAGGAAAACTGTACCTGGTTCATAAATTATAAAGAAAGACAGTCCCTAAAATTCTTTCTTTTTCAAAAATAAAAATAAACGTAATCACTGTATTGTTGAAGGCTTTCACAGCCGGAATCACTGGAGTGTTGTATAGTTTCTGGACTGTATGGCCATGTTCTAGTAGCATTTTCTCCTGATGTTTCGCATGTATATTTGGCTGGCATGATCCTCTGAAGATGCCAGCCACAGATTCAGGCAAAATGTCAAGACAAAATGCTGCTTGAACACGGCCATTCGGCCCAGAAACCACACAACACTCCAAATGTAATCACATCAGCCTCCACAGTCTCTGTGGAAAAAGGAGAACTATTCCTTGTGAAAGAAACATTATTTATTTGCAAACACCTCCAAAAGAAAAAGAAAAACACTTTTGGCTTCTATGCAGAAAAATCATGTACACGTTTCTAGTATAATAAATCTCTTAGAAATTCTATGAAGTGTGTAGGAGCTTCCTGCAGCATTATTCCTCTTAGAGAAAGCTTCAAATTCTGATCATAAATTTTCTGGGAAATGAAAAGCGGTATACACAAAGACACACCATTAGGCCCTTACATTGCTATGAAGTGTTGATTTCATAACCTTGAATTACTCCAATGGGATATGATCCAACAGCCTTAGGATTTGATATGATAATATTATGAAGGAAATGGCATGAATTTTACATGCTGTAACAGGTAATATAGTTGATCAGTTGGACTGCATATTGATGCATCATTGATCAGTTGGACTGCATATGAACTTATCGTTTGCTTTGTGGTCCTCAGCATTTTGCAGTGGAGCAGATCCAGATGTTTTGCTTCCATTTTGTTCACTTCTCCCAGCAATGAGGTCTCGGGGACAAATTGCTGAACCAAAACCCTGGGAAAAGAATTGAATCAAACTGTCTGCTGCTGTAGCCCTGCTAATGGGATTCATAACTTGCAATTGAGAAGGTTAGCTTATGATAGCAAGCAACAAACAAAGATCTAATATCCGAGCCAGCTTAAATGACTTTTCCACTTACCATTCGGCAGGATGTACGAATGCAGAGCAAAGGCTATATGGAGCTTATGAATACAGGTTTCTTTTTTACATTCCTGCCCTTAGTAGTTTAAGAATAGAAATACATTTAAATATCATCTGGAGTAATTTATTCATTACTAGGAGTTAGTCTGAAATAAATCCATGAGTCAGTGGGCCAAAACTAATTTGCACATAGCAGTACATGAAATTTAACACTTTTTTGTCTGTCATTAACATGAACAAGGCAGATGCCTAGTGAAGGTTGGGAGGTATGGTCTATTTGCAGCAATCATGTGCAAGGCATCATTGGGAATACACCTCTTTCTTCAGGAGAGAGATTCAGTAAAATATAACTGATAAGCACAGTTTCCTGTTTTTCAAGTAGTCCATCGAATTGCTAAGGGAACAATGCCAAAAAGACATCTCAGAAACAACATGTCTATCCTGTAATTCAAGAGTGGGGAAAGTGCAGACCACTTACAGCCCATGGAATACCACCTCATCTCTCCTCTCTGACCTCCCACGAAGTCCCAGAATTCCCTAGGCGCTCAAAACTAACAGCTAACTTTTATGGTTAAAAATGCCCCCAAATCACACAAACTTCATCAAAACCTTATCATTTCTGTCCTTTGCCCCCTAGTACTTCCCAAGTACTAGAAATATGTGGGAAATTTATCATTTAATAAACCAAACTCTGACTCAAAAGTGGTGTTGCATGAGTTCTAGTCACAGGGGGAACTTGCATGTGGCTTTGGGGTCTGATTTCATGGAGGAATATCCCTGTTTGATGAAATAATTAACAGAAAGAAATAGATGAATATAGAGTGGATGAATGCATTTCTGTTTTTTCTTTGGATTTATACTGTAAGCACCGCTGTTTGGAGTAGTCTGGGCTCCCATCCTGAATGGTGGGATTTAACTGTTTCTCTTTCTAGCCTCCCTACACAACCTGAAAGTGGATCAGAAGTCACTCCTAAATGTTTACATGATGTCTCGGGGCCTTTAAGACATGAATATAGGGTAAACTGATGTGAACTGTTGTGTATTAAGAAAAGTCAGGGAAAGTTTTAAAGCTTCACTAAATTTCAGGAGCAGCCCTCCACTTTGGACACATTGTGGAGACCAGACCAGCTCCAATGTGCGCCAAGCTGTTGTCCACAATCTGTTGTTCTTTTCCCTCTGAATGCCAGTGCAGGAAAAAAGGAGTGTGTATGCTGGAACTGCACCAGTTCCAGATCTCTTTGTCTGGCTTCCTCACCCATAGTTTTAGAGCAGTTACTTTTATGTTAGTTTTTATGAGGGTGGAGCTTTTATATTTAATCGATTATTACTCGATTTATTAGTTAAATGTGTCTTAAATGTAATATTTGTATATTTAAAATTTTAATCTTATTAGTTTGTGTTATTTTAAAAATAAGTCTTTTTTAAAAATAAAGTCAATTAAAAAGGCAGGGGAAGCTATCGTGGCTGCAAAAAAAGACCGAGATAAATGTGCCTGCTCTTTGTCAACCATGACTTGTCCCATAATATCTTTAACATTAGTGCTACAGTACTCTTTGTAGCATTTATAACACAATCTCAAAGAAAAGCCTCCTAAAGAAAATCAGTATATTTCATGCCACTAAATTGTGTCTTCAGTTATCAGTCTGTCTATCTATCTAATTTTACATATGTATAATGAAGAATTTAAAAAGCAGTTTGGAGCAGGAGAAGAGCATTCCAAAACCATTTTAATTTTAAATCCACACTGCCATATAATCTGATTCAAAGCAAATAACATGGGATTTTATTCAACTGTTTGGAAAGGACCTCAGATAACCCAGGGCCGGCAGCACTTGGGCAGCGTCGGGAGCCTGCGGGATGGGACTGAGCCTTCCTCCCACCCTGCCTGTGATCTACCAGGACACCCTATGCGATCTACCAGTAGATCGTAATCTACCTAATGAGCACCCCTGTTATATACTCATCTCCAGGATCAAAGTTTTCAAATACAAGTAACAGTCATTCTACTGAGTAACACAATAACATGGTTTTCTTCTACAATACCAACATTACAATTACAATTAATAACATTGTATCATTCTGTACAGTATCATTTCCTCTCTTTCTTTTCAGTGTTGTTACAGACTAGTACACAATATCTTGTCCTCCGTAGTGTCTCTAAAAGCACCTTCAAGCCTTTCTGGACACTATTGGAAAAAGCAAATGATCTCCAATCCTCGTGTATTGTGGAAGCCTGTTTGTGTTCTCTATGTGTCTTTGTCCTGGATAGGTAAAGCCAGAGTAATAAAGATTTTCATGCACTCACTGATCGCGACGGCTCCCGATATTCAGGGAATTACGCATTGCTGAAAATAACAACCACAGACCAGCTTTGGACAAGAATTTGATCAGTGAGGGATGGGAGTGACCACATGCATCCTAGATCCCTGCCCATCCTGGCTTGTAAAGGAAGCCAGAGGGGGACCGGCTGAGTGGTTAAAGGTGGTGGTTAATGCCTCCCTTTGAGAAGGCAATATTCCAGCCAGCTTAAAACAAGCTGTTATAAAACCGCTCTTGAAAAAAACCATCACTGGACCCCACTCGGCCTGTTTCCAATCTCCCATTTTTAGGCAAAGTCCTAGAACATGTGGTGGCCTCACAACTCCAGATATTCTTGGAAGACACGGATTATCTGGATCTGGCACAGTCTGGTTTTAGGCCAGGTACCGAGACAGCCTTGGTCACCTTAGTGGATGATCTATGCTGGGAGCTGGACAAGGGAAGTGTGTCCCTGTTGGTTCTGCTGGACCTCTCAGCGGCCTTCAAAACTGTTGACCATGGTATCCTTCTGGGACGCCTTGTGGGAATGGGCCTTGGAGGTACTGTTTTGCAGTGGCTCTGGTCCTTTCTAGAGGGCAGCTCCCAGATGGTGTTATTGGGAGACGCCTGTTCAACCCCTCATCCATTGTCTTGTGGGGTTCCTTGGGGCTCAATAACAGAGGCGACACTCAGGGAGAGCACAACTCCTCTACTGTACCAGCTCCACTGGTTGCCAGTTTCCTACCGGGCACAATTCAAAATGCTGGCTTTATCCTTTAAAGCCCTAAATGGTTCTGGCCCAGCTTACCTGCCGAACTCTATGAACCTTCTAGATGCTTAAGATCGTCCGGAGAGGCTCTGCTCTCAGTCCCACCTTCTTCGCAGATGTGATTGGTGGGGACAAGATACAGGGCCTTCTCTGTGGTGGCCCCTCGGCTATGGAACACCCTCCCTAGGGGCATTAGATCGGCCTCCTCCCTCCTAACATTTTGAAAGGAAGTTAACACCTGTTCGAGCAAGCATTTAAAGATGCAGTATAACGGTTTAATTAATTAATTAATTAATTATTATTCATATTTGTATTATCCAAAAGCCTGCAGAAACAGGAGGGTTTTGCACGCCTTCCGGAATGCCAACAGGTCTGTGATGGCACGAACTCCAGAAGGCAGTGCATTCCACAGGATGGGGCGATTATTGAGAAAGCCCTCCGTCTTGTGGCCGTTAGATGGTATGTTTTGAAGCTGGGAACCTCCAGGAGTTGGCCCAGCGCTGAACGTAGTGGCCTAGTGGGACAATATGGGATGAGGGGGTCCCTAAGGTACACTGGCCCCAGACCGTTCAAGGCCTTAAAGGTCAGTACCAACACTTTGAAAGTGATCCGGCATTCTACCGGTAACCAGTGCAGCTCGCAGAGAACAGGTGTTATGTGGCTGGTCGTCGGGACACCAGCCAGCAGGCGAGCTGCCGCATTCTGAACCAGTTTCAGTTTGATTTAATTATGATTTATGGAATGATAGGACGATGCGATGGAAAAAGATTTTAACAATGAGACACTGAGAATTGTATTTTATGGTTTTAATTGCTAATTGCTTACTGTTTTATAATTATTGCATTGTTTTTTATTGTATTTTTATCTTGTGGGCATTTTCTGCTATATGTAAACTGCCTTGAATCACCCTCGGGCTGAGATGGGCAGTATAGAAATATAGTAAATAATAAATAAATAAATAATTTAAATATATTCACAAATTTCAATACATTGTTAGATGCGTTAGCAGACCAAAGGCATACTGTATATTGCTTTCATATGTCAACATTAACTGATAACCGTATAGCCTTGTATCACTTTGCCCACTCCCTTGCAAGTGGATCTCTTCAGATCCTGTTACATTCTGTTCACTCTCACAACTCTCATGTGTGTGTGTGTGTATTCCACCTGAGGCTTTAATATCATCTAGTACTGCTTTTGAAGAAGTGGGTTTATATCCGTGAAAATTCAAAAACAAAAACTAAAAGCCAGTTTGTCTAAAAGGTGCTGCCACATTTCTGCTTCATTTTCTTCTTCACTTTTTTTTGCTGCAAGGGACTACTTCTGAAAAATATACTCATGCACAAGATAACATTATGCATAAGTTAAAGCCAGGATTTGCGGCCACACTTATGGATTTTGATATGACCCACAGATAGGTTTATTTCCAGGAGAGGGGGAAGTGGCACTGCTGCCTTAGGGAGCCAGCTACCACGGCCACTACTACCATTCCTATGCCCAGTTGTTCAAAAAGGACAGTGGTGGCACCATGGCAGAGAGAGTTGGTGCTTCTAAGTTCTTCCAGGGTGGACTAAGTTTGTGCCTTTCACTACCGTACTCAGAGAAGGGGAAGGTTCCTTTCTTAAATATAAGAATTGAGTAACAGTACTCACATTGACCCATGGTTAAGTCCACCCAGTCTTTTGGGCTTCATTCTTGGACTACATTTCTAGGCTTATACATAATTGAGTAAGATAATACATGGGTTCCTAAAAATTGCCACTTACTGTGCTGTTCAACACAAAGTTAGCTGTAGTCCCCAGTCACTGATTGTTTCTGGCAAGGAAACCTTTGAATGTTTTTATTGAAAGCACAGAATGGAGCTCAAACTGCCATTCTCCTTCTGTTTTCTGTTTTCTTATCTTTTCCCCTTTTCACAGTTTCCCCTTTACTTGTCTTGTCTGTTTTTGTAAGAGTTCCTGAGGGACAAGAAAAGGTTGAAATCCAGGTGTTCCAGCATAGGGCTACCCAATCGCACATATGTTTTATAAGCCCTTTCTGGCAAGACATTTTGTATGCATTTATGATCGAAGAGGGGCAATGAAATATTTAGGTACACATGAAATCTTAAAGAGTCTCATCTAAATCTTACTCTGAAAAAGGTGGGAAGTAGACCTTTTTGCTTTGAAAGGTGCCTTTAATGAAATTTAAAGGACAGAATTTTTCTCCCTTTCTTAATTCCTTCTCAATACTTTTTTTGCCTCTAGTGTAACACTATAGTACTTCACTTTCTATCACCTGAACTTCCTTTTTAATAAAGTCAAACTGTTCCAGACACTCTTTCATCCTACTGCAGACAAAGTAATGATTGCTTCATAATGAATATGTGGCATATCAGGGTTTTTCTCTGGCATGACTTCATAGACAATGCCTATCTAGGCTTTCAAATGTGATTTTTTTTCTCCTTTGCTTTTTGTATTACAATTTCTTTTCGAGTTCCAAAGACTGTGTTGCTTTGAAACTGATACTTACATAACAGGGAAATAGGAAAGCCAATACAAAGCTTGTCCGGATGGCTTTGATATCCTGAAAAAACAGTAAAAACTTAAGATGGGCAAGCTCTTTCTTATCTCAACTTGGAACTGGGTCCAGAAAGCCAAGTAAAACTAATTGTTGCTGTTGCTGTTGTTGTATACCTTCAAGTCAAGTCCAATTTATTTTCATCCGAAGACAAGCATGTCACAGAGTTCACAGAGTTTTCTTGGCAAGATTTGTTCAAGAGGTTTGCCTTTGCCTTCTTCTAATTTTAACAGTATGTCAGAGCCATATTTGGATTTTGACCCCCATTGATTTTTAGGAACATGATTGGGTTTCAAATAACTTTTCTTAATTATCTCCAAGACTCTTTACACCAATCCCATATTTCTCTTCACATTGTGCTAACAGCAATTGTGTTTGCATTTTTTTAAAAAAATGTGTTAGGTATTGTCTTTCTGTGATGTACTAGTGATGGTTCAAGTGAAAGAGGATGTTCTGTTTTTATATGCAATGGATGTTAGTGACATTCACATGTTTAAACCATGTTGTGCATGCAAGGTGAATTGTTCAGGGGTGTCCGCTGACAACTGTGGAATTGACATTGTGCATCAGCACTATTCCATATTGTGGTGGTTATGCAATACATTTTGCATTGTGGTTGGTATATACACAATACTGGGAGGATACAGCTGATATGCATTTTATTTGTTTTCAATCAGTGTCTTAAAAGAAGGTTCAGATTACAATGATTGTTGAATGTCCCTCAACATCCACAGGTCATATCTAAGTCCATAATTTTGGCCTGAAAACGTGCCCTCAACTTACAAATAAGGTTGAGTTGTACATGAATATATGGTAAACAAAAACAAGGAGAAAGGCTTGAACTCCACTTCTGACTATGTATAACAGGCATGTGTTCATGGTAACACAAAGTATCCCTGCAACTTATTAAGAAATTCAATTGCCTCTCCTGAAGCCAATTTGGTTTTGAATTGTCTTGTTTTGACAGAAAAGAAGTTCAAGGACCCTGGGAAGGTTGAGGATTGCAAAAACAACTGGCACCAGAGCTTCACATTATCCAGTCCTGCTCTATTTCAGTGTATATCTTCAGTAACACCCCTTTGCTATTTGAATGAATAACAATTTATTCTGTATATTTACTTATTTATTTATTATTCCAACATACATAGCGCCACTCCCAAAGGCTCGGGGTGGTTCACAAAAAACAACAGCATAGTAGTTGTATTTAAAACAATATTAAAACTACATTAACACAGCTCAAACGCTTGCTGAAATAAATGAGTTTTGCCATCCCTGCGGAAGGCTGCCAAATCCCGCAGGTCCCGGACCTCTGAGGGAAGAGCGTTCCATAGCGATGGAGCTATGATAGTGAAAGCGCTATGTCTGGTTGCCGTCAGGCGGAAGGACTTAAGACTCGGAATTTCTAAGGGGTCTTGGACTTCTCTGCGGTTTATACAGGTTAAGGCGATCCCTCAAGTATACTGGCCCCCAGACCAAATAAGGCCTTAAAAGTAAGAACTAGTACATTGAAAGTGATCCGGTGCTCAATTGGTAGCCAGTGCAGCCGCTGCAGGACTGGTGTTATATGGTATCTTGCTGGCTCCCCAGCGAGTAGCCGAGAAGCAGTATTCTGCACTAGACTGAGCTTCCAGACCACTGTCAAATGTAAAAGGGCATTATAGTAATCTAGTCTTGAGATGACCGTAGCCTGGATCACTGTAGCCAGATCATTCTGAGACAGATAGGGAGCCAGTCGTTTTTTACTGTATAAACTCTAGAAATATTAGTAAAAATTAAATCCCTCAAAAACTGAGTCAGTGTATGCATTGGACGATGCAAGTACTATATCAAAAAAGGAGCCATCTCTGAGTAGATTGGCAAAAGGGGAGTGCCTAGTGAATTCTGGAAGAATAAAGCATATATTTATTCTATCCTCTGTCATAGTGCTGTTTCTGGCTTTTTGAATGCCTGCATGGGAAATTATATTTCCCCTCCCTGCCAGCCAGAAGGGGAAGGCTATTTGTTGGCCCCCAGCTATTTGAGGAAAAGTTCAAATGTATTTATTCCCAACTAATTTCTGTTCAGCGGGGGCAGCCAATTTAAGGCACAACAGTCCCTGCAGCTCTACATTAGGATTCAATCACTGCCCCCATCCTCCAACCCTATAGCAGAGTACCTAGAGGTTGCTTCAGGGACAGGTAAAAATTTTACCCCCACTTTATGGTTTCCTAAGGGGTCACCCTGGGAGAGGGCATTGAAGATATAACCCAGACCTCTTATTTGTGAAAGACAGCATTGTGCAGTGAAGCACTAAATCAGTGGGACCACCAATACACAGCACCAACCAATAGTATGCCAACTGTTCCCAACTATAAGGCCCAGGAAGTTCGATTTAAACAAAGATTCAACTTCAGAAAGGCAAATTGGACTAAATTCTCAGGCATGTAAGATGACATGATCATATCGAGCACGCCAGTCCCTGAGGAATATGAGCACTTTATCAAAATAGTGAAAACCTGCTCACAGGCCTCTATACCGAGAGGGTACAGAACCCACTACCTCCAGGGCATTACTCCTGAACAGCTGCCTTGTTGGAAAACTATTACACACTCCACAACAAAGACCCATTTAGTGAGCAGAGCATTTTGTTCTTCATCTCTGAAGCCAAGAAAGAACAGTGGATAAAGCTAATAAGAAGTCAACATGGGCAGCCCGAAGGCATGGAGGCTGCTAAGACGGCTGAGCAATGATCCCAAACAAACTAATACCCATACCAACATAAAGGCAGATCAGCTAGCACACCAACTCTTGAAGAATGGGAAATCCAACCTTGCCATCAAAGTAGGAAAGAAACCAATAGTTAGACAACCAGATAATGAGAACGACAACTTTCATGAACCTTTTACCTTTTCTGAATTGGACATGGTTCTCAATAAATTACCACTCGAGCAGGGAGTTTTGAGATGGTTGAACAGAAGCTCTCCAACGCTCTAGGTGATCTTACTGCCAATTACAGGGAAAACCAGGTGATTCCTAACCTGTGGTTTTCATCTTAAGAACAGACAAGCATCCCAAGCTCTGAGTATGCATGCCCAGTGTGGAACACATCTCACCACGTTGAAACAGTGGATGTGGCTCTTAATGAAACATGCTGCATTATCACGGGGTGTCTGCGCCCTACACCACTGGAGAAATTACACTTTAGCTCGCATTTCACCACCTGACATCTGTTGGGAAGTAGCAACCAATAGTGAAAGGACCAAGGCAGTGACATCTCCGGCCCTTCCCCTGTTTGGGTATCAGCCATCACGCCAATGACTTGAACTAAAAAATAGTTTTCTAAGATCTACAGAGACACTCGCTGGAACACCTCAGCAAGTGAGGGTCCAAAAGTGGCAGGCTAACAGCCTTAATCTCAATTCATGGCTGATACCAAATGAGAAACTCCCTCCTGGGCACTTGGAAAACTTGGAAGGTGCTGAACAGACTGCGCTCTGGCACCCTGAGATGCAGAGCCAACCTTAAGAAATACAGCTACTGACATGCGAGTGTGGAGAAGAGCAAACCACAGACCACCTACTACAATGCAACCTGAGCCCTGCTACATGCACAATGGAGGACCTTCTTATGGCAACACCAGAGGCGCTCCAAGTGGCCAGCTACTGGTCAAAGGACATTTAATAGAATACCAAGTGTGCAAACTTTGTGTTTTGTTTGTTTGTTTTTAATGCAATACAACTGTTTGGTTTGCTCCTGACATGATAAATAAATACCCTGAGAACAACTCAAATGAGATAGATTTGTGCTCAGGGTTTAGCTGAGGAGTAAAACTACTGCTTTAGTTTATCCCACATCACATTCAGCCCTCACGTGGAGTTTATTGCAGTTCATGAAGAAATTTTAAATAGATAACAGTTAACAAAGGTGCCCATGATTATGCTTATGTTTGTCAGCCTCATTATTTCAGTAGTGGAGGAGCAAATGTGAGTCCGCTGTTATCTTGAGGTAGTGCCAGTTCTTTCCTCTTTCAATATGATTTTTCTATGGGTCATATCACAATCCATAAATTTGTTCCCTGAACCTACCCTCAACTTATGGTCAAGTTATACTCGAGTGTATATGGTCATTCTTATCTAACTCTCTACCCATACACATATATGTGAGATGCTGGATAATATCTTGGAAATACTTTTATATTGGTAACATTTATGATGCTGAAAGTACAACAGATGCAGTGAAAAAAGGAGATACAGATTCTTTTATAAGAGGTTGCTTTTTCATTTTTATGAAGTGATTTCATTGTGAATTATGTTGTTTGCCTTTGTTTTGGAGGCTGAGCCAGATGGCAAGGTCTTTTATGAAAGTGATAAGACCATAAAAGTAACCTAGTTTGTGAGGACATGAATTTTTTTGGGCAAAGAAACTTTTACAATACATCTCTGGGAGAAATCTTATTTTTGAGGAAAAAAAGAAAAGGTAGCAATGTGAGAGATGAGCAAAAAGATCAAGCCTTCATTTGAAGAACAGGTGACATCCCTGATTGTTTGTGCCCCCCATCCTTCAATCATCCACAGTATTTATGGAAATCTCTCAACAATTCACTGAGCAAATGTGATTTTTGTATTTCCATAAGATGTAATTTCGGCAGATTTCTGAATGTGTGGGATTTTTTCCCCAGCTTGTGTATTTAACTTTTCAACATGGTTTCTAATTTAAATATTTTTATCTTGTGCTTTACATTTTCCAGTACTTCTCATAATTGTACACAAAAAGTCCTCACATATACTTACATTTGTGGAAGCTACTAGTGCTTACAATCACAGCAATTCAGAAGACAAAGTTCGCTGTACTGATAGAAGAGGACCATTTCTTGGGAAAGTGTCTCCTGATTCGCGTCATCTACTGATTCATTTTGACTTTTCGTATGTGCTCCTCAGTTCTCTCGTTTTGACTAAAAACGGACAACAGCAACGTCATTGTCTGTGGCCTCCAACAATTCCTCCTCTGTACATAAGGCAGGGCACAGTGGACAAGCATACAGATGTGAAGTCCGTTCTGCTCCACAGTAACACAAGGTATGGGATTTTTTTAAAAAGTAGTGCCATTTTGTCAGATTGTCTTTTGATCTGCCCACTCTGCTTCTGAGTCTATTTAGGGACTTCCAAGTTGCCCATTTTTGGTTTCCCTGGAGGAAGACCCTTGTGGGGGGCCATCCAGTTGGGATTTCCTGGTTTAGCCCAGAGGGATAACCTTGCTCTGTTGCTGGGGAGATCCCAAGAAGAGTGGTAGTTCTCATAAAGCTTTTCCTTGATTTGAGTCTACTTGGAGGAGGCTGGTAGCCATGTAGTGGATGGCTTTCACAGTGTTCAACCTTTAGCGCAGGGGTGGAAAATTACCGGCCATCCAGGGGTTTTGGACTTCAACTCCCAGAAATCCCAGCCAGTTTACCAACTGTTAGGATTTCTGGGAGTTGAAGTCCAAATCACCTGGAGGGCCGGTAATTGCCCACCCCTGCTTTAGCAGCAACTTCCCATCGCACATGGGGGTGGGGGGCAGCTAGCTAGTAGAGTTTATGAATAGGTGTAGGTTTAAGACATCCTGTGAATATTCTGCATGTTTCGTTTAATGCTATGTTCAGCTGTTTTGCATGGGCAGACTTATGCCAAACAGGACAGGCATACTCTGCAGTTGAGTAAGACAAGGCCAAAACTTGCTGCCAGTAAGTTTTTGCAGGATGTTATTGCGAGCAGCTGCTTTTTGCTTGGTGTTCAAGCAGTGTTTCCTATATGTTAGTGTACGATCTAAGGTGACACCGAGATATTTAGGATGGAAACAATGTTCAAGCTTTTGACCTTTCTAGGTGACTTTGGATTTCCTATTGGCTTCACGGCTGCGTAGGTGGAAAGCACACACTTGTGTCTTGGCAGGGTTAGGCTTCAGGTGGTTATATTTGAAGTAGCTGAGAGATCGTTCAAGTCATTAGTTTGTTGGATTTCAATTGTTTCAAAGTCTTTGCTTGTGTTGTTAGGCCAGCTAAGTTGGCTACATATCATTTCCAATATCATATGCAGTATACTTCTGTACTCTTGCACTCATCCAGCTTGGGAAGAGGGGCTTCATCTAGATTGGCAGATCTTAACCTGTGCTTCATGGATTTCTCTGAGGCCTGTGATGTCCCTTCAGGTGATCTGTGAACAGTTGAAGGCTGCTCAGTTCACTTTTTCTCCACCACAGAGTGGCCACCTGACAGAAGTCAATGTAAAGGCTAGCAGAGTGGGCTGTATATTGCTATTTAATCTGATCCATCCATAAACTGGTGGGAAGAAGCAGGACAAAAGTCTTCTTTTGCCTTCTAGAAACTCTGAGAAAATGTTAGTTGATGGTACCATTGTTCAAGAGAGTTAAAGTTTCTGTCAACTGTCCAGGGTAACCCAAAATATCTCTTATTGCTGCAGCTGCTGTTTGATACAAAGCAGTGAAAGGCAGCCCCAGCTAAGACAAGGCAAGGCAAATAGTATGTGTAGTAAATCTTGAGGCTCCAGGGCAACAAAACATTTTAATGGGGTTCCTGGGATTATGTGAACAGAATTTTGAACATCGTACATTAGATCCAAACCAGTTCTTTGTATTTATGTTAAGTTCTTTTGTAGGGCCTCTCTTGGTGTCTGTCTCTGCTTTTCTCTCTGCCCCAGAACAGCAATTCATTTCCCCCCAGACTTTTTAGCTACCTGTTTACAGAGTTTGCTGTCGTGATAGTCCATGTTCTTCCATTTGTTGTGCGTGCATAACACCATGGATAGAATTAAATTTTGATGGAATTTGGGGTGTGGGAATTGGTTTATTATATCTTTTGAAGTACTTATGGATACAGGTAAGCTATGGTGGAGTCGTGGTTTGAGTATTGGACTGTGATCAATAGTCCAGGGTTTGAATCCCACCTCAGTCATGGAAAATAATGAGTGACCTTGAATAACTCACAGGCTCTCAGCCTCAAAGAAGAGAAAACGCAAATTTGAACAAAACTTGCCATGAAAATTCCACAATATGCTTGTCTTAGGGTCACATAAGTCAGATACTACTTGAAGGAACATTTGCCTATCCAACCCCGAAATAACAAGACCACACAGCAATGTTTTTGGGTTAAAATTGTGGACAACTTTTATTAAACATTACCTATTTAACTTTATGCCTTAACTTAAACTAACGTGTCATCAACTTGGTGTGTCAAAGCTGAAGAATTGTCCCAGCAGGGCTTACTCCTCGGCTAGTTGGGGCGAAACACCTTGGTTCCCTGGTAACCTAACCCGGGCAACCACTAAAGGAAATGTAAAAGAAGTATTTCTCAAACTTGTCGAGACCAGACTCTCCCAATTTCTAGGCCAGCTAATTTCACCTCACCAAAGTGTTTTAGCTAATGGCTCGCATCCCTAAAAGATGGGTGCCTTGGGTGAACACCAGCTTTTGTATTTCCCTAGCTATTTTTTTCTAAGTCCTATTTATAAAACCCATCCCATCTAGCCCCTAAACAGTATAGGGTAGGTGAAAAACCCTCCTAGAACATAGGAGGGGGAAAAATTCCTATTCGGTCCCAAAAGACAACCAATAACTATCCTGTTAATGGGTGGGTGTGGTGAGTCAACATCCAAGATCAGAATGAGGATAAGGGGCTGGTCAAACCAATGGCTGACCCCACCCCCTTTTCTGGGTGGTTCCATTTGGAACCATCCCTTCTCTACTTCGGGAAGGAGAAAATTGCTCTCTCTAGCGTTGCCAGGGGTAGAAAGTCCCAAGGCGCAACAACAATGGATAGAGGTGCAGCCAGCAATAAATGGGTAGAGCACAGATTTTCTCCACAATCCATTCTTTTTTTCTAATATAATTTGTTCTCTCTCTCTAGATTGCTGTTCCTTCTTCAAAATTAGATAATTTTGCATTCCACAATCACTCATAATTTTCTATCTTCATTGTGTTGGGGGAGCGGCACTCAACATTTATTCGTTTGTCTAAGACTTTGGGATACTTATATAAGGTCTGGAAGTCCCCTCAACTTGCTCATATGTGTGGCCAGTGTAATTGTTGATACATAATCCTCCATAAAGAGATAATCTTCATTCTAAAAAATAAAGTAACTTTCAGTGCAACCTGCAGTTTCCATATCAGGAATGTAGTGACTCAACTCTAAACTTTAAAAAAAACTTGAAAGGAATTATCTATTTGTGGTACCTGGTATCTGATATAGTTTCCTCAAAGTCAAAATTGACTCCTCTTATAATGGTTCTCATCAGTGCATCTGCCCTTATACTCTCTTACCAAACACACTTCAGAACTGTAATTTTGTCAAGCACTTTCTGCCCTGAAGCTTTTACCAGTATCTACTGTCTTTTGTAATTATGGATCCTAGCTAAGGCACAGGAGATGCAAGGATTCATTAACTCTGAATTTGTTAAATACTAACAATTAACCATCATAAGTGGTTCAATGATGTGAGATTCACATTGCTTCAACTTATTTTTCTTTGATGTAGTTTTATAATTGTCAGTTTTTAGTTATTCAGCAGAAATTAAAGCATAATTATGCCATATTTAGTCCTGGAGTAAAACCCAAGTCTAAATGTTCATGGGAAAATTATTGTAGTAAACTTTTAATATGGCAAGGCAACTCTGGGCTACAGTTTAGCTAAATGAATGATAACATGAAATTATATTAGAATGACATTTGGGAAATAAACGTTTATCAATGGTTATATAAAGCCTGGGAGTCTCCTCAACTTGCCCATATGTATAATCCTCCATAAAGAGATAATCTTCATTCTAAAAAATAAAGTAACTTTCAGTGCAATCTGCAGTTTCTATATCAGGAATGTAGTGACTCAACTCTAAAGTTTTAAAAAAACAACTTGAAAGGAATTATCTATTTGTAGTACCTAGTATCTGATATAGTTTACTCAAAGTCTGCTATAAAATCAAAGAGGATTCTCACAACCCTGACGTGGCAGTTTCCATCACCACTGATACTTTCTGTATTTTAGATAGTCTCTTATACCCGTTTTTCTTCCTCCCTTTTCCAGCAATGGTTTAGGTCCCTTGTGGCTACTAAAGGAATATTTAGAAATAATTACTAAGGTTTCTCTCCATATGTTCTGCACAGATCTCATTCAATAGCACCAATCCCATCAAATTAAATATTTTGAGCAGAGCTCAAGCTCATAGAGGAGAACACAGTTATTTTATCTTTATCTATGAATTTTAATATGGCCACATTTTTAAAACAATTAATGCAGACCTAATGCCGCAGGCCAGCAGTTAGAGAGGCATTTCTCAGTTTGGCAGAGTCATAAATCTGACTCCAACTCAGAGATGTTGCTTCAGTGTCCTGAATACACAAGTGTCTGAGCTATTTTTATCCAGCTGTACTCTGGCTATTTGTATGCTTGCTCTTTCAAATGTAATGTAATGCAACTGGGTCTGTTAAGAGAGATTCAGAGCTATTTCTGTCACACAAGATTTCCACATCAAATAGTGATTACCATTTCAACTTTAGTAATGATAGTACTATGTAGCACTTTGCTAGTTCTCTTGTATAAAATGTTTACCTGGAGGTAATCTTTTCAGACTTCTATGAAATCTGTTCCCAAATAAGTTCATACAGGACTGCAGCATTAATAACAGAGGTTGACAAGGAACCTGTAGTTAGTCCCAATTAATTTGATCCATTTCGTAAATTGTTGAAAAGTAATTCAATACACTGGTACATTTCAGTGATGCAATGAATCCATTTTAGGTAGGACTAGCAATAGAATTCAGGGAATTTTTGCTGTTTTCTTCATTCAAGTCAACTCCAACTTGGGAGAATAAATCTGGGGGTTTTCTTGGCAAGTTGCATTTGGAGGAGACATGCCATTGCTTTCTTCTGATAATTTTGGATTTGTCAACTAGAGGCATTGCAGCAGAGTCTCCACCAAGTCTTCATCCAGTTCTCGTACGACATTATGTATTAAACAAAACAGTATGAAATAAACTATTGGCTACTTTTAAAAAATGATATCACTTTAATATATGAGATTTCATTCCCATGATATTGTTGTTTTGTTAAAAACTTGCATCATAGCTTTCTACTGATTTCGCAGGTTTTGGATCTATAGTGGTTCATTGGTGTAAATTATTTCAGTCCTTTTTATGAGCCCCATCTCTTTTATTTACCCCATTGTAACCAGGGGTAAAAATGATCAGTTGTTTCCTGCACAAATGTTTCTGAAAGTCAGTTACATTGTGGGACAGATGCCAAGTGCATATTGTAATCTATATCTGATGAGGATATTGATCATCACTGCATTATCCTCATATGCCATGCTTCACCAATGCTTTGATTTCCATATATTTCCATATATTTAGGATTGCATCTTTCACTGATCTAGATCAATCTCTTCAATGAAGGTGTACACAACTAAAGTACTCCAGAAGGATAGCCATTCAACCAATGTTTAAAACATTAATGACGCTATTCCAAAGTTTCTGAAGTTTCGAAAAGTAATGGATGTTTTGGTTTTAAAAAATCGGAATTCAATTCCGAATCGAACCACCAGCACCCTCTACATCCAAAATGGGTTTTGAACCATTTTTTTAAAAAAAATCAACCAAGCCATTCAGGAGAGAGGTCATGAAAGAAGTGAATTTTATTATTGAAGCTTCTTGTTCTTCCTGGTGGCCCAAGTGTCAGCAGGGTGAACAAATGAGACAAATAGCTTAGCAAAGTACAATGATTGTCTTTCATTTTCTCACGTCGGAAGAGAAAGAGGTGATGTAAGACAAATGTCTGTGGGATATCGTTTAAACTGAGAAAGGAAATTAAAGTTATGAAAATATGGAGCTTCTGTTCCCAGGAGGAAACTGCTTCAGCAAAACCTGACAGGTGCCTCTTGGGAGGGAAAAGCAAACAAGCACTTTATAAATTGACTGAGAAGTAGCCCTGTGGGAGATGATAGTAGAAGAAACACAAACAATTGGCTAGAATTTTATAACAGGAAATCTTTCTCGGCAAGGAAGAGACCTGAAGATCAGATGCTGAAGTCAGAGAAAAAAGGAGGTATGTATAAAGAATCATAGAGTTGGAAGAGACCTTGTAGGCTATCCAGTCCAACCCCCTGTCAAGAAGCAGAAAAATCACGGATTATTTAATTTTTTTTTAAAAAAGAACAATTACAAATATTCTTTAAATTCGAAGGGCCAGGATATGTCAAATATAAGACTACAATTATAATTAAGATAAAGTATAAAAAGGAATGTACAAAATCATTTAAGTGATCTGGAAGTGATAGGGAAAATGTTTATAAGTATATGTGTTATACAGACGTTTGATACTGGTCCCCCCCCTTTTCCCTTTTCTCTCATTTCCTACTTTTCCTTTTAGCTTTATTCACTGTAGTAGAAACCAGTTATTACAGTCATATCAATGACTTTCTATTCTTGAGCAATGTGCAAATGTTCTGTGGGTGTATGCATGTGGGTTGCTTCCCCCCTTTATTCCCTTAGTTTAGGGCTTTCTGTGTGTATGTGGTATATAAGTGTGTATGTATGTAGATATATATGTGTATGGATATATATTTCTTACTTTATTGTTAACAGTTGTCTATGTGTACATGTCATTCACCAATAAAAATGTACTGCAAAAAGAAGAAGCAGGAAAATTGCATTCAAAGCACCCCTGACAGGTGGCCATCCAGCCTCTGCTTAAAAGCCTCCAAAGAAAGAGCCTCCACCACATGTCGAGGTAGAGAGTTCCACTGCTGAAACAGCTCTCATAGGAAGTTCTTTCTAATGTTTAGGTGGAATCTGAACATTGTACTGTGTCCTTGTCTCCAGGGCAACAGAAAACAAGCTTGCTCCCTGCTCCCTATGACTTCCTCCACATATTTAAGCATGGCCTTCATGTCACCTCTCATCCTTCTCTTCTGCAGCCTAAACATGCCCAGCTCTTTAAGCCAATACTCATAGGGCTTGTTCTCCAGACCCTTAATCATTTAAGTTACCTGTTCTCAACATCTCCCTTAAATTGCAGTGGCCAGAATTGAATATAGTGTTCCAGGTGAGGCCTGACAAAGGCAGAATAGGGTAGCATGACTTCCCTGGATCTAGACACTATGTTCCTATTAATGCAGGCCAAAATCTCATTGGCTTTTTAGCTGCTGCATCCCATTGTTGGCTCATGTTCAACTTGTCCATGAGGACTCCGAGATCTTTTTCACACATACTGCTGTTGAGCCAAGTGTCCCCCATTCTGTATCTTTGCAGTTCATTTTTTCTGCCTAAGTGGAGTATCTTGCATTTGTCCCTGGTGAATTTCATTTTGTTAGTATTGGCCCATCTCTCTAATCTGTTAAGATCGTTTTGAATTCTGCTCCTGTTTTCTGGAGTATTGGCAATCCTTCGCAATTCGGTGTCATCTGAAAACTTGATTATCATAGCGTCTAACTCTTGATCTAAGTCATTAATAAAGATGTTGAACAGGACCAAGCTCAGGACAGAACCCTGCGACACTCCACTCGTCACTTTTTCCAGGATGAAAAAGACCCACTACAACTATCTCAAAGACAGAAGTTGCAATTGCTAGTGAACTTGTATCTATAAGATTTTTTTGTGTGATTCCAACTATATAATCTACACTCTGGCCATTTGGGCTTCCAACACATTAACAATAGTATTGTCCAAGTAGTCGTATTAACATCACCACTCTCCTTTAGGATTTCTTGAACAGATCTTTTGGGAAAATTTATAGTGGGAGAATAAACAGACAGTGTTATATATTCTACTTATTTACTACTATTACAGTAAAGCAAGTTATATAGGAATATATTAATCTATGGTAGGCTATTAAATCACACAGACATTTATCTATGGAACTGTATTTTTATTTCTAGACATTTCAGAGTCTGAGTTTATGTGTAAGTGTGCAGCATCTGTAAACATCCCATAGACTTTAGGAAAGTATGCATATCATCATTTACAATGAATATTTCACGAACCTAAAAGCATATAGTTCTTGCAGTAGAGTGAAGCATCTTCATTGTCATAATCTGTTAAAGGAACAACACCTTGAAAAAGGAATCTGTTGAGGATCTGCCTTGGATGTGCTCCCTGGGGCATTCTGGGTGCCATAGTTCCCTGACTCCTACGGCCTCCAGAATACTTCAGTGAACTTATCTAAGGCATGCCGCCACCAATGGCTGCTGGAAATCTTCATCTGGAGGCACTTTCTTGGGCCTAGGCAAGCCCAGTGGGCCTTAGGAGGTGAGCGGTGAGGATGGAGGAAGTCACAGGGAAAGCCCATAGGGCCATCACCCCCTGCCGGTCTCCATGGCAATGTGGCCTGCCACTCCTCCTCCCCATGCCCTCCCTCCTCCAGGCCATGCCACTGAGATTTTATTCTTTTTAAAATTATTTTTAATTTATACCCGGTTTTACAGGCTTAAAAAGTCATCTAGTACGCCAGAAAATATGTTAGTTTAAATCAATTTTGGGGCTGTCATGACAAAGAGGTGTCTTCTTTTCATATGTAGTGGACTTGTATAAAGATTAAAAGTTAGTGATCCAAAATGTATAAGATGGTCCAAAATATTTTAAATGTATTTTTGTATTGTTGGACATGATGGATAAAGAACTGGATAGCAAATATAGATTACTGTATATACTCGAGTATAAGCCTAGTTTTTCAGATCTTTTTTAGGTTGAAAAAGTCTCCCTCGGCTTATACTCGAGTCAAGGTTATTTATAATCTCTCTCTGTTATAAATACATAATAAATGTATTATTATTACATTTATTATTTTATTTTATTATTGTTATTATTACATTTAATATTTTACTCTATATATTATTGTTATTACTACATTTCCATTATTTTACTCTATTATTATTGTTATTACATTTCCATTATTTTACTTTATTATTAATATTATTATTATTACCTTTATTATTTTACTCTATGTATTTTATAGAAAGGATACACAAGCACATTCACATTGAAAAAGGTCAGAATGGTTTAATCAGAGTTGGGCAGTCTTATCTTGAATTACAGTGTTATGTAAATATTCAAAAACCTACTGATGCCTCAATTAATGTAATTTTATTGGTATCTAGTTTTATTTTAAAATTGACCCATAGCTGCTGCATTTCCCACCTTTGGCTTATACTCGAGTCAATCCATTTTTCCAGTTTTTTGTGGTAAAATTAGGTGCCTCGGCTTATATTTGGGTCGGCTTTTTTGAGGGCTGCTCTGCTCCTTGGTTAGGGACCTTCAAACTTGTGACCAACCTTTCCATTATTTTTGCCTGTATTGGAGTTCTGTGTTTATCTTTGTCACAACTTGGGGGTAGGGGGAAGTTGGCATGGGCCCGGGATCTCCACTGTGTATCTTGTGTATACAGGCTCAGGTCTGTTTATTCCTGCTTGGAAAAATGAATGCAGGTATATGGATTGGCTTTCAGGTGAGCTCCTGCACAGCACCCTTGGGGGGTTGGTAGAAATTTTCATCTGTCAATGGGTCTCCAGCTATCAGTGTTGAGTTCATGCCATTGCCTCAGCACGTGAATTAACGATGTTGGATCCAGGACCCATGTCTCGTTGCCAACCCTGCTATGAACTGTAACTAACTAACTAATTTTATTATTTATGAGTCGCCGTCCACAAATGTGCTCCGGGCGACTTACACAGCTTGGCATTTACAGACGAAAATATTAAAATATTAAATATTAAAATGTTAAAATGTTAAAATATTGGAATAGACAGATTCCAGTCACTGATTGTCACTCATGCATATGCTCTTCTAAATAGCCATGTCTTAAGTGCTGCCAGAGATGGAGGCAAGTCGAGGATGGCTCTTTGGTCTGGCGGCAAAGAGTTCCACAGGGCAGGGGCCACAATAGAGAAAGATCTGTCTCGTGGACTCCAGATGAGCCTCTCTCAGACCTGGGACACAGCAAAGGTTCTCGTAGGGTGGCCGTGGTGCTTTTAGATGAATGGGTGGTATCAGATGGTCTTTTAGGTATATGTAGGACCCTGGCCCCACAAGGCCTTAAATGTCAGCCAGTGCAAATGCTGTAAGGATGGCGTTATGTGACATCTCATTGGTGTTTTTGTGAGAAGCCTAGCGGCAGCATTTTCTGCAGTCTGGATCTTGCGGGTTACTGACCGAGGCAGACCCACATATAAAGCGTTGAAATAATCCAGCCTTGATGTAACCGTAGCATGGATTACCGTGGCTAGCACCTCCGTTGGCAGATAGGGCGCCCGTTGCCTACAGGTGGAAGAAGGCCCTTTTACTCGTTGAGGCAATCTGGGCCTCCATCGTCATTTTAGAGTCCAGAATGACACTGAGGCTCTTCACAGTGGAGGATGGAGTCAGCGGTTCCCCTTCAAAGGGTGGTAGTGGGTTGACTAGTTCTGATGGGCGGCCCGGCCACAAAATTTCAGTCTTTGCTGGATTTACTTTCAGTTTGTGGGCCCGTAGCCATCTCGTCACTGGGTAAAGTTGTCAGGCACCGAGTTTGCTCCAGGCTCCAGCTTCTTTTAGGAGGAGCTGAGTGTTTAGGAGGCATTCCACTCCAAGCCCAATTTCTGGCTCTCACTCACGCCTGCCGGAGAAGTGATCTTCTCTGAGTGTCTCCACTGAAAGTATGAGGGTGATAACTGACCAGACTTACAATGGACTGTAGCTCAGCAATTCAGCTACAACAGAAGCAAAAACCATGGTGAGGAAATGAAAGCTGGTCTATCTCGGTGGCAATGGAGTCCTCAGCAATGACCTAAATGTTGTCAGCTACTGAGAGTAGCTGATTTAACATTATCTGAAGAGAAAGGGATAGAGGGCAGTGTTCAGTCTGGGGATGTCGCAAGCAAAGAGGACCCTCGGTTAACATTAAGAGTTGCCTATAATATTGGTATGATCAATGTAAAAGTCTGTGAGTTTGTTCATGTGTGGGAGTCATAAACCTTTCCTTGCATTGGAGGTGGGAGGAGTCCTCTTTTCCTCTCAATATGAAATTATAGTAACCACAAAGTGTACAATGACCTAAATCCTGCTGTTACTCTCAATGGACATTATCTCAGTAGGTAAAAACAACAACATATTTTACTGTGTTGTTGGTTTTCATGGCTGAAATCAAGTTTTTTGGGCTGTATGGCCATATTCCAGAAGCATTCTCTCCTGATGGTTCACCTGCATCTATGGCAGACATCCTCAGAGGTTGTGAGGACGCTAGGAGAGAATGCTTCTGGAACATGGCCATACATACTGTTCCAAGTATTTCCTAATGGCTTGAGGCGGGGTACAACAGAGTCAAAATATATGAATATGCTAGTAATTTATATACTATATATAAATTTATATACTATATTCTGTCTGTAAGACTCAACTAGAGTAGATCCTTTCAATGAGCTATTACTATTGATATAACTGAAAGACTGTTCATAGCTTGGGCATGTTCCTAGATCTTTCTTTCCATATATATATATATATATATATATATTCACACAACCACGGCTGGAAATAACACTTTATTTATTGAAGTAAACAATGTCCAAAAAATAACAGTAAACATGAAAATATCCAAGGCAAAAAGCATTCAAGAAAATCCCAGGAATTGTTCCCAAAGCCTCAGGCTAAATAAGTTGTAAGGTCTCTGAATATACAGTAAATCCACTAAGAAGTAAGAGAACTTAAAACTAGGTTAGTCCCAAAAAAGGAAAGCTCAAAGTTCTGTCATGAATGACCAAAAAATCATGAAATCAGGAGTTCATGGAACGGCTTGCAGTAGAATCGAAAGTTGACCAGGAACTGAATTTCAACCTTTACAGGGCTAATAACAAGATCTCAACGTTCTAACATTTCCCTCCCTTTTCCCTGGGAAAGTAACAGCTGCGGTTAGAATCAGCAAGCCAGGTGTCTCGATTCCCGCCCACTGGACTCTCAGAAAAACTAAATTCCCTTGACTGCTTTTCCAGAGTTTCATCAGCTTGGCCCTGCACTGAAAATCACACAGATCCCCGCACACCACCACAACCCACAACCCCTGAAGCCGCAGAAGCCACAGGCCCAAGAGTAAGTAACCTGGACCCATCTATGTGGGGCTTTGTACTTTGCCCAAGAACTGATTGTCAACCAGTGGAGTTACTTTAATAGGGGTGTAATATGTTCAATCCTATAACTAGTCTGGCTGCCATGTTGTGAACGAATTGGAATTTCTGAATTTGTTACAGAGGTAACCCAATGTACAGTGTATTTAAGAAGTCCAACCTTGAGGTTACCAGTATGTGCACTACCATCTTCAGGTCTTCTTAGGAAAGGGTGCAACTTGCATTTCAGCTGAAGCTGGCATCTACCTGGGCTAACATTTGGAAAGAAAGATCTAGGAACATGCCCAAGCTGTGAACAGTCTTTCAGTTATATCAATAGTAATAGCTCATTGAAAGGATCTACTCTAGTTGAGTCTTACAGACAGAATTCATATCAAATGTATTTCTTTGATACCAATTGGGCAAAGAGGCTTGGATAAAAACTTAAGAGGCAGACTTTTTCAAGGACTTCTTAGTAAGAAGATTAAGTCCTGTTTTCTATCAAAACAAAGGATCATGTCATTCTCCTAATATAAAAATAACTTACTTTCAAAAAATCTATAAGGAATTCATCCTTTACTTTCATTTTAAATGCCCCGAAAACCTGTGCAAAATATATAAATGGATATGCTATGCTGTTTAGTTTCAGATTTGCTAAACTTATATGACAGGCATATAAATCATATTATTAAAGGACTTAAAATATACAGAAGCCTATATGTGCTATCTGTATATGTGTTAAATCTTTATGGTATTAGCCCTGTGCTTCTTACGTTGTGCTCCTTACCTTCCGAGATATAAATGTGCTAGCACATTTCCATAAAATGCATGGGACCTGATGGCTGTTCATTGTTCTGGTGATTCATTGAAAGTACTTTACGCTTATTTGTCTCCTAGACCAGCCATCTGCATCGGAAGTGGGGAATGCTCTTTGATTTGCTGGTGGGCACCACAGTCTCGCCTATGCAGGGAATCCCTCCCAGATGTTCATGACATCAACAGAGCTTAGCCAATCATTGTGAAGCCGAGTCCAACTTGGGCCGGAGGGGGAAATTCAAAGGAGAAAAAGTGCAAAATGGTATGGTTCAAAATGGATTCATGATTGTCTCTCTTCCGTGTTTAGAGACTTGCAGCTCTTGCTGGAAAAATTATTGTGTTTTGATTAGTTGTATAAACAAAGTGTTTTAAGCATCTTTTCCCTTGGAGTTGCAGGTGCAAGAAGAGAATTGTATATTTCAGTTCCATAAGAAGCAAGGTTACAGTTAGTCAAAATAAAGTTTAGCTGTAGGTGTATTCTGCATAGTTCAGCCTACTAACTTATGACCAGGGGCGGTCTAAGGTAATTTTAAATAGTAGGCGAACATTATTTTGGTGCCCCCCCAAAAAACATTTTGCCGGCCCCGATGTAAAACAAATATACAATTATAATATCACAATACCATTAGTATATACAATATATTATACCATACTCATACTATATTATACCATAATTATATTATACTACATTACCATATAATTATATTATAATATATTGACATTATAATATAATGTAACATTCTATTATATTATTATTATAAAATAATAACATTTATTTAAATAAAATTATCCTCTACTAAATATTTTCATTACTCCTATAAAACTCAAATAACCCAAAATAAAGTAAAATAAAATAATATATTATTATTATTTTGTACAATACCACTATACTGCAATATTGTTTGTAATATTACATGTAATAAAAAATATATCATTATTCCATTGTTATATTGTATTTGTATTATATTGTATGACAATATTAAGCAGAACTGTATAATAATCAACAAGAAATGCAATGTAAATGCATCAAAATCAGAATATATTACCTATCACCCAACTCATAATTCATAGGAGTCACCCATAAGTCCAAAATTAGGATCTCAATGTAAATGTAAATGTCTGAGGAACATCGGCAGGGCCAGGATGGCGCCCCATGCGGCCAGGATGGCGCCCCCTTCCCAGATGGTGCCCTAGGCGGCCGCCTACTTGGCCTATCTTGTAGGACCACTCCTGCTTATGACCAATCATATTGGACAAGAAAGGAGGAGCTATGGCTTGTTGTTTGAAAACTATAAATTCCCTCCATCTTTTATGTTCTCATTTCTTCTCTGTAGTTACTGCTGCTGTATGTTGCTTTACTGCTTTTTGCCATTTTTAATTTACTGAGTTGCCTCCTTTCCTGAACTATCCAAAAATCCTCATTCCACATTGTTCTGAATACCCTGCAGAAACTTGTTTAAGTTTCACATATATATTTCTTTTTCTGGACAGTTGTTGACATTTCTGTCCATAAAAATGTCTGTATTGTAATGTTTTGGTATCTCAGCTTCCTTCTGCAGCCGGCATCCATTTCAGCTGACTTGAATAAATTACTTTGATGGCTTCTTCTTCAACTTGGTGATGTTTCTTGATTTAGGTACCAGAAAAGATGGGCGGTAGAATGGTGGACACATCCCAATAACAATAAAATCTGAGGTCACAGCCTGATAACAATAAAAATAAGTTGTTAGGTACACCATAAAAATAGTGGTGCTATCAACTGATTTACAGTAATAATACAATTTAGTTGCATCTTTTTGAAATGGAAAATCAAACTAATTCCCAGCCAGTAATTATTTGTCACTTGGGTAGCATGCAGATAATTTGACAATGTCAATGATGATAATGCTATGAAAAATGGACTATGGATAGGCTTCTGTGTTGTGTTTGCTGAATTTGATTCTAGATAAGGCTAGACAGCCAGTATTATTGTAAATAGCTTTTTGTTTTTAACTAATTTTTAATCTAATTTAATGTATTATGCATATGTATTATCTTGTATGTAGTGGCATTGAATTGTGCCTGCTGTAAGCTGCCCTGAGTCCCCCTTCAGGGGTTGAGAAGAGTGGGGTACAAATGTTTGAAATAAATAAATACTTGTTGCTTTCAACCTCTATGGTCCAGGGGAGCCATGCCAACAATAAAGCTCAGTGTGCATGACTAAATTAATCAGTTAAAACAACATGATTGCCATGAGAATAAACTATGGGACACCTTCAAAGTGCATTGCTGGAGGCTCAGTGGAGGTCAGATGCAAATGTACCAAGAGAATACATTAATGCTTCCAATTCCTTATGCATGTGTGCCTTTCCTCTGAACTAGTGTATCAGAAGCATTCAGTGAGAACTGAGACCCACTGAAGTGTATTCAAAGACTATTTCATTATTTCTTTAAAGCATTCCATATTCTATTTCCATCCCATTGACATTGTTTTGCCAAAAGGATCAATAGCTAATTACATTAAGTTCATATCCTTCATTAACCCATTTGCGAAACAACATACTGAAGACATCTCTCAGGTCTTGCTCTCCTCTAGATTAGAAAAATATTCACATGCTGCCCTTTTGGCAGGATAATCATGGCAAGGAGCAACTACAAATCAGTTTCTGGTATGCATTGCAGAATTATATGCAATGTTGACATAATTTTTAACACAAATTTTGCATACCCATGATTCAGCTATTCTTTTAAAGTGACATAGCCTGAAATATAAATGAACACAAATGATCCAAATCCTATAAACAAAATGCTTAATATTGGAAATTTAGGGGGATGAAGGAACGTTTCATTTGTGGGGGTCAAGATTTTATGGATGAGGATGTCTATCCATTGATGAATCTTCTTAAAAACACAGTTGATAGCTTCTCTCAAACTCGAAATTCCAAAATGTAGCAATTAGTAGGGAATAGTATCTTTATTATACAATGCATAATCATTTGCTCAACATATACAATTAAAAGTATTTTTCAAGGATTTATTCCTTTTCTGTCACTTTTTCTTCAAATAGAGATAGTCAGATAGTTTATTTTCACTGCTTATCACATATATATTTATTTATAAGGCAATTCCAACTGCTGATTTTTTTAAAAAATTCTGGACAAAATTCCATGCTTAAAGACTTTTAATTGTATCTCTCATTCTGAGGTATTGCTTCTCTAAATTAGTATCTCAAAATATGTTTCAGCATGTTTTTGAGGCAGCAAATGAATCATAAAGTCCACAGCAGTACATAATAGAGGGATGTTTCCAACAGCACTTTAGTCTGGGAAATATTGGAATTTGTAAAAATCAATTTTCTCAAGCATCTTTACCTCAGGTTAGACACATTCATTCTAAAATCCAATAGTTTTATATTTTTGGTGTTGTTTTATTTGCTTCCACAAAAACATTTTTATTAAGTGGACCAGAAGCTAGGTAGAACAGGGACTCTTGTTCTGTTTAGGAGTTCTGTACAAATACTGCATATACTTGTGTATAGATTAGCTTCATGTATAGTTTGAGGGCACATTTTAAAGCAAAATTATGGATTTTGATCTGAACCATGGATATGTTGAGGGTCATTCTGTGGAGAAAAGAAAGCACTAGTGCCATCCCCTCCCTGGCATTCGAGAAGACCAGAAGCAGCATCACAGGGTTCTCTACTTTTAGGTTCTCCTAGAACCGACTAAGTTCTCACCATTTGTCACTCTACTCAAAAAAGAGGATGCTTCCTTTTTTTAAAAAAAAAGTTAAGGTAGAGTAGTTACATTGATCCGTAGATATGCCAATCTATTTTGAGGTTGTTCTTGTGACTAGAATTGCTTAAGATATACATTAATATATACAGAATGTGTGTGTGTGCTCTACCTGAATATTTGTAAGATGGAGGAAAGTTGGCTGCAGCCAAGTGGGTGCTTGGTTTAGCGAATAGCCAGCATAGCCTCATTGTGCATTCATTCAATCCAGAGATGTAATTACATTATTTTTTTAATGCTGCTGTTGTTCCTTTTTAAAGCGCACTCCCATGAACATATGGTATTTGTCATAAAATTGAAAAACATGCAAATAAAATGCAATAGAGGTGTGGTTGCTGCTGAGAAACCAAATCATATGTGTGCCTTTCTACATGGGACACTGCAAAATGCTACCAGATGTTTCCCACTGATTTAACTAAGCTATGAAAAAGTTTGGTGGTTTTTCTTTTCTTTTCAAAATTGGACTGATACATATGATAACTATTTCATTCAAACCAAGTCCTTGAGATGAAAAACTGTATTCATAATTTCCAAATAATATTTCATTTCTATATCATGAACCTTACGCTTCTGGCAGACCAACAACACTGTGATGTACCATATAATGGTTTGAAATGGTTCTGTTATAACAATTTCAAAATTTTATCTTGGAATTGCTTTTAGACTGCTTATAAAAAACCATATAATCATATAATCATATATATGGTTTTTTCAGAAGTTCTCATAGATTGGAGGTAAGTTATAAATACCCTTAATAAATAAACAAACATATGGAGCTTTTTATACTAAGTCAGACCACAGGTATATCTTGATCTACCTGTGAATACCACAGGTATATCTTGATCTACCAGGTATTTCTTCTACTGATTACAATCTGATGTCTTACCTGGAAAAGATACTATGGGTTTAATTTGAAACCCTCTGAACATGTGTACTGAAACTGAACAGCAACCACGGCCCTCTACCCTGAAACTTTGTGCCTCAACTCTATTTGTTGTTAATTTGTGTACTGGATTATCACAGAGGGAAAGGAGGGGGAGATTTCAGGTCTTTTTTATTCTGCCCCAATTTCAACAAATCCCAAGAGTTCCAGAATTCCATTTCCTAATCTTATTATTTTTGCTGATCTTCATTGGGCACAGAGTTTATATGTGTTAGATTTCAACACAATCAGAATTGCTTCACAGTAATGAGAGATATCAAGTTGACTGTCTCTTGTGCACTACTTTTCCCCCCCAAGAAAGAGTATTGGATAGCAAGTGAGCTTATTATGTTCTGATTCTTTCAGCTCATGTTATAGACCCTGGTATAAGACAGTTCTCTTTTCTGTCCTCTGGGTATAACAGACCAAAGTGACTCAGGATATTCTGGTCATAAAACTTTGTCTTCTTGTGATCCGATTACTTTCTGATAGTTCAGGAGTCTATTAATTTTGTCTCTCTAGAATTTTTGAATTTACATGGAAGTTGTAAAGTGAGATTTTAAAGCTGTAATAACATATATATGTATATAATCGAGTACCTTGAAATCACATCAACTTATGGTGGCTTCATGAATCTTAAAGTGTTTTCTTCGATAGTAGATCTGATGAAATGAATCAGTTGTGTCTTGAATCTTAGCCCAAGTAGAGATATATTTCTAAATTAGGAGTATAAATCTTCATTTGTTTTATTTTTGAAGGCAGGGGGAAAAAATCAGCATTTTCCTACCATGTTGCAAAATATGAGGATTTCAGTGCAATGTTCAAGAACTATCTATCCTTTAGAAATAACTAAGGAAAGCCTATTTGCACAAATTTCACATATGATTTCCCTGTGTTGAAAACATAGTGTATATACTCATGTATATATCAATATCATGTATAAGTCAAGGGCAGGTTTTGGAATCAAAATTTTGGGTTTTAATTTATATATTGATTTCAGATATTTTAGTTGTGATTAACTTTTCTAACACCTCAGGGGTGTGTGTATGTGAGTGTCAGAGATGATGGCCCATATATAGACAGAAGAATATCACAATTTTAATACTAGCACAATACATTCACAGAACATTGTTAAGCAGACTAAAACATCAAAAAGAAAAAAAATCCATAGGCAAATGATTTTTGTTGTTTTTTAAAAAACTGATAATTTTGTCATGTTACTTTAGTATGAACATATTCTATGGTGATGCATGCCATATGCCAACAAATATGGGAAACACAAGAATTGCCATCAGACTGGAAAAAATCAACTTATATCCCCATACCAAAAAAAGGAAATGCTAAAGAATGCTCACATTTTTGTACAGTGGCACGTATTTTACATGTCAGTAAGGTAATGCTCAAGCTCCTGCAAGGAAGATACCAGCCATACATGGAGAGAGTGTTGCCAGATGTACAAGCTGGGTTTAGAAAAGGCAGAGGAACAAGAGACCAAATTGTCAATATCTGCTGTATAATGGAGAAAGGCAGTTTTATTGACTATTCTAAAGCCTTTGACTGTGTGGATCATAATAAATTGGGGCAAGTTCTTGGTGGTATGGGCATACCAAGTCACCTTGTCTGTCTCTTGAGGAATCTGTGTAATGACCAAGTAGCAACAGTAAGAACTGACCATTGAACAAAAGACTGATTCAAGATTGGGAAAGGTGTATGGCAGGGTTGTATAATCTTACCCAACCTATTCAACTTGTATGCAGAACACATCATGTGATGTGTGGGGCTTTACAAATGCAAGCTGGGGTTAAAATTGCTGGAATAGACATTAACAACCTTAGATACGCAGATTATACCACGTTGATGGCCGAGATCGAGGAGGAGGAGCCGAGGAGCCTTCTGATCAAGGTGAAAGAAGAAAGTGCAAAAGCTGGGTTGCAGTTAAACATAAAGAAAGCAAGATTCTGGCAACAGACTGATTTACAATGGGCAAATAGAGGGAGAAAACGTAGAGGCAGTGACAGACTTTGTATTTCTAGGTGGGCTGGTCCATGAGGTCATGAAGACTCGGAAGTGACTAAATGAACAAACAACAACAAAATTGTAACTGAAAAATATATTATATACTAAGCTAGCCGGACAACAGGGATGGCTCCTTTTTTTCTGAAATGAACAGAAAAGAGACAGTCCTTCCAAAGAAATTTCAAATAAATTGATTCCAGGTTACTAAAATTGTGTTTCTGAATTAGTCTGCACTTGCCAGTTATTTGTATGTTTTAGAAGATATGCTTTACGAATACTAATATGAATTTAAGTATGGAAAAAGAGCATGACAGCTGAAACATTTTCTGCAAAAAAGGCACTGTATAGGCTCCATATACATTTTCTAATATAAAAATTCAATGAAAATTATTTAGCTGGACTAATTTCATCTAGCCACACCCAGTGATATTTTGTCAAGCATGTAGATAAATTCAGGGTAATTATTTGGAACCAATATGTCCTCATATCTAATAGCCTCTGGAAACCAGCAATTGACCTAGGCTCAGATTTAGACTAATTAACAAGAAATCTATTTAAAAATGACTCAAAGCTATTAATTAATTTTATCAATTCTGGAAAGAAAAATTATGTCCTATAAATAAACAGAAAAATAATATAAGTTTACAAAAATGCCATTAATTCATATTTTTCGAGATATAAGCCTAGATTCTGCCTAATCATATATACTAATGGTTTGAAACATAAGGCATAAGTTCTCTGCATGTATTTTGTGTCAACATAAATATATGAATAAAGCATGTGGCTATATCTATTTTGTATCAGATACTCATTTCAACTCATAAAGCATATTTTTTTTCTCTGTAAGAAAAGCATGGGTACTTTTGTGCATATGATATTTTCCCCAGTGGTGTCTCCAAGAGGAAAGAATCTCACAACTGGTTTCCATTTCCTTGGCTGTGACTTAGGCATCAAGACTTCATCACTAAGGATACATTCCATATTTACATCTCTGTTCTAAAATTTAAAAAATTCACACACTCATAGATCTTTATTTTATTCATTTATCTACGTACATATTCATATTATCTGAAGAGAAACCAGAGTATCTACATATTCATGCACAGTCCACAATCCCAAGCCCTCAAGATGATGAGCCATGTGCATATAATAACTGTAAGATACAATAATAAAATTAGAAAAGATATTTTGTAAAAACCCCTCATGTGACAAACTGAGTAATAAAAATGTCTATATGCCTGGGCAGAGCATTCCCAAAGAGCTTTTTAAAAAGTTATCACAGTGAGTATTTCTTATCTGAAATGTCTGGGATCAGAATTTTTCAGAGGTTTTCAGGTCTTAGAATACTCACTTGTACATATTGAAGATGGGACTCAAGTCTAAACACAAAATTCATTTATGTTTCATATATAGCTTATACATAACCTGAATGTTTGTGCAAGAAAGAAAGTTTGTGTACATTGAACATCAGAAAGTAAAGAGGCCACTCTTTCGTGGGTATGTAGACCGTTTTAAATTTTGAAATATTTTGGATTTCTTAATTTCAGATATGGGCTGCTCAACTTGTGTTATAATACCATACAATCAATTCTTTCTTACAAAATACAACTTACAAAAGAAAATATCATTCTTTGCTTCCTTTTTATTATACCTAGAAGTGCTGTAATGCCAATAAAATCCCCAAAATCCTCAATTATTTTCATAAACAGAGAAAAAAGTGAATCCACTATCACAAAACAGCCTCGCCTAATGTGCTGTACATCTGTGGAGACAACACTAACATGGTGCATTCTGGGGCTTCTCTAAGTAAAAACACAAGAATTTGGCCATTTTTATTTTCTCTGTTGCAAATTGCTTTGCAATCCCTCAGAGCTGATCTGTTAAACCAGCTCAATAACTACAGTGTGTGGTTTGGGTTGCAATTATATTAGTATTGCCAGCTGCATTTCTCTGAGAGAAATGCCTGAAATTGTGGAGTAAATTAAAGTAGTTGTTCTAGTCATGGCACATTATCCACTCTTTTCCAGTCCAATTAATAACCTCTGCATTACAATACTCTGAGAGTTTGTACAAAATAGCTGCAGGTTGAGTGTATTCTCAATTCATTTTCCATGGGATTTCTTACAGAATGTGCTAACTTTGATCAGATATTGTTTTGCTTGGTGTATGTTTGTGTGTGTACAACATCAAGAGCAGTAGAATTGATGAATCTCTCAGGTACGCTTTACTTCATATTCTTTCTTTTTTTAAAAACTCACATTTTGCCCACTACAAGAAATCCTGTGCTTCTGTGAAACCCACATTTCCAACTACTATCATAACATGGGCATGTATGTTAATTCAGGGTGTGCAAATAGTAACATGAACATGATACACATTCAGGTGTTCTAGATATAGGAGAGATAAGAGAGATCCTCTTTCCATAATTTCTTTGTTAATGTAAAAATGACCTGTCTGAAGTGGAGTTTCCTTAAATCATGGAGGCTTTCCACTTAAGAACTCTGGAAGATCAAAGAGGTGGCTCATGCTTCCCATGCCTAGGAGAAATTCTTCTCTCCAAACTTCCTTTTCATATGAGCAATGCAACAATGGGATGGGTGGTGGCATTGATGTGCTCACTTCATATATTTTCTTAGCTCCTATATAGCACATCTGATTAGAGTGTAATAAAATAGATACATTGGGTGTACAATCATTTCCTTTTGTTTATTTGTTTGTTTTTGTGGAACACTGCAAAAACATCTCAAGAACAGAAATATTTTTTCTCGGTGTGTGCTAGAAAGCCACATGATACCAGCTTATAAAAGGATTTTTTCTCATGCCCATAAAATCTCCCTTACCATGTTTCTTTGACCTAATATTTGAAGTGGAGGCTCATTGTAGGTAGGTACTATCCCCACTATTACAAACCCAGATAGAACCAGTGCCTGAATCCTCCCCCCGACTCTTCATTTCCTTTGGGTTCTTGCCATCTTGAGTTTGGTTCCAAAACACTCCACACCCCATGCATGGATACAAACATTTGTGGCAAAATCAAGATTTGCTTGATATTTCCAAGCAATGGATATATTCATGGATATGGAGGGTTGATTGTATATCCTAACTTTCTTCCAAGAGTAGGAGACAAGAGTGTGAATCTCTAATAAGAACATAATTTGTAGGCACCACATTGCCTAAGAGTCTCAACTGGGACTCTACAAATAGGAGGCCTTCAAGTACTGAGATTGTTTTCCGATGTCACAGACAACAGGCATAGCCTGGATATTCAGCATTGACTTACATCTTTATCATTGTCAGTAACCCGAGAAAGTAGCCCAAAATATGCCTGGTAATGAATGAATATTGGTCATAAATTCATTTTCACAAGTATTCTACATATATCAGATATAATAGGTAACATCAGGCTCATATAATGTGCTGCTCATCACGTTATGACAAGTGTAGTTGCATGCATTACTCAACTCTGGCCACATGGATGTAGTGATTCTGCATGTGTGAATCTGATTTGCATCTCCCCATGGAAATCTCCTGTCATATTTTGCATTCAAGAGAGGTTGAGCTTAGCCCTTTGAACGAAAATAAGTAGAGTCAATATGAACTGACTGCCAAGTATGAGTAAATACAATGGACTTGTTTCAATCATAAATAATATTACAGTCCCCAAATATCACTTCTGGAAAGCACTCTGTTGCTTATGCCAATGGCAATTTCTGCCTATAATCCCATTAATTCAGCTACAGTGCTGCGGCTGCTAACTCTTGGTATTTACAATCTTAAAGTTATTCCATCACAAAGGAAAGCAAAAGAGAAAGGAATCACCAAAAGAGATGGAAAGTCATTGTGCCATGCTCCACAAAGGCTTAAGGTTGGGTCAGATTTGAAATGCATATCGGCAAATCCATTATTTGTTGGACAAGGGAGGTGAATAAAAATTAATCCAAGAACAATGTTTTGAAATAAAGGGCTCCATAGAAGGAAGTTGATAACTTCTTAAACATTACATGACACCACTATACAAACAATATGAAACATTGGCAAATACCACACTTTCTTAATTAGGTAAGACTTCACTGTTAGCTTCAGAGAATTATATTTATAAGGAAGATTCTCAAGAGTCTGGTGCAACAATATAATTTCCATATGCTACTATGAATCATACCTATTCTTTTATTATTTGGACACATGTATCTCCTTTTTCCATATCTATGTGGGGAAGTAACCAGCGGTATAGTATAAATAATAAAAGTACAGCACATGTTAAAAGCAGCATGACGCAAGCAAATATTAGTAATACTGTGACAGTCAAATAAAATTATTTAAAACCCATTGATAAATGCTGGAAAGGGTTTTGCCAAATGCTTGTTGAAAAAATGTTTTTGGCAAACTTCACAGAAGCAGCTTTTCCACAAAATAGATGCTACTATTTTAAAGGGTCCATTCTATGCTTAAAAGAGGCATTACGATACTATAGTTGGGTGATGACAAAGTATACCTGCAGGTCCCCCTTATCCACTTATGCCTAAATTGATTGTTTCATGAGTCACATTATGAGTTCTAATCTCTCTCACTAGGGGATGGATAGATTTGTGGATGAGCAGACTTGTGGGTCAGAGCTAATACTTAGGATGTTGCAATTGTTGCAATTTCACAGAGCAGTTGCACAGTCTCATATACCAGCACGAAAATCTTCATTATCATACATGACTTCATTCATGCAATTGAGCCAATTCAGTGATCCATGTTCCCCAAATTGTACTTTTCTACTCCCCCCCCCTCAATGTTACTTCACTGCGATGGAATGGACCCTTCGCACCAATATAGTGATGGGAACATTATGGGACTGTCCAATATTGGCTGTCCCCCCCCATCCCCCCATCAATAGTCAATGGGATGATCAGGGGAAAAGGGAGACTGGCAACAAGTTGTGCATAGGGAGCATCACCAAAGGTGCCAGTCTTACTTCAATGCTAATTTACCTGCATCATGAAATAAAGTATTTGGAACTTGAAAAGAAACAGAGACATTAAAAACCAGAGACCCAGGCGACACAACAGGTTAAATTCTTGTGCTGGCAGGGCTGAAGATGTACAGGTCAATGGTTTGAATCCAGGGAGAGCATGGCTAAGCTCCCCCTGTCAACTCCAGCTTCCCATGTGAGGACATAAGAGAAGCCTCCCATAAGGATGGTAAAACATCAAACACCTTGGGCAACGTCCTTACAGATGGCCAATTCTTTTGCACCAGAAGCGACTTGCAGTTTCTCAAGTCGCTCCTGGCCTGAAAAAAAAAATCCAAAACACTCAGACAAAAAATTAGAGTGTTATGTTAATTTTTTGGCAACAGTTGTAACATTGTGCAGCAAGAAATCTGCAAATTATTCAGTACCCAGGGTAAAATTCTCCATCTGTAAATAAATAGTACCCATACTGGTCAAATTGGTTTGAGACCTGAGGCTAAAAATTGAACAAGTTTCTTCATGAAATACAACAACATCTTATTAAATTACTTACCAATTGCTGTCTTTGCATGACAGCCAGAATTGGCTATCTGAGATTAAATTCATAACTTTGCTTAGTGATAGGACCCATCCTCTTGTTTTGAAAGACAAAACGACATAGCATCTTGAAAGCAGCATCTGAGTCATGCTATCTCATGTAACATCTCACAGGCAATCAAATAAACTCTTTAGACATAATGTTGACATTTTTCAGAGTGGTGCCTGAAGCCATCAAGGAATGAAGGGGGGGGGGGTCTGGTGGAGCCCTTACTTCATTATTATGGATAAAAATGGGAAAGTCAGACATGGAAAATTCTTCAATTGATAATATTTTGAAAATGTTTTTTAAACGTAGCATTCTCAGGAGTAGGAAACCCTGATGAAAAGAATCCAAGAGAGGTGAGAAACTTCACAGAGCGGGACTTGCAAGGTCCATGGCGTCTTTTCAGCATCAATCTTGTTTTCAGGATCAATCTGTTTTTGTGTATTGAGGGGGGAGGTGTAGAATGTGTCAGACTGTAAAGATTTAAAACAATTGTTTTAGTTATGTGTAACTGTTTCTCTGAGTTTATGTTAGGAGAAGAAGCCTTTGCTATAATGAATGAATAGGGGCAGCTGTTTCTTGAATCAAGTAGGGTGTGGCAGCTGTGTTTGCATAAAAGCTTCTATGTTACAGTTTGAGGTGGCTGTGGTGTGGAGGAGAAGTACGTTGGGAGTATCGTGGAGTGTGCATACTGTGTGTATGCTGAAGAAGGCTTTTATTTTTATTTATTTATTTTATTTACTCGGCTTTTATGCCGCCACTCCCAAATAGGCTCGGGGCAGCTTACAGCCAGAAAGCAAAACAATATGCAATAAACAATATGCAATAAGCAATATAAAATACAAGATAAAAATACACAATAAAACAGCATTAAAAACACAGAATAGTTAGGACGGTCTGGCAGCATTGGTATGGCTTGGGGTTCCGCAGGGCTTATACCTGGAAAGCTAGCCGGGTGAGTCTTACATGCCCGCCTAAACGGGAGTAAGTCCTGTGTAGCTCGCGGAAGGGCATTCCACAGGATCGGCGCTATGACCAAGAAGGCCCTTCGGCGAGTGGCAGTTCTTTTGGCCACTTTAGCAGAGGGAACAGCTACAAGATTAGAATCCTCCGAATGAAGTGGTCTAGAAGGGTAATATGGGGTGAGACGGTCGCTCAAATACGCTGGCCCCAGGCCGTGTAAGGCCTTAAAGGTAAGAACCAAAACTTTGAAGGTAATCCGGTGCTAAATAGGCAGCCAGTGCAGACACCATTTGCTGTTTTTACTCTGCTAACTGTGGATATATGGGATTATATGTCCCATTATCCCTTCACCAACCGACAGTATGAAATAAATATATCTCCTGCATAGAATTATAGTTTTATCAGTATTCTTTGGCTCATCAAAATACAGCTCCCAAGATTTGATAGCATGGTAGTTAAAGTGGTGTCTAATGGTATTAATTCTATGGTGTACATGTACAGTCAGCGTCAGTCATCTCCTAAGATGTGGTTAGTTCTAACCTTGGCCTTTCATGTAGATTGCATCATGCAAAGATATACTCCTTTTTGTGGTCTTCTTTCCCTCTAATAACCACCTTATTTACCTGTCATTCGTTAAACTACCTGTTTTACTGTCATATGATTCAGCTAACTGTCAGTTACTTTACTGAGAACTGTTCTCAACCCACAAGTTGAGAACAACTGGTTTAGAAATATATAGTCCTGGTTGCCACTTCTTTCTTTTATGTAAATGAGTGAAACGGAAGTTCTCTACCAGCCTGCACCACAGGAAGAACACCATCATACCCACGTCAGCATAGCCAAATCTGTGCTTAAGTCCATCCAGCAGTTCACCTATCTGGGAAGCATCATCTCTTCAGATGTCAAGATTGATAAAGAGATAGATCACAGATTAGCAAAGGCATATAGTGCATTTGGAAGACTTCACAAAAGAGTCTGGAGTAACAAACACCTGAGACAAAGCACCAAAATAAGTGTGTACAGAGCTGTCTATTCTCCTATATGAGTCTGAAACATGGGTCACCTATCGCCAACACCTATGACTCCTCAAACGCTTTGCAGAATTCTAAATGTACACTGGACGGACTATGTGACAAATTTTGCTGTCCTTGAGCAAGCAGGGATCACCAGCATTGAGGCCATGCTATAGAAAACACAGCTGTGCTGGGCAGGGCACGTCTCTACGGTGAACTTGCCAGGGGTAAGCGCAAGAGAGGGCCCCCCAAAAGATATATAAGGACTCCCTGAAACAACATCTCAGGCTCGGCCAGATTGATCACCAACAATGATCCACCATGGCCTTACATCAGCTTGGAAATAACATCACCCAAGGAGACTTTCTGAGGGGCTTTCTGCAACCGAACTTGCCTATCTCAGATTGGCCCTTTTAGTAATCAATGTGCTTGTAAAAAGCGTGGGATGTGTTCTTCCTAGGAATCTTTGTTCACAAAGTAATGTCAGAGAAATTATAATTATATAATGTAAATGAGTGAAATAATTGTATTATATAATTGTATAATTATAATTTCACTCTCTTACATAAAATAAAGAATTGGTAACCAGGACCATATATTTCTAAACCAGTTGCTCTCAACCATGGGTCCTCAGGTGTTTTGGCCTACAACTCCCAGAAATCCCAGCCAGTTTACCAGCTGTTAGGATTTCTGGGACTTCAAGACTGAAACATCTGGAGACCCACAGGTTGAGAACCATTATTCTAAAGGATCTCCCATGTAACAAACGGAAATTTAAATGAGCCCATTTATTCCCAGGCCTCTTCTGTAGGAAAGTCACATTTGATGCAGTGGCAGCCCATCATGAATAACTTTTCCCTGGCAAACCATAGCTAAGACAATTTATTTCCAGAAATGATTCTCTCAAACCCCGAGATTTACGGAATCTCTTGTCCACTTCTAAAGCCTTTCTTTGAATAGATGATTTTTATTTACTATGAAGGTGCTTCAAGGCAATAATCTTCATTACACTTTCCTGTCAATATGGCTGACTATTTAAAGGTGCATCAGGAGCCAATAACTCATGTAAAAACAAAAACACATGTACAGCTGTCTTATTTACATTGGTTGCTTAATTCACAACTATAATATTCCACACTGGTCCTAGAGTCAGTCACTTGGTTCTCAACCAGGGTGGCAGTGAGGCACAATCTATATGAAACTTGTTCCACCCAACTGGACCATCTTCTCTGTCACTGTCATCACTGCCAGATGGTTGCAGAGCTCTATGAGAGCTTCTTATCACTGCAGGCACCCCATGCTGATATCAGCAGAAGCACCAACACAATCTGGGAGAAGGAAGGCAACACAGACTTGATTCATCTCCTTTTCCTTGTGCTGACAAGCACATGGAAAGGGAAATGGTGGTGGAGCCTGTGTGGACAGTGTATCACTAGGCATAAGATTCGGTTGTGCTGCCCACACTATGCCCAAAATAAAGGTTTGCTATGAAGTGTCAGTCAAATTCTGGAGCATACATCTTTGTTCCTTAGTGAAACTGGTTTACCCTGTTATAAGGCCCAGAAGTTCCTGGATGTCATGTTGACATTCAGGCATGACTTCTCAGTCATTGCAGATTATTGCTTTTGTGTAGAGAAGCATATAGTTTCATAATGAAAGATACAACAATTATCACCTAGGCCTGAACTTGTGGCTGTCAGTGTGGGCTGAGTGACAAGAGGACAACTATGAAGTATCACCAATTTTTATATTGGCCTGTCATAATGCTATTTTCTTTTCTCCCATTGTGCATGTAGAGGAAAAGAGGATTATGTAAATTGCAGATACCATGTGGCCCTTATGCTTATTGCTGCTGCACTGTGCCTTTAAAACATGTTTGACTTATGGAGTCCAAGGTGCACCCATCATGGGGGTTTTGTGGTAAGATTGGTTGGGAAATGTCTTCCTCTGAAACTGAGTGAGTGAGACTTGTCCAAGGGCACCCAAGAGGTTTCTATGGGGGAGCAGTGATTTGAACCTTGGTCTTTAGCACTGTAGTCCAATGCTCAAACCATTATGGCATGCAGGCTCATGGGGGTATAATGCTGATTACAGAATTTGCTATGCTATTGAATCTCAGAAATGGGAAGTATTGCCTTTTTAATTTGTAACACTCAGTTAGCAATGCCCCAGAAGAGACTTTTCCAACTTCTATTTAATCCATAGCAAAGCTTCCATGGTTTCGAGTGGGAATGTCTGTACTTTGATAGACACAGGGTTATGTAGCTCAGAGTTGGATTAGCAGTACTTTTTAGAGCAACTGTATAGATGCCAGTCACTTTAGAAATGTGAGGTCTTATAAATCAGCTGGATTGCTCAACTGAGTCATGAATGTCAAACAAGTATGGGAGTATTATCCCTGAAGCAGAAAATGCTTGCAAGCCTTATTATCTTTCTCCCTTCCAATCTCTCTCTCTCTCTCTTGCTCTCTGGCATACAGTAGTGTGTGAACTGAAATATGGATTGTAAAAAAGGCAAAACAAATATGAAACTAGAATATTTTTTCCTTTTGCGTAAAAGAGAATGAAAAGTTGTGGGCATAAGCATCTTTATTATTGATGTGCTCAGAGAGATTGCCTTCTCTGATGGGGGTTAGAAAAGTGAGTGGATCCTTTCTCTGAGTACAACCAAACCTTAATATCTATGAAATCTGCATGCAAGAATTCTACCAGCTTGAAAAAAGATATTGATTTTGCCATTTTATATGAGGGATGCTATTTTACTACATCATTGTATATAATGGGACTTTACCATCCCTGGATTTTGGTATCCCAGTGGAGGGGGTGCTACACCAAACCCCAATGGATCCAAACTGAAAATTCTCCTAAATTAATCCCACCACCATCACCACACACAAATACACATGTACTGCCAGGCACTTAAAACTGGTAACTATACTGGAAAATGGTAGGCAATTATACCAATAAAACAGTTGTTAGCATTTGTGTTTACAAAAATAATTCCTCCAAATATAAGGTCACCTAGCACACTAGTATAGAGACCATGTCTAGGCTTCAATGAGAAATATTGCACTGTGGGCCTTTCAACTGTTCAACAGAAGCAAATTTGTACACTGTGCAGAGGCTTCTGTTGGATGACCATAAGCCAGTCGGCTGGTCAGGTCATCCTCTCTGAGAATAATTAGTAACTTCAGGGGCTCTCAGATGTCCATGAAGGGCAAGGTATATCAGGAAGTCATCTCCTACTCTATTCTTTCCCTCTGGCTGCCTGTTGGCCAGAGAAAAACTCTAAATGCCTACCAACACCCCCCTCCCCCGTTGTGCCACAGCATTCCCAGTCCTCTCTTACTTCACGAGGAAGTTGGCCCACCTGGTGGACCATCTAAAAATGACTCCAAATATTGTATATAATTATTGAAATGTTGGGTTAAAAAAAAGAAATTCACAAATGTTAACACGCATATAAAATTAATAAAAATAATGATACTACCAAGAAAGAGAAATATATATGAAAATATATGTTAAATATGTGGAGATTAAAAATGTAAGTGGGCAAATTATATTGTAAAATGTAAGAATAATATAAAATATGTATTGTTTAAATGGGACTACTTGGAGTAAGTTTGTTACCAATGGAACTAAACTGTAAGACTGTTTGTTTTACTTGTTGCTAATACTGTCCATTGTTGTGCCTGAACATATTTTGTTTAAAGAGCTTTATTTTTTGAAACAAATGACTCTTGGAATTGTTTTAACTACAGAGAGCGAGCTTAATTGACCAAAATAGTACTCAGGTGAATACAGAAACTCAACAATGTAATCAACCTACCTTCACTCGTCTAATGGTTGGTAGAATTTTTTTTACACAAATGAGTTAATCAGTCATTCAAAAATGAACAAAGTTACAGACATTTGTAGATTTTCAATGGGGGGAAATAGTAAAATGACTAACATTTTTTTAAAATTGACAATTTAACTGTTTTTAATGTTGCCATTATTTTTATGGAACACTAATTTCTATCCAATGTTTTAACAGATGTCTCTCTTTTTCTCCTGTAGATGTATTGTTATGAAGGAAGTGGTAAAGGTTCTGAAATGTAAATATATATCTGAATATCAAAGTCAAGATTACCCATGCCATATTTTTTCAATGTTGCTATGAAAGCTGGACAGTGGTGAAAGCCTATAGACAGAGAATTAACACATTTAAAATGAAGTGCTGGAGGAGATTTTTGTGAATACTGTAGACTGCCGAACAGAGATTTGAGTGCAAAGCAAGCCTGAATCGTCTCTAGAAGTCAGTGACAAAGCTAAGACTGACATACTTTGGCAATGTCATGAGAAAACATGATTCAGTAGAAAAGGCAATCATGCTTGGTAAAGTAGAAGGCAGTAGGAAAAGAGGAAGACCTCATTACTGGTGGAAAGGCTCAATAAAGGAAGCCACAGTCCTGTATGTGCAAGACCTAAAGAGGATGACCTAGATCAACACAAATAGGATCAACATAGGATCAACACAAATTGAAGCAGACTGGACAATAATTCATTGACAAGCAATGCCTTATGATGTATCACTTTTTTCTCTTTAAGAGTAGAGGGAAATTCTTTTTTAAAAGTTACTACAAGAAGTGAAGGTCAAATCAATTCGGTTGGTTATTTACAATTTTAAATATACTGCCACAAAAGTACTTGGGGTAGCTGCTCACATAATACTTTCTCTTTCTGATGTGTCACAAGGCTATTCAATTATCTGGTAAAATTCTTCTCATAGTTCTTGAAAAATCAAAGAAGTGCTTAGAAGATACAGTTCTGATTGAGGGAAAAATACAAGAAAGGAAGGTACATGAAGGGAAAGAAACTTCCTGGTGTTCCAGCTCTCTAAAGCTTTCTTCAGAGGTACCTGGTGGCCCCAATGTAAATGGGACAGGGAATCTAAAGTTTTCATTAAAGAAGCTGTCCAGGGTGCTGAACCCTATCTTATAAGTAGATTCAACACCTTACATAAGCCCTCTTAAAGTCCTTCTTAAATTGTTAATTGGATTCTCTATCCTTCTGCTGGTACAAATTATTCAGTGAGTTGACTGAGCAAAAGACATGGTACAATACATAATTTCAATGAGAGGTACATCTGTCCTGCACATTTGTTATTGCTATATAGATTCTGGGTATTGAGTTGTTATCCATTAACATTTTAGCTCTGATACTTGTTTTATCTATCTATCTCCTGGAAACCGATATTGCCAACATTTACATTAACTGGATCAGAGATGTGGCATCCCTCATCTACACAAAGGGGAAAACCCCCTGAACCTGCTGCAATCAATGCAGATGATGTATGGTTAGTTCTGCAGCATAACCACTTCTAGCTGTTCTCCCATCCGTTACATGCTAGTTACTCATTAGCTTCCAGAAACTCCAAAGTGATCTGTGGTGTTTTTGATGTGTGGATTGCTGGTCAGGTTGGACCTGAGTCAATCCAGTGTCCACACACCAAAGATACATTGCCCTTTCACTGCCCTTTTACAGTTTCCTGTAAGAGCCTTGCTATCAACATCACTTCTATTGATGTTACAATAGGGTATGCAGTTATGTGATCATATAGGAAGAGACAATGTTTTAACCCATTGCACCACTGGGAGTTCCTAATCCATGTAATAAAGTCCTTCAAATTGGAAAGCCAATAGTTCGAAATCCTGGGGTGCTGACTTGATGACACACTTTGCTAGCTCTGAACTCAGGCCATAACTTCTAACTACCTACACAGCCATGTCAAAGGAGGTATAGTATACTGTACAACATTCCTCGTAAATCACATCATTCACCAATCTACCCTTAGGGCAAATGATGAATGAGGCGAAATTCCCCTGTGCCTTTTTGGGAACTATTCCTAATGGAGAAACACTAAAATTAGGTGTGGGTGGTGCAACAAAAGGACCTACTTTCCTTAATTTCTTTGTTAATCTTATCTCTTAACTATGCATTCCATACCTGTTACAGATTTTAAATTGTGAGCCCACAAAGGGGCTCTGGGACCCTAAGCTGGGATATGAAAATCACTTTAAAGCAAATAATTGTTCTGCACCAACATTAGAATAATCCTTTAACCAAAATTCTAACTGTCCTAAGTTAGTTCCCAGTAGTTCCCAAAGGGTCCCAGCCCAATTAACTTTGGACAGTTAGAAGAGGGCTCGAGCCCTCTTTGGCAAACTGACCCTCCTTTTGGTTAACCCAAAAGGGTTTTGCATTGTTGAAATGCTTGGCTAAGTGTGCATCACTGCAGATGGAACAAGGATGTTGAAATCTGCAGGGTTTATGGAAGGACACCCCCTGGAAAGAATATTCCCAACACAAAGCTTTAAAAAGTATTTTATCTATGTGTTTTCAGTGACTTGTGAGCCCCCAAAGAAATTGTGCTCATCCTGTTGGGTGCTGACAATGTCCAATTAGCCATGGGGGTGAAATTAAGCCTGAAACATAGTGGTGATGGTCCACTGTGTTGAGCCCACCTGCACCACTGGTTGATCCCAGTGCCATGTGCTAGCGTCTTTATTACCTGTTGTTGGAGTTGACAACAACAATGACAACAACAACAAAACAACATAATTTTATTTCTTACCGACCTCTCCTCTTATATCATCATCACCACCACCACTATTATCTGAGAATTATTCTCAACCGTCACAATTTTAATCCAAAATGCTGGATTTTTTCCTCTTTGTGTTGCCTAGTTCCAAACCCCTTTCGACTAATAATTCACTAGGAAGGAATGAGATGACAGAGCGTGTTTGGATATTGAGGGGTGGGGAAGGCCAATTAAGTTAAGCTTGGCTTGGAAATAAGCCTAGCAATTTTCTAATGTGCTGGAAACAATTCAGTTTCTCAGCCAATTTCGTTTCAGCTTCATGAAACATATCCATCTTCCCTTTTTTCTTGGGGATTACAATTCCCCTCTGCTTTAGAGACCCATCACTGTTTTCCATCATGAGCAGCAATAATTGCACCAGTCATCATTTTTGTCTCAGAATGATTTGCATGCTCAATAAACAACGTATCTCCCACTAAGCAAAAGAACAAAAAGAGCTGGCGTGTGAACGATTTGTGATACTACATCAGATACATTCCTCTTATCCAATGAGTATTTTTACTAGTTGCTCTTTCAATGTTTAAGTCCTAAAATTGATTAGAGGAGATACATGGCCAGGGGCTGATGTGTCATTAAGCAATATAACTTTATCTGGTGTATTTGTTGACAAGGCAGCACAGCTTCTATTGCACTCCAGAGTAATTTTTGACAGGGCATTTAGATAAAGAATTAATTTGATTATGTGTAATTTTGTGAGCTCCATTTGTGGTATGCACTGAACATTTAAATAGAGCCCAAGTAGTCTGTGGCCGCAGGCCTTCATTTTCAATTACTGAGGGTTGAGATAATGAGCAATGAAAAATGATGCATTACAGGAAAGGTTCTTAATTAAAAGTGACTTTTCCATCTAACTTTGGGGAAAAGAAACACCTATGCCATGGGTGTAAGTAAACTTCATTAGGGAATCTGGGGCATAAATCAGACATAATAGTTTATAGAGTTCTTGTACATGTAAATGACATGTTAGAAGACTTTGATGAGGTTTGCCTGCATGCTTGAGTGGGCACCCGATAGTGGGAATTTATGTTATATTGTTTGACCTACTCGGTTGTCTGTGTTATAATACATACTGAAGTTAATAAAGAGTCCACACACAGATATTCTTTCACTGAATTATGCAGGAAGGCTTTTTATTCAGTTGCTTCAGGAGTATATACACACACAAAACTATTCACACAATAAACACTCTATCACAGCTCCTTCCTCTACTTACTCTCCTCAGGCTTAACAGCTATACTCTACCCCATGAGTCACTAGCTCAGTCACATGACTGCTAATCTACAGGATGTTTAGGCTTAGACACAAGGGATTCAGCAGTTTGTCATATGGCCAGACCTAAAGACTTCAGTACTTTACCATTGTTATCTATGCCAGTTATTTCAAAACTCTGATATTGAAGTTTTGATGCAAGCAGCCCTGGTATTCTGAAGTGAGCAGAATTCTAGGAAATGTAGTTCAGGGTGGGGGCTTTTGAGTTCCCTGCCACAGGGTTCCTCGCCTTCCCAAACGACATTTTCCAGAATTCCTCCCTGAAAGTTGTGGTGGGGAAAACCCATGTTCATTGTCTAAAAAGGTTTTGAGATAAACGGGGATTGTCCAGAGTGTAATCAACCCTGTAAGGTAGGCAGTGTGACTGACCCCACAAGGCAACACCCTGTTGGAAATGTACTTAGAGCAACATGTTACAGCCAAAATGCTAGTAAACTCGCAATGTGCCCCTCCCCTTTATTGCCTCCCTCCCAAGAGCTTTTGACCCCTCCTATCAATATCTCCCCCCTTGGTTTATTTACTTTATATTTATTTATTTATTTATTTATTTATATTCCGCCCTTCTCACCCCGAAGAAGACTCAGGGCGGATTACAGGTACACATGCAAGCAGACAATCCCTGCCGTTTATCACAGTACAGTACATACATTTTGACATATTACACACATATAAACGAACATATAAACCTGTTACAATAACCTGTGTTTATTTATTCAAGTAAACATACACTTGCAAGTGTTTGTTGCATACAGCACAACACTTTCTGTCTATTAATGTTCCATAATCATTTATCTGATAATATATTTTCTAATCTTCTTTTAAAGATCTGCTTCACTGGGGAGTTGTCCTTCCCCTCCCAGGGTGCTTGTGCCCCACTTTGTGCTGGTCAGTGACCATAATAAAGTTTTGCATTGTATTGAGAGGCAGTAACTCCAAAGTCTACCTAGTAGGTTTCTTCTTCTTCTTCAACAGGCTAGATTGGTATCTGTTGGGGGTACTTCACAGTGTTTTTTCTGTCTAACTGTGGTGTTCCAGCCTGGTCAGCCCAGTGGCCAGAGTCAGGCATCGGGGGTCCCAGCTGATCAGGGTCAGATCCCAGCTGATCAGGGGCAGTTTGGAGATGACGAATGGCCAGATGTGTATGGGTCTCCAAACGAGAGTTTGCAATGGGACGGATATAGGACTGCAGATGGGTTTACTGAGGATTACATGGAAGCTAGTTCTGAATCAGACTATGAGAGGCTATGGTTCCCAATAGAGAGTTTCTACTCCCTTCCCAGATGAGCATTCCGGAGAAGAGGAGTTTCCTGCTTCTCTGATAGTGGTGCAGCTGGGCCTGCTAATGAGCCGGTGTTTGATGGGAGATTCTAGGAAATCGTGGAATTTAAGGAAGGGGGTGAGATGGGTACATCGAGACTAGCTTCCTTATTAGTCTGTGCTCCCAGGCTTCTAGTCAGACCTGAAGCCACGTTTAGCTTGATCAAACGTGGTACTTGAGGCAAACCGCAACGGCAGTCAACATGAACTTGAGTCCGAACCGCTCCGGCGGTCAGCTAGAACTAGGAGACTTGACTATTTGATCAGAAAAACATGACTTCCAGATATGTTCAAGAGGAAGGAAGGATTACGGCGTGTCGTTTCCTACTTTTCTATCTTCTTGATTGTTCTCCCTCTTTCCATGTACTTAAATATTGAAAATAATAAATATCTATCTTTTAAAAAAAGAGGAAGGAAAATATCAGTGAACTTCCTAGTAGAATATGGGAGTATTTCCACTGTCTCTATGTATTCATATCTTGGATAATGTTGACAGGTTGTCACAATGGCAACAAGGGACAGTTGAAATTCATGACATGCAGAGTTGACAAGCTGGAAGGTTTGTGTTCCACTTAAATACCAAATGCAAGGATTTATTCCAGTTCACTTAGCAATGTGTTTCTCTGTAGAATTCACATAATATTCATATTCACAAATTACAAGGTATACACATTTCTGTCATTGAAAAGTCAAATTATAGGATTGGGGAGGAGGATCTTGTTCAAAAAATAAAAACCCTTTCCACTGTAATCATTGTCATAATGAGGGGTGTTTGACAACATGGTATTGAGGTGCATCTAAACTGTAGAATTAATGCAGTTTGACTCCACTTTAACTGCCATGACTCAATATTATAGAATCTTGAGAGTTGTAATTTGGTGAAGCATTAGCATTCTTTGGCAGAGAAGGGTAAAACTTTGTGAAACTATAATTCCCATGATTCCATAGCATTAAGCCACAGCAGTGAAAGCGATGTCAAGCAGCATTAATTCATTATTGTCAATGCACCCGTCGGCAAGCTGCAGCCTTTCTATCTGAAGTTCTTCCCATGTGCCCGTTTCCCATCAAGCAGTGGGGAAGCCACAAAAGTTGCAGGGCTGAGATGGGAATTGTGGAAATTTTGAGATGTTGCTGTAAAACAGTGGTTCTCAACCTTTTTTTTTTTTTACAAGGGACCTCATTGACCAGGGACTGCTCTTCAACATTAGTGCCGAAAGGGTTACAAATCAGTTTTTGGTCAACTTTAGATTAGGTTTGGTTATTTGGGGTGCTGATTCAGAAAATTGCATTGGATAGACCACATCAGCTCTAGTTTCTGATACAGAACATATGCCATCCAGTAGTTTGAATCTGCTTGCCCAAAGAAAACCATATTTAATAAACCTCGGCACTATAATAGGGTTTTGTGAGACCAGTCACTCTTGTTGCAATGGTGTAGTAATGGTGAGGTTGTGGACCATATTTTAGTCCTTGCAGACCACTGGTGGTGCATGAACCACAGGTTGGAAATCACTGCTGTAAAAGAACAACTTCAGACCTAGCCATCATAAATCAGTACGAAGAAGGCTGGAAATTGTAGTTTAACAACAACTGAGGGATTGCAAGATTTACGTCTATTGAATAATGGAGAGGGAAATCAAATAAGGAAAACTCAAAAAGCAAATAAATAAACTCAAAAACATCATAGTGAAAAATTCAAAAGATGAATGGTTCTCAACGTGTGGGTCCCCAGATGTTTTGGTCTTCAACTCCCAGAAATCCTAACAGCGGGTAACCTGGCTGGGATTTCTGGGAGTTGTAGGCTAAGACACCTGGGGACCCCCCAGGTTGAGAACCAGTGTAATCTAAAGGAACCATCAGGATAAGACAGGAAAATTGAATATTAACATTTTTAATGATGATTATGATGTCTGTGGCTTCTGGATACTGACATCCAAAACTAGACTTCTATTAACACCCAGTGTACAGAAAATCCAGTTAGTTTCAGAATGTGTACATTAATTTTAAATAAACTGTTGAATAAACTTCTAAAGCTCAGTATGCCCATACCTGTGACTAAAGGTGATTGCAGCTGGCTAGATGCTTGACACCTTTTTTTTTTGCTTCCAAGCAGGCATCACTTATGATTTTTCAGTGATAAAATGGATCCAGGTCATCTCCCACTGATTTTAATCTCAGATGGTGTTCTTTTTCTCCCTTTTGATGTGTCATGAAAACTTCATCTTCAGCCAAATGTAAATACTCTGCTTTGTAAAGGGTTATATGTTTCAATTATAAAAGAAATAACCTTCATTATATATCAGTTGATCCTCACAGAATTTCTTGGCTCCTGTTTAAATTCAAGATATTTTTTTCATGTGTATGGGTGATACACCTCCCGCCATATTACAAGAAGACACAGACACAAGTAGTTGGAGTTAAATTTGGCCACAACTCATTTATTGATAACAGGAATAAGGGTTGGCAGCCATGCATGGGTCCTGGATCAGGAGTCGGACAGCCCGCTGCTGTCCGAAGATGCTTACATCCCTGGGTGCCACCGGCCCTCTACTGGATCCTGTAAGCTGACCCCAGGGGCCAGGGCATCATCCCTCCTTCCAACAAGGGGTGATACACCACCCTGATCCAGGGGCAATGCCACATGCCCAACACAGAGTTGTGACAAGATAAACACCCAACAACAGCAACATCAGCCAACAAAATACAGAGCAAGCTAAACACCAAACAACAACAAGATAAGCTTGTTATATGGAGATGATACATGCAGGGAGGGTGGGTGGAAAAACCGATGCAGGACCAGTGCTTGCTGGTAGACCTCGGGCAGCCTTAAGTAGGCTGCCCGGGAGGGAGATAGGGCTGGCCCCAACTTCGAACCAGGCCAGGGCGGAGCCAGCCCCACCATTGGCCAGCTGACTTTGGTGGCAGGAAAATCTCCTGCCACCCAGGGGGCTTCTGGGAAGAAGCCCTCTCGAGCCATCATGGTGGCGAGGACCGCCAGCACCACAACCTGCTTGGCCCGGTAAGTCGGGCCAAGCCATTTTCCCCAAGTAGAAACCTCCACTTTGATTATTAATTTTATATGAGTTGACAACTGCAGCAGCTTGAGAGTTGAAAAGAATATCTTCCTATTAGTAGTGAATAATTTTCCCTCCCTGCAAAATTCATCAGATTCCCAAATGGGAAAAGCTTCAATTCAAACTAGGGGTGGAAATCAATGGTCCTTGAGATAGTGTTGAACTGGATATTCTAATACAACAAACAGCACAGACAATGCAGAGGAAAGAGGGAGTAGTAGTCCAACAGTATGTGGATGGCCACACAATTCCCACTCTTACTTTAATCCAGTGATTCCAAAACTCTAGTCCTCCAGGTGGCTAAGATCTTCACAATCACTGTCATGGGGTTGGAAGATTTCAAGATTGCAAGGACAGCTGGCTGAAGTTGCTATTCTCTTCCCTTCATGGTTGCCACTGCTTGGAACTGCACCAGGCTAATGATCGCATGAAATGCACTTCTGACACCATCAAGCTTATAAATGCAAGCTGTTATTTTACTATTTTGGCTTTATTCTAAAATTGCTTTCTAGAACTGTGAATATTAAGAGACTGTGGCCCATGGTTGTGACATTGGAACCATTTGATCATTTTTCACTCATCTAACTGCAAACGAGGGGGAGGGGTGAATTTTGTCAACCTCTGTTATTTACATTACTTAAAGTAGTAAAAGTTCCTTATATCCTCTATTACAAAGAGAGGAGTGATATTATCAATTAGTTTTAAACTTGACAATCATATTTTTTCTTCCTGTATTGTCTCATGTTCTTTTTTTATTTACTAGATCCAAACTCCTCTGCCCCAGAATGACTGCTTGCATGCTTTTCATCTTCTTCATCTTCTTTCATTCTCATGGGTTTGGGTTAGGGTTGGGACTGAGGTTGGGATTAAGTTGGGGTTTGGGAGAGGAAGGGAGAAAACAAGTGGGATAATAAAAGAACCAAAAAAGAACAAGAAAAAAGTATTAAACTTCCATTTTTCTTGTTTGATGTCGGTAATTCTTAGCTCCTGTACTCTGTTCATAGTAGCATCTTAAAAGTGTTTTCTTTTATCCACTCCTTGATAGGGGTCCAACTGATTGTCTTGATTTGTTTGTTGTGTGATCTTGCTAATAGAGATGTCAAGTGGTCCATATTCATGATGTCTAGTGTCTTTTCTAGCCAGTATTCCTTCATTGGTCCTATAATTTGTCTCCAGACTCTTGCGAATACGATCTGGGCTGCTGATGTTAGATAGACAAACAGCTTGTCTGAATTCATATCCCAGTTAATATTAACCATTAGGCTTGTTTCGGATGTAGGGGGAGCTGGTGGTCAATTCCGATTTTCACAGAAAAAAGTTCAAAACTTCGCAAAATTTCCGAGACTTCCGAATCCTTCGTTAATGGTTTCAAAGTGCTATTTCCTGTTTCATTGGGTAGTCTTTACTTTGAAAGTAGTTGTTTTACTCCAGAAAGAAGGGGGGAAGCAAAGGGAAGAAATCTATCCACACTGGTTCAAACCGCTTCTCTTGCTGATGCAGGAGGGAAAGGAAAGAAAGGGAATCCATCCACACTGGTTTAGAAGGCTTCTCTGGCTTGAACCAAGGCCAGGGAACAGAAGTGGGGGGAAAGCTGAATCATTTCCGACTCACTGATTTGTAAGATAAATTGTGGAAAAAGCTTTGAAAGGGCAAAGGGACTTCTGGTTTCCTTAAAAACTTCAAAATTGCTTCAAAAAGGAAATCTTTCCAAATTTATTCCGAATTATGAAGATTCTGAACGAACTTAACAATCTCTAGAAGATAATGTTATGGTTTTAAGGGGATGGTTGTTTTCAAAATCTTTTGACATATTTCCTGTATTGTTTTCCAAAAGGGCTTTACTTTTTCACAAGACCACCATTGAAAAATCAATATGGAAACCTCAAATGGCTGGATGAAAACTGGATGAAGATGATGTACCAATGGTACCTAACATGGAACAAATTGGGCAAAATTCTCAAAATTTTTTGGAAGGTCCCTTTGTTAGCCCCACATTTCCAACATTTTTGTGTTTTTTGAGAATTTTGCCAATTTGTTCCATGTCAGGTACCATTGGTACATCATCTTCATCCAGTTTTCATCCAGCCATTTGAGGTTTCCATATTGATTTTTCAATTCCTCTTGAAACCTTATTTTTATTTCTTCATTCTCTTTTTTCAGCAAATCTTTGTAAGTGGGCCACCTATTCCACCATAACTCTCTTCTCTGGTGGGCTTTGAGAGGTACACCCAGAGGGGCGTCTTTTTATATAATCTTCCTTTGTATTGTTCCCATATTTTAAGTAGTGCCTATTAGACAAAATGATTTCCAATTTTATCCTACCCTTTTTTTTGCTGTACCATAAGTACGCATGCCAACCTACCCTCAGGTCATGGCCCTTAATAGATTTTTCTTTTTTCAACAAAATCCAATCCTTTATCTATTTAAATCTGCTGGCCTCAAAGTATAGCTTCAAGTTTGGTAGTCCGAATCCTCTTCTTTTCCTTTCATCTGTTAAGTTGGTAAATCTAATTTTTTGTTTCTTGTTCCAAATAAATTTTGATAGGTCTTATAAATATTTGTGCTTTCCTTATTTTGGAAAAGGTATAGCATATTAGGTAGAATATTTGTCTTGATAACTGAGATTCTCCTAATAGTGATAATTTCAAGAATTGCCAATCTTTCTCTTTTTTTCATTATTTCACTCCATTTTGTTTACTAGTCATTGGATTTAAAATATTTTAACAAACTAATAGGACTAGCCAACCAAAGGCACCATATCCTATCTAATCTCTGAAGCTAAGCAGGGTCAGTCCTGGTTAGTACTTGTATGGGATACTGCTAGCTAATACAAGGTGTAAGGTGTATTTCAAAGGAAGGAACAGCAAACCACCTAAGAATACTCCTTACCTAAGAAAACCCTATGAAATTCATACAGTTGCCATAAATCAACAGGTAACCTGAAGGCACATTCATGCACACAAGAAACTAGGGTGATGAAGTTTGCAATATCAATACCAAACAGTCATCACACCAGAGAGTCCCATTTTGGGGCTGATCAATGAGACCAATTTCATGCACAGGACAAGACCTCTAATGGAATCAATTTATTTTTTATGTGTTATAGCTCTTTTAAGTGCATAGGGCTTCTACTTTCATTGATCTGTCGACTTGTCAGACATTAATGTTAATGCAAAATGCTTACACAGGGCAATGAATAAATAGCCCCACAGTAAACAGATTGGGGAATCAGTCTGACAGTGTTTATAGAATGGATTGGCAAATAGTTTAATCTTTCCATAAATCCATAGTTTTTAATCTCAACTACAGGAAGAGATTTTGACAAGCTTTCAGAAATATAATTGATATAAATTCTCCCTTAGCTGTTTATGCCCTAGGTAGCAAATCAATTTGAATTTACTGAGCAAATCATGTTTTTGTTTAGGTAAATACACAAGATGGCATTAAATGGGATCCAATAAGCTAACTATCACATTATGAATATTTCATAATGTAAAAACCCCCTCTCCCCACAAAGGAGGGGAAACCACAACTATACAAAATGGCTTCCTCATAATAGGACATTTAGACAATCTTTTTGGGGAGTTGGACTATAGTTTGAAAAAAAATAATGAATTCCTTTGCACACTGCAAACATCTTATTTGCAGTGCAAAAACAAACAAAGAACAATGCAATATTTAAAATGAAGAACAATTTTAACAAACATAAACATAAAAAGTGTGGCCCTGCTTTCGACTGATGAAACAGTCAAGTTAATTAGGATTATTGTCTTTAAATTATTTCATACTTAGGGTGACTCTAAAACTAAAGTTTAGCATGTGGGCTAGATAAATGACCTTGGAGGGCCGCATCTGGCCCATGGGCCTTTGTTTGGGGACCCTGCATTAAGATCTAATAAGGTGTTTCCATTGATGGAGCTATTTCTGTTGGGCTCAAATTTCTAATTATACCATTTACTAACAGGGTGGACATGCTGAATAGCAAATTGAAGTAGTGTTTGTTATAATTAGTAGTAGTCAGGGCTGGGCTAAACCATTTTGCTGGCAATATTCACATTGCAAATAAAATAACTAATTAAAATTCTCATAGAGCCTTGCTCTAATCTTCACAGTCTTCAACTGGAGTGGAGTCTAGTTTGTTACAGTAAGTCACATCAAGGTCAAGTATGTGTTGAAGAAAAACCTTATGTTGGTAATTATTCTGTGCAGCTGGTAATGTAGGTCAGCCAGCATGTTTGGAACATCCCCGGTGGGGTATAACTATATGGGTTTTAGAATAGTTCAGCTTTTGCTATGAGGAGCTCTATGCTCAAAGGCTTTGCTCTGGGGAGCTGTTTGGAGAAGCTACTCTGAAGATTGAGGAATATGGTGAAATAGCTATTTACTCAAGGTTTATGTTTTGCTTTCTCATTTGATTGAAGATGAAGATGTGTAACTTACAAGGACTATGTAAGTTTGTTGCACTGTTTGATTTTTGTATGCAACACTGAAGTTTATGTTTCATCTCTGCTAATAAGAGTAAAGTTTTTCTGTTCATTTTTCCGCTTGCTTGTGTGTCTTTTTTATGGCACCTTGGCTAGAATCCGCTTGCTGCGCAACACAGTTTAGGGTTCACAATGTGTCTTTGAATTAAGAGAATTCTCAAGAGAATTTTTGTGATGATAATAATAATAATAATAACTTTATTTTTGTATCCCACCACCATCTCTCCAAAGGGACTCAGAGTGGCTTAACTGGGGACCAAGCCCAGTCAGACAAAAATTAAAATATAACACAGTAAAATTAAAATACAAAGCATCATAAAAACATAACCATAAACAATCAACTATCAAAACAACCACTAGCCTAACCTAGAGGCCTTATACTGAGCTGAGGGGTGAGGCAGGGGCTTGTGCAAAACAGTTGCAAGGATAGAACTGATAGAAAAGTGCAGGAGCCAGATCTTAAATATGGGTTAAACGAGCTAAGTCAATTTGTGCGGCACAACTAAAGGGCAGGGACAATGGTAACGTGCAGGAGCCAGATATTAAATTATGGCTGGAGGGGCCAAAATTATCTAGTAAACTGATTAGTGAAAGCACATTGGAACATCCAAGTTTGTATGCGGGTATGCGCTAATCTAATTTCCTTGGGGAGAGAGTTCCAGAGCTGGGGATCACATCTGAGAAGGTCCTCTCCCTCATCCCCACCAACCACCAACAGAGGTGGGAACAAGAGAAGGGCCTCCCCAGGAGATCTTAGAGCTCATGCAGGATTGTAGGGGAAGATGCAATCATTTAGAATCTACAATTGGTTTCACTCTGTATAATAACAGCATCCGCAATTGGTTTCACTCTGCATAATAACAATAATCCTGTTGAGAGCATGAAGCACCAGGGTTAGAATTGTTCTTGCCTGATACATATGGCAGGATTTCCCCCTTTTTCATCCATAGAGCTTAACTGCTCTGAATTGAATATTATTTCAGTATTGGTAATTGATCTACACCATAGGGCAGCAGAGTAGCTGAGTGGTGCAGAACACATTGTACATCACATACAAAGGGAGCAACTAGAAAGCTTAGCAGCAATAATGAAGAAACTGACCTTGCTGCCCTACATTATCTGCTCTTTGTTCAACTGTAAGATGGCGGTGGGAGCGAGAGGGGATCCTCCCCAAGGATTGAAGAGATCATGCAGGATTGTAAAAGGAAATGTGGTCACGAAGGTAGGCAGGTTGCAAACTGTTCAGGGCTTTGTAGGTGATAACCTGTACCTTGGATTGGGACCGGAAAATGAACGACAACCAATTGAGTTCCTTAAATATGGGGTAGACCCCTCCCTGTAATTTGCTCCTGTAGCCACTATGGTACATTTTAAAGAACAACTATAACGGACAATTTTTCATCTATCTTTATTGCATTTTGTCATTATATATGTTTTTACATTGACTATGTTACACTGAGTCCCCTCGGGGAGAGGGGGCGGTCTATAAATAAAGCAGTCTGGCTGCTTCATTGGAGCAATTGAAGTTTCCGGGCCATCTTCAAGGGCAGCCCCATGTAGAGTGTGTGTAATAGTCCAGTCTAGAGGCAGCTAAGGCATGGACCAACTTGGTCAGATCAAACTTCACGAGGCACAGACGCAGCTGGCACACAAGTTTTAATTGTGCGAAGGCTCTCCCAGCTACAGATGACACCTGAGCATCAAGTGTCAGGGCTGAGTCCAGGAGGACCCGCAAACTGTGGACCTGTGTCTTCCGGGGGGGGGGGGGTACAACCTGATCGAGCACAGGTTGCCACCCTATACCTCAATCAGACTTGTGACTGACCTGGAGGACCTCTGTCTTGTTGGGATTATTCTTCAGCTTGTTCTCCCTCACCCAGATCGTCACAGCAGCCAGGCACTGGCCCAGTATTTGAGAGGCTTCCTTGAAGTGCAGTTGAGAATTTTTCTGTTCTGAGCACTTGTATCAGTTGCTTGTCAGCTGATACTGAATTGACGTACTTCTCCCCATGTATCTGATGCCTGGTGAAATACATTTGAGGTGGAATTATGATAATGGCCATAGTGTCACAATTGCAAGTAGTGACGATTAATACAAAACAGTTATGGATCAGTAAATCTAGGTGCCTGATTTAGATTCATAATCACTCCTCAGTCATGTGTCATCACTATTGGCATAATCATAATATCCCTCCTACAACCTATTTTACCAGACATAAGCTGCATGGGTTTTAGATCTTGCAAACTCAAGGTTTTGATTTCCTTGGTTTAAAATACCTATCTATAAAATGGACTTCCTCTTTCTCTTCTGCCATCTGCTTTACCAAGCATTATCAGCTTTTCTGATGAATCATGTTTTTTTCATGTGGAGCGACTTGAGAAACTGTAAGTTTCTTTTAGTGTGAGAGAATGGCTGTCTGCAAGGATATTGCCCAGGGGATGCCTGGATGTTTTACCATCTGGTGGGAGGCTTCTCTCATGCCTCCGCATGTGAAGCTGGAGCTGACATATGGAAGCTCATCCTGTTCCTTTTGGTCAGCAGTCCTGCCGGCACATGGTTTTAACCCATTGTGCCAGTGGGGCCTCCAGCACTCCACTGTGTTCTTAGAACTCTCCTCCAGCACTATATCTGAAATAAGTTGATTTTTCCCTGTTAGCTTTCAAACCCATAAATAGAAATCAAAAACCCAAAGAAATAATGTGTATGCTGGTAACCAAAATGGATACATTTTGAAATCAATAGGGTTAAGTTAGCTTCGCCTTTTAACTTTCTCACTCAGTTCCATATCAGTTTGAGAGCAAAAAAAAATGCTAGCATTTATTATGTTATCATGCTTTTCCCAGACATTTGCAACTACTGTTGAATCAAGATTCTATATAAATAGCAACAGTGATAGGCGTCTTATGGGGATGGTGTATATAACACATATAAATAATCTTATTACTTTTTGTGTGAAAAAGATTTCTGACATTTTGACCTCCACTTCACTCCAGTCTACAACAAACTTTTCTCTTTTTATATAACCATTTTCTGTTGCTATATTGTTGCCAGTATTTTGCATTGTAATAACTTCTGTCATTCATTTCTGTTCCTTCTACTCTTCTCTTTCCTCTACAGCTACAAATACATGCCCAGGTTTAGGCATCAATTTAGGACGTAAATGGAGTCTGGCACTTGAACACAATAAAAGAAAGTGAAGGTTACTGACAACTGTCTGGAAAAATAGTAAAACAAAATGCAAATAGAACAGTGAAGTAAGAGCAACTGTCATATGTTATCTACTTTGTTTTATTCATATTCATTGTAATTTTTTAGATGAGTTCCTGAAGTTGCAATGGCAAAAATTCATCAACACATTTTGTAATTTAAACTAGCAGCAGATTAGCTTGAAACTATCAAACAATTGTCTCTATACTCTTATTTGTTATATGCCAGTTAAAAACATCTTATTTCCATTGTTTTTATAGCACTGAATTTAGCAATCATTTTTATTTGTAGTTAAATGTTTGAAATTGGTGATTTGAATGGTCCTTTTCTATGGATTGTTATCTGAACACTTCATCGAAAATATGGTATATATCATCTTCCTCCAAATAATTCCCTTTCTCCTCCTCCTCAAAGAAATACAAATATAAACACGATATGACAAAATATAAATTGCAACTTATGGAAATATCCCATAAGTACAGCTTCTGGAAATATCCCATAAGTACATAAACTAAAACTGTTAGGATAACAGAGACTTTAATAATAATAATAATAATAAGGCCATCTTATTTGGATCTGCGCACCATCATCTATGTATATAATAAAAGTCAGTGTTTGCAGAGGGCAGGGTTACCACCTGTGTTGGATGGGGTTGTATTACCACCTGTGTTGGATGGGGTTGCACTTCCTGTGAGGACATAGGTTTGCAGTCTGGGGATGATCCTAGACTGAAACCTAATCCTGGAACCCCAGGTGTCTGTGATAGCCCGAAGCGCCTTCGCACAGTTAAAACTCATGTGCCAGCTGCACCCATACCTTGAGACACCTGATTTGGCCATGGTCACATCCCATCTGGACTACTGCAATGCTCTCTACATGGTGCTGTTTTTGAAGATGGTTTGAAAGCTACAATGAGTTCAGAGATCAGCAGGGCTTCGTACAGAACCACTCCCATGTTGTGGCAGCTAAACTGGCTTCCATCTGCTTCCAACCTAAATAGAAAGTGCTGGTCAGTACCTATAAAGCCCTAAATGTTTTGAGTCCAGACCATTTGTCAAATCGCATCTGCCTGTATAGGCAATCTTGGGCATTGTGGTCAGCTGAGGAGGCCCTTGTCTCGGTCCCACCCCCGTCCCAAGCACAGTTGGTGGAAACGAGAGAGGGGGCCCCCACGCTCCTCTCCTTCAAAAAACTCTTGAAACCTCTGTACTTTGGCCTATGGGGAGGAGGAGAAGTAGGACATTCTAGACTAATCTTATTATAATGTTGACTGACTAACTTTTGCCCTGTAGCCACTCTGGTACATTTTAAAGAACAACTATAACGGACAATTTTTCATCTATTTTTATTGCATTTTGTCATTATATATGTTTTTACATTGACTATGTTATTAGTGTAATTTGTTTTATGTATTTTTTGTATCTTGCTTTTCATTGTAATGTTAATTCCTTTATGCTGTTTGGGCATTTAATGTTTGCCTTTTTGTGTGTAAATCACACTGTCCCCTCGGGGAGAGGGGGCGGTCTATAAATAAAGTATTATTATTATTAAAGAAATGTCTCTATGAAGACTTCGTCATAATCTCTGACAAAACTATTATGTTTCCAACTATCTGAGACAAAGTTTCATTGCTTTTCTCCTCTTTCACTCTTTTCACATTTTATGAGCCTCTGGAGAACTCATCTCCCCTTGCATAGCAAGCTAAATGTTAATTATTTTTTCAAAGTTTCATCTTTTTTTATTGCCATTCTTGGGCCTGGCAAGATTGGATTTAAATATTCACAGAATAACTAAGGCAGCCATTCAGGTAAAAAGATGGAGCTATGCATTATTTTTCTCCCATTGGGGTTAATATAACTCAAAAGATCCAGAGGGCATCATAAAGCTTCTGCAAAAGACATCTGATGGGGATTGAAGATTCAATTTAATGTACATCAGATATGCATTGTGAGAGATTCATCCCATTCAAATCAATTTTAATGCTGAGAGTCACACTGTTGGTTAGCCAATAGAGACAAAAAAATCCCATTGTGAAAATTTAAGGAAATTAACTCCAGGCAAAACAAGAAATGGAAAGTGGGTTTTTTAACTGAAATAAATGGTCTTTTGTATAAGAATTCATTCTATTGGAATTACTGCTACTTTTAATAATATCACGTTTACATTCCCAGGGAAATACTAACTGATTTGCTTGCACTCAAATGCATATATGTGGGGTATCACCCAATGCTTTGGCAGATTGCATCCTCTGCCACTGCTCTGATGCCCCCAGTACTCTGAATTCTCAAAATTAATCAAAATTATTAAGAAGACAGAAAGAAACAACTAAAGATAGAGATGCAGAGATTTGGGGCTAGGGATGTGGGGGAAAACAATCTCATTGTAACTTACTGAAATTCTACTTCAAGACCAATTGGAGACATTCTTCAGCACCCTTAAGAGATCACGATTGTGATATGAATGTGAGATGACATATCATATCATGTTTGTTTATATTTCTGTTGTGGGTTTTGCAGTTTCCACAAAATATAACTTGATTAAATCCCTAATTCTGTGCAAAACGAATGTGTTTTCCTTTGGTGAAGCAATGACACACTCGCATGTGCACATATCTACATGGGGGGGGGGGGGAGGCAGAGAGAATAAGCACATTAGAGCTAGCTGATTACTAGACACAAGTAACCTATCCAATGGGAATATTTGCATTCAGTAGTAAATCACACCATGCCAGGAATTACAGTAATTGTTTGGGTAATCAAGGGTCTTGGTAATATAGATATATTGAATTAAATATCTGCTCAAATTTAGCACATTGTAAGTTTGTAAAATCTGTACATTCTCAACTATCTCATTCTCAATTTTGCTATTTTTAACTTTCATCAAGTTGACTTTGGTTATGGTTAACCTTATGAATGAGAGCCCTCAACAGCCCTGCTTAGTTCTTGCAGATTCCAGACATTTGCTTCTTTGGTTGAGACTATCTGCAACATGATCGTCCTCTTTTCCTGCTGTCTTCTACCTTACCAATGTATTTTCTAGTGAGCCATGACAGTGTCAGTTTAACACCTCATCAGATTGGCCTATTTGTCTGTTGTTTGCTGCTTCACCTTTATTTTCAGCATAGAGCCCTTCACACTGATATAAAGGGACTTCTGACCAGACTGTGTGCCAAAAAAGGGAAGTGAAACAGTGCTTGCTGCCATGGCGACAACATGGGAGCCTTCCCATGTTGCCTTTCCTTTAATGGGGGGAAGCCGGGTGGTGACACTTCCCCCCATGGTATGAGGAGGAGGTGAGGTGAGCAATCTGGGGTGTAGAGTAGATGGGAGCCCATGGATTTGTAAATCATTAGGCCCTTCTGATGTCCTTGTGATCTTCTTGGCTTTTAGTGAGAATTCTGACTTGATTTGCAATAGGACTCATTTATATTTCTTTTTAGCACTTTATGGTGCTCTCTAGTATCACATTTCAAATGTATTGATTTTCTTCTTGTCAGCTTTCTTTGCTGTCCAGCCTTCATAACCAAACATAGAAATTGCAATACAATGCCATGCACTATGCTAACTTTGATATTATATCACATTTGAATAAGGGAAACCATGTGTATCAGTCCCCCAAATATGAGAGTCATATTGTATCTTGATTTTAGACAAAATGCTTTATTACACTTGGTGCAAAGGTGGGACAGTTTTGTTTTCTTTTTCTTTTTTTAAAATTTAATATCAGGCATTGGATTTGAGAAAATGCCTTGGGTAAGAGTTACAGGACTAATGCTGAAAAGATCAAAATTCCAAATCACCTCAGTCTTGAAGATCCATTACTGGATGGCCTTAGGCGAGTCATTCTTCCGTAACCTAAGTCATCTCACGGGGTTATTAGTAGAATAAAAGTGAATTAAAGACACACATACAATTCAGCTGCTTGGACAATGGGGGTATTTAACAATAAGAATAAAGATCATCACCATCATCCTCATCACAACCTCCTTCACATGACATTACCACAATATTAATGGTTAATCAATTCATAAAATTAAATATCTTTTCAATTTACAGCCATAGCTAGATCAATAATAAACAGGCAGATAAAGAGGATAGATACAATAGATTAAAATGGATATGTTATGCACCTCTTAAAAATACATAATCCCATTGTGATCAATTTGAACAACGCAGTATCATTTATTCTTCTAGATATTTAGTACATCACAGACATACAGGTCAACATATGATCACTTGATGTGCCAGAGCAGGCTACATACATATTTATTTGTTTGTTTTTTGTTTTTAAATAACCTGCTATTACCAGATCAAATTAACAATGCACTTACACACAATCACCAAGATTCTGCACTAGAAAAGAAAATGCTTTCCAAGCTGTTTTGCATCACACAACTGATGAATCATTTCTCCATTTAAGTCTTGAGTGAGGTGCCTGCTGATCTGTAAGTAATACAAGGCATAAGGGACACACATTTCTCTCAGCCATATTTCTATCAGCTCACTAAACTGAAAATGGATATGTAACTGTTAGGGGATGCTTCAGATATACAGCAAATGCCAAGTAAGGCACAGTAGGGGATGATCTTGGCACACATGGAGTTAAAACTTTGTTAGAGATTGACCTTTAAGAAACACTACACATGCAGTTATTTCTATAGATAGCTTACAGATTAATGTGTTGATGCTGGTCACCGAAATTGGCATGAAAATGTATATTGTGGAGTCCAAATGTGGGAGACGTAAACAGCACTGACAAATCTCCACGCTTCTTTAATGAAAAGTTCAAGTTGGTTGGTTTTGTATTTAAGAGTTATGTCTCTCTACATGTGTTATCTAAATATATGACCCTAAATCAATTTCAGAGAATTTTTCTAACCTTAGTTTAATTGGGACTCTCAGCTGGCCTTGTGTGAAATAAGGCTGACCTCATGTGGTTACTCTGCTGGTATCTTTAAGGTAATTTTCAAGTAGAGATCAATATGAACATTTACACTTAAAATAAACAAGGCATTCTGAATTGGAAATAACTTGTTTACTTTTCTTAGGTGCCCTTTTTAATAATAATAATAAGAAGAAGAAGAAGAAGATTGTGGGAGATGCAAGAACCTATTGTAGTACATTTTGAAAATATAACTATTCAAACTTTTTAAAACAGCAGGTCTGTTGGTGCAATAAACAAATGAGCTATTTTCAATTGGGGGGGGATAATTTACATTTAAGGTGCAGGTGTTCCATTGCCATTAGGATCTAGGACGATTCTCTATTTTGGTAGAGATGGGAAAAAATATTTTCAAATCAAAGCTGGTATTCAATATTGCAGTTACAAATTCAATTTGAGCAGTGGTTGTCAAACTGTACTCCTTGGAGGGGGGGGGTCCTCCATTTCCCCTGTGTATGGCGCTCACGGCCTGCAGAGATGAATGCATGAGGAATTCCACATGGCCTGAGGAATGCTCCACTGCCTCCTCCCATTTTTCCTGGAGAGCACTCTGCTGGCTGCTGTTGTGTTGCCTCCCTCAGCATGGCCTGGGGAGCTCCACTGCCGCAGCCAGAAATGCCAATGCTCCCAGCTTTCCATAAGAAAGGTCTCATCAAACAAAATGGGAGATAACTTTCATCATCTCTAAAATTGGTTTTTGAGAAGTACTTTCCTTGTGTATTGCAAATTCCTCAACTCCCCCCACAGCCCCAGTGTGTGTCTGTGTGGGTATTAGGGAAAGTATTATATTTCTTGCATGTCTGTCATTTTTCTGTCATGGTTTCATATTGCTTAATTCAAATCATCACTGCCTTTCAAATCTGATAATTTCAAGTTAGTGGTGCCCCATATCAATGCAACTGCACTCTGGTGGATATTTTATTTATTTATTTTAAACTTTTGTACATTTTGCACATGCAGTTTATGAAGCTCTATCAAAATATTTTCTATTCCTCAATGTAACTGTTGTTTATGTCTAGAATTCAAATGTTTTACAGAGTTGTGTGTGAATGTGGGATTTTGATCCCTGACGGCTTACCTTGTATGGCAGAATAGGGTAGGACTAGATGTCCCCTGGAGTTGCTCTTGTTGTTGCTGTGTTACTTTGATTGTGCTTTTCCTGTATGGCAGAATGGTGTTGGACTGGATGGCTCCTAAGATGGTTGTTGTTGTTGTTGTTACTACTACTACTACTTATCATCAAGCAGAGTTTGTATGGCTAGATAGCCATACAGACTCTGCTTGATAATAAGTAGTAGTAGTTGAGGGTGCTTTGATTGTTCCTACGTGGCAGAAGGGATAGTTTGTGGTGACTTCCACTGAAATTATGTTAACTTTATGTTGATTGAAGTTGTTCTTCATTTTAAAAATTGTATTGTTCTTCCTTCCTTTCTTTTTGCACTACAAACAAGATATGTGCACTGTGCATAGGAATTTGTTCATGTATATTTTCAGTTCACACAAACATTATCCATGCATCTGCCACTGGCCTGACCCATCTGTCAAATTTTAAAATACAATGTGGCTCCTGTGTCTGAAAGTTTATTGGGGCTCCATGATAAACTTTTCCTTCAAAAAGGGCTCCAGGGCTTAAAAAATTTGAGAACCTTTGTCCTAGATCATTCTTGACCTGTATTTTGTAATACTACATAGTGTTATCATTAACTATGTAAATGCCACTCCAATCTACCTTTGCCACTGGGTTGGAAGAAGAAGATCATTTCAGTTGGCAATATGGCAGCAAAGAGACAAATGCTTATAGCTCATTCCATAAACAGCCAGCAGAATAAACTTTTCTCACCTGATCTGGCAGCTACCTCTTGGAAAGTAGGCCAGATATATTACTTAGATTTGATCTACATTGCCCTATATCCCAGGAATTGATCCCATATTATCTGTTTATCCCAGATAATCTGGCAGTGTAGACTGATAATCCGGTTCAAAACAGATAATCTGGGATCAGACTCTGGGATATAGGCTATGGTAGATACAGCCTTAATTATGTCTCCTAAAGTAAGTTGATCTGGGATTTGTATTTGATTCCACTCCCTGAACCAATTATGCAACTATGCATTTTTTTAACTTTTTCTCACTCCACTATATGTGGTGATGGACTTCTCCAGTCTCAAAATTTATATTTAAATATTTCTCTTAGGGGACATAGTATGCAAAATAAGCATTGTATGAAGGAAATGGCTGCAGAAATATCTATATTAAGAAAAATGTGTGTGATGTATGCCTTTCACACACACACAGTAGTTGCAGCAAAAATTGAAACTACCTTAGATTTAAGGGTTTCATTGAGAACGGTCTGGTTTTGATTAATCAGAGCAGCCAACCATGCTGAATTAGGGTGGGCATTCCTTTTTTTCTTAATTGATTCATCACCTTTCACAAGGATAATACAGGAACAACAATGGGCAGGATCAATAGTTTCCTCTATAGCAGTGGTTCTCAACCTGTGGATCCACAGTTGTTTTGGCTTTCAACTCCCAGAAATCCTAACAGCTGGTAATCTGGCTGGGATTTCTGGGAGTTGTAGACCAAAATGCCTGGGGATCCATAGATTAACAACCATTGCTCTATAGTATCTAACTATACTTGATGAATTTGGCAAGTGCACTGATACAAATCTTAGGTTGGATTGCTTTCATTAGGTTATTTATTTGTGTCCTATCATCTGCTAAAATGGTAACTAAGAAGAATACAATTCAAATAGAACAAATACATATTTTTAAAAGTAGATTTAAGGTGCACCTGAGGAAGAAGAGGAAGAGGAGAGGGAAGAGGGTAACACAGGCCACCAACAATAGGAGATCTAAATAGGGTGGAAATTCATCCTACTATTCTAGATCGGAAAGAGAACAGAGTTATCACATTGCAACAGACAGTATTATTATGTCCTATTTTTGCAAATCTAAATGTCTCAGCCAATTTTTTTTCAAGGTGTGTTGATTGCTTTCTGGGCTTCGCAGACGACACCTACACCTTCATTTTTCCGTATAGGAGAAGCTATTCAGCCTTTGATTTTGGTTTACGGCGCGTTTGCTTCCCATATCCTCACCTTCCCTATTGGATTACAAACACCCATGGGGTAGGAATACAAATACCCATCGGGGTTGGAACACATCACCCTACAGCGGCGTTGTTTTGACTATTCACCTCACTTGTTGTTTTGCCTAGAGTTCATTTGAACAATACTTGTACTCATACTAACTCAGCTGTGGGGGTCGGGCACCCGACTTGGGATTACATGTTTACTTTGCCTGATATAGTGTTGCAGTTATCGCACAATATATTGATATTTTGGGAAATACTGTGTTCAGATTTTCTTTGTGGATCTGCAGCGACCACACCCGTTTTGTTATATTGTACCCGGATTAAAATTCTTGCCAAAGTGGGTTTAAATAACCCACTTCAGCATGAGTTTGAGTCCCCAATCCCCCCCAAAAAATCTGGGATAGCACGAAGCCCCCCAAAGCCCCCCCTATTTCCCCCTAAAAGTTAACTAAAAGGTACCTGGGGTGAGGAGGAAAATCTTTCTTCACCCTCATCATCTCCTCAGACATCATTTCCTCATGCCAGGAGGATATGAGGAGGGAAGTTATGTTGGCCAGGTACATTTTATTTAACTTTTAGGGGGAAATTGGGTCTTGGGGGGAGAGGGAAGGTGCCATCCCATTCCTTTGGGCTCATTTTTTACTGTAGGCATTGGTTTTGGGGCCTGTCTAGATGGGCTCTAAGATTTCACTGTGAGAAAGCATGATTGTCAGGAGTCAGTGGCCATTGCTTCAGAGTTAATATACGCAGCCATTTCCATAACAATACTGGATGATTTCATATTTATCTAGGTATGAATTTGCACAAGCAAATTGAATACATCTGTGCTTTTTGTCCTTGGTGAGCAAATACTAAGAGTCTTATTCGCAGTAGTTAGTCCAGTTTCAAGCAACTGGGGAACTGGCAACCCATCCATTCACAATTATTGCAAATAACCAAGTTGTCAATATTAATGCTTCCTTTGCAATATGAATTTTGAAAAAGCAGTTTATGTACCCTGGAGGAGAAATACATATGCATTTACTTTGTCTGATACCATTTCAAGGAACTACACAAATTTACAAGTCTATTAAAAGCAAAGAGTTAGATCCTTGGCACGTTGTGCTTTAAAATCCCAACATAAGGGATAAAATTTAATAATAGAAAGCCACACACTCTTTTTGAAATATTTGAATAAGAAAATGGCAATCTATGTGGCTCATTGGGGGACATGTTTGTTAAGAGAACAGGCAATATATCCAACATAATAATATAACATCAACTAAGTCATACTCTTCTGATTCATGGTATCATTTCTATTCAATTTCATATTATTTCTTTGTCTATACCTTATCTGAAACTCAAGTTAACCTGCATTTTTGAAAGCTGACAGATGTTTTATAAATTCTGAATTTTAAACTTTGGATTGACTGTTTTCATACATATCAGTCTTATATGTTCCTTTAAATGTATGGTATGTGTTTTAATTGTGTATTTTAACTGATGCTATTTGTGGCATTTCATCTGTCACTGTTCACCACCCAACTGATTTAATATGAAGAGTATCAGCAACGGCTGGATGGCTACCAGGTGATGGCCACAACAATGATGAACATAATGATATGAAATAATTGTCACCAGGGCCAAAACTTCCCAGAATTCTTGCCAAAAAAAGTAATAACATATTATGGTGATTTTAAATTTTTCCTGTGAGAGAGTGTGCACAGGCAGATCAATCAGTCAACTAACCACTTAAACTTATGCAATGCTTCTTTTGCCAAATTGCCTTTTCCCACAGCAATATGAGAGAAGACTTCTTGGTTGCCTGCTCAAACTGACCAGAAGCATATCAAGTACACCTATAGATGGACTTCTCAAATCTCAAAATTGAGTACCAATGGCAATAAGCTTGCCATCTTCAGATATGGCTTACTTGGCAAGCATGCTGTTCAAATAGTTCATGGAAAAGAATAAGAGTGAGGGTTCATGCCACACCAGTAGCAGTCAGAGGGGACAGATCTCTAGAATTTAGTTCATAATAGGCTTGTGTACTCTATGAAGCAAACACTGGGGTGAAATCTTCTGTGGGTGCAGCTGGTGCCTACTCTAATCAGACCAAAGTTAAACAGGAATTAGTGTGTCCCATATCAACTCAGTATGGGACCTGATTTTAAGCCCTGAAACATAGAATGTCCTGTGCAAAAGAGGAAACCTAGGACTGTTCTACAGTGGCCCTGTCTCATGGGGTTGGCTAGAAGTGTCTCCTGCATGCCTGGATAATGTCCAAAGACTTCTGGTACATTTTATCCTGCATTAGGAGTTTTGACAAAACTCTGGACCAGCCTCACACTCTAGAATTGCTCTAATTGGAACTGGTCTGCTGTCAACACAACCCAGCACTGATGTTCCCTTTTCCTTGTGCTCCATGGTATAGGAGGAAAGGGATGAATTGGGGCTGCATTGCTTCGGTCACAGTGTTAACCAGCTATAGAGCTCTGAAAAACTCCTGATCATAGACAGGCCCTTTTGCTGACACAAGCAAAAGCACACAGTGGAACTCTGTGACCAGCTGCCGCGATGAACTGAGCAATAGTCCAGGTAAGGGTGTTTGTCCAACCATATCAAAGTAGATTCAGCCTGGCAGATGGAGTCCACTCCCATCACTGCCATGTACAAATTATCTGAAATATCTGCAGAATCCAGGCCCAGTCTGGAGCAAAAATGTTTCAGGTCAGTCCTCACTTTTAGTGTATGTGTATATATGCCCTTAGTCTTGCGTATTACACTTTTCTGTAAAATTCCACATGATGTAACTACTAAAGTGAGCATCTGTTTATAAGATAGTATAATAATATTTCTAAAATACAACAGGTAGACTCTTTTCACTGCTGCTGATAATGCAATTCTCAGTGCAAGTTGCCTTTGAAATGTATTGACATTTCTTCATTTCCAAAAGTTAAGCATAACTTGATATAAAGGCTACATTACTTGAGTTTTGTAAGGATAAGCTTTTCTTTCCAGTCCTCTGGAGGATTTTAAACGAAGTCTGAATAATCATCTCTCAATAGTGCTTTGATTGTGTATTTCTACAGGGCAAGGGTTGGACTGGATAGCCCTTATGGTCTCTTCCAACTCCAGGATCCTATGATTCTATTATTCAATAGGCCCATGTGTAGAGGATAGATAAATGATAAAAAAAATCTCACCCTCATACAAAAGATCGCTCTCATAACAACCAATCTTTGTGGAATCCATTTTCATAATCACAGCCTTTTGTCATGGATCTATTCATACAGAATACAGTGCAAGAATCTGAAAGGTATCTATCAAATCTTATAGAAATGGAGCTTCACTTTCCCTGGTTAAATTCTTTGCATTTATCTCATTATTAAAGAAATGTCCATCCAGAAAAAAACAGGAACTTTCTGTCTAGAGAAATTCTTGATTTAGTTCGCTTTTAGATTCCCTCTTACCTCTTCATATGTGACGGGGAGGCTTATTAAAATATGTGTACTATTTTTCAGAAACTTTGCTCTTCTAATGAGAGGAACATGTGGAGGAACAGCTTGAACTATTTATGGGCAATAACTAAGTTTTGTTGCCTCTTCTTAGGAAATTCTCCAGGAGAAAATGATTTTTATCCAGACAAAATGACACCAAGTTCATTTTTCATATTCAGATAAAGCTTCCAAATGTACGTATGCGAATGTAATTTAAATGTCTTCTAAGGAAGAAAAAAGTTATATATAACTTTTGGTCACAATATACTGTATGCCTAAGTGAATGGGATATCTACTCTGTCAATGAAGCAGATCTGCACCGTATTTTATGATATATAAGGTGTTGAAAAGGGGTGGGGGAGAAGAAAACTTGATTGAGCGAATGGCAGCTGGATTTCATGATGTTATTTTAATATAGCATTCCCACTTGCCCTTGAAAGGGGAACATGTAAGAATGTAATCTGATTTATACATCCCACCCTTAAGCAAAATAGGCTTCTAGGGGAGCTTCTAAAACTACGCATCTGTTCCCTGGCCACGGGCTCACAATCTCAAATAAATCAGATAACACGCAAAAGGGGATTGCAGTAAGAACAGGGGATTATGCCCCATAGATAACTGCTTTTCTCAGTGCAGTTAGAACTGTGGTTGAGGGAAAATGGGATTAGATCTGGCTGCTCTTCTGGGCCTTACAACTCCCAGAAATCCCAGGCAGTTTACCAGATGTTAGGATTTCTGGGAGTTGAAGGCCAAAACATCTGGGGACCCACAGGTTGAGAAGCACTGCCTTAGAGGGAAGAGGAATAGCATTTGGGATCTGAAAGGAGAGGCACAGTAGATACTGAGACTGAGTCATAATCAAACAGTGCTTAGTTGTTGTTATCTCTTTCTCCCTCAGATATAAACCAATGGCAGCTGGAATTTAGAGAGAGATGATTTCACTAGTTTTCTGTTTGCAATGGCTTCCCAAATCCAACAGTATTGTGTATGTGTGCAGCAAATAGTGTTGGACTTGGGAAGCCATGGGAAATCCTAGCTCAGAATGTTGTGAGTATAAAATGGAATTATATTTTAAGGTTTTTTTGGGGGGGGGGGGCAATGAATAAATTGTGTTGTCCACGCCGCCCCCCCCCCCGCCCCGCTCTGAATCCCAGAAAAATGCATATTTGCTCACAAACCATGGACACAATTAAATGGAGCTGTATACCAAATTGCTTGGTATATCTACTTGAAACTGAGTTCAATGAGACTAATACTAAGTAACGATACATAGGTTTGTCATTCTACATGACTTGATTTCTATAAGTGAATTAAAAGTAACGAATACACAAAGAATAACCATTTTAAAATACTAATTTACATGTTTCTGGAAAGATCAACTGATTATCAAATATTAATTTTGACATATTCATCTTCTATATGCATATATTGAGTAGTCATACATTTGAATCAAGTGTATGAACTGGTTGTCTGTAGCCAGCAATGCCTGAGGCATATATGTGCCAATCATTCCTTCCTGGGGAAAAATTCAGAGAAAGAGAAGAAGGAGGTGGTTTCTCAGGGTCAAGCAGTGCAGTTGCTCCAGGCCTCCCTAAGACTGGGGTACAGAGGCAAGGGGAAAAGCTAAAGCTTCCTTTCTTTCTCAGTCACTTTTCTGATATCTCAAAGTTAATTGCAGTCACATTGTAAATTAGGCTTGTGCAATTTAGCTGAACCGCGATCAGTTTCTGTTATGTGAATTTCTTCAGACCCGCAAATTCATTTGTCACAAACCTCCTGAAAACAGCCAGCGTCCAAAGAGCTGTTTTGTCTTACAACCCCCCGAAATAACGAGACAGACACAAAATATATGGTTTCAAATTTTTGGGCAACTTTTATTAAATAGTTACCTATTTAACTTGTAACTCAACTAACTTTTTGGTGTCAGTTCAACTTGGTGTGTGTAAGCTGAGGTAGCGTCTCCTAAAGTCTACCCCTCAGCTATTCAAGCGTACTACCTGGGTCCCCTGTATATTTCAACCCGGGCAACCCATAAGGGAAACATCAGGAGAAATCTCTCTCAACTTTAGAGACTAGACTCTCCCCGCTCCTGGGACATTCACCATCACCTCACCCCTAAGTGAGTGTTTGCATAATGCCCCACACCCTTAAGGGGTGCCTTAAGTGTATACAAACCTTTGAATAACTAAACAATTTACGCCACGGATTGGGAGCAAATGTTCTATTTAGCTCCCATCCCCCACCAAGCAATCCACTATTAACTGAACACCTATCATTAAATCATGAAGAAACAATGAATTGCCCATATCAGACAGATGGATTCCATCCGATCTGTAAAGGTGAGATCTGCCCATGGAATATGTAGGAGTCCCTACCTCTTGCAAGCGCCGTGCGCATGGCCCGGTTCACCCATTTCCTAGCCGTCTCCAATTTTTTTTTACATCCCCGCCACCTGACCACCGGAAGCGAGGGATGATTGCAGACCAGGCGATGTGTACCCGTGGCCATGCATGCCATATTTTACAAATGTTGTTCCAAGCTTGCAAGTACAGGGCCCTACCCTTCAAAAGGCCTAGATCATTGCCTCCGAGGTGAATCAGCAATACGTCTGGAGGGGGCCCTCTCCTAGACTGGAACAAAAGCGGGAGCAAACCGTCCCAACGCATACCTCTGACCCCTTGCCACTCAACTGTAGTGACGGACGCGAGGCCCAAATGCTGACCATAATGAGTCCTCATGGCCTGCCTTGAAGCCCAGTGAATGAAACTGCGCCTGCAGACGAGGATCCTCCATCCACAGGATCTGCAAAGAGATCACCACAACCAATTCATGACAACAGAGTATGCACATATTTCCTGAAGGCATTTGATTTCATCTGCCCTGGGTTTTTTTTCTTTCTTTCTTTTCTTTTTTCTTTTTCTCTCTCCGAGTCACATCGCATAGCATTGGCCACCGAAGCTTCCCCAATGCAGCAAGAGTGGGTTGCAAACCTGTATTGCCCCAAAATGCTGACCATAATGAGTTCTCATGGCCTACCTAGCCCATGGAATATGTAGGAGTCCCTTCCTCTTGCAAGCACCGTGCGCATAACTGTGCCCGCAGACGAGGATACTCCATCCTTGGTTCAGCACAACGGATCTCAACGAGATCGCCACAATCAACTTATTACAACGGAGTACCACACATTTCCTGAAGGCATTTGATTTCCATCTGCCCGGGGTTTGACCCCCTCCGAGTCATGTCCCATAGCATTGGCCACCGAGGCTTCTCCAATGCAGCAAGAATGGGTTGCAAAACCTGTAATGCCCCAAACCCATCATCCTTAGCACCTTACTGGTGCCCGCCCACAACTGGTATGTTGTTGCCATCCTGCTGGCCAAACAGTAAACAGGCCCATGCTTGCTAATCTGTTTGAATAGCACCAAAGCCTCAACTGGTCATAAAACAGGGTCACTACACTTCGCCAGCTTAATGACGTTGCCTCTAGACCCCAAATAAGATTTGGATGACTTGACCAGCCACTCTATGCCATTATGCATTATTGTTAGGCCAAATTCAACCAGGGCCCGCATAAACCTGTCAATTTTAGATACTAGGACTATCTTGCTGATCCAATAGGGCTGCAAAGGAGCTGTCCAAGCATCCACAAATTTGCTCCTGTGTGTCCGCATAAACCTCGTGCTACACGAGCTTCAGTCCTTTCAAAATTGCAGGGTGCTCGGTTCTCTGTTATCCTGAGTCTGGCCCTGACTGCGCGACCACCACGCTTACTTTTTATGCCGCCAACCGTTTTTATTTGAATCTGGAATGCCCTGAGCCCAGAAACAATAAGCTAGCACAGCTAATTGCACCCTGGTCGATTGTGGGGCAATTCCCCGCCTTTGGAAAACACCCAAAATTGTGTTATGCTCATAATGAAAAGGGCGTAGCCTGCGGCATGGTGTATGCCCATTCCAAATTCCTCAAACTCATTGACCGCCCCGTACAAGACCACATGAAGTTTGGGGCCAGAACCGATGCACTACCCTTAAAGTTTCGTGTCGCAACCGTCCACAGATGGGCTGGATTGGGCCAGACTAATGGCTGGGACTATGCCACTGCTAAAGCCCACAATCGAACAGAACCAGACTGAAGTAAAAACAAAACCATCGAACACCAATATAAGAGTCATCCAAGGTGCAACACCCACAGAACATGGAGAGCGAGCGAACCGAAACATCAAACCAACGTATACTTCTAAGCCTCAAGCCCCTGAGGCATAAGAGGCCACCCTTAAGGCATTCTTGACAGCCAATTCCACTCCTTTACATTGCTAACCCCCTGTTTTGACCCATCAGTATTACTAAATTTAACATTGCTCGATGGGATTTGCTTGCTAAGGGGTGTGTGTGTGTGAGACGTGGCTTAAATTTGAGGCATTTAATGAGACCGAGAGCCTTGAACTGGAATCGAAAGAACCCTTAATAGGATCCCCTTCCAAGCTGAAGGGTTGGCCTATAGCCCAAGACTCATTCTCCACACCCTTACAACATGTCTGAAATGAGAAAAAACTGGTTAACTACTGGGGTGAAATATATCACACTGAATGGGGTCCCATCTTAATAACAAAGGAGTAACCCAGGGAGTTGGAATAAGGAAGAGCGTGCGAGGATGGAGGGTAGCTCATGCCAGTGTGTCCCTTCTGGGGGCACCGTGTGGAAAGTTCGACCCAACTCCATCATCGGTGAACTCAAAATGCTCTGATCGCAGGTGAACTACAAATCCCAGCAGCCACAATTCCCAATGTCAATGTCCGTTGTTCACAAACCCCACCCGTGTTCATGTTTGGGCATATTGGGATCTGTGTAAATTTGGTCCAGTGCATGAAAATACATCCTTCACATCAGTGTGTACTTTACAATTCATAACAGTAGTAAAATTACAGTTATGAAGCAATCAATAATTTTATAGTTGGGGTTCACCACAACATGAGGAACTGTATTCAGGTGTCGACTCTGCCCCCAGGCTGGCTTCGAACGCATGACTTCTTGGTCAGCAGTGATTTAATGCAGCTGGCTACCAACTAGCAAATGTAACTATCTTTAAGGTTGCATAGGTCAACAGCAAACTAGACTATTAACAATCGGAAGATCACTCTGCCCCCAGGCTGGCTTCGAACGTATGACTTCTTGATCAGCAGTGATTTAATGCAGTTGGATACCAACTAGCAGATGCAACTATCTTTAAAGTTGCTTAGGTCAATAGCAAGCTAGACTATTAACAGTCGGGAGCTCACTCTGCCCCCAGGCTTGCTTTGAACACATGACTTCTTGGTCAGTAGTGATTTAATGCAGTTGGCTACCAACTAGCACATGCAACTTTCAATTAAAGTTGCATAGGTCAACAGCAAGCTAGATTATTAACAGTCAGGAGCTCACTCTGCCCCCAGACTTGCTTTGAACAGATGACTTCTTGGTCAGTAGTAATTTATTTATTTATTTATTTCATTCGGCTTCTATGCCGCCACTCCCGGTGAGCTCGGGGCGGCTCACAGCACCAAAGAATACAAGATAGAATTAATGCAGTTGGCTACCAACTAGCAGATGCTAGTTGCATAGGTCAACAGCAAGTTAGACTTCTAACAGTCAGGAGCTCACTCTGCCCCCAAGCTTGCTTTGAACACATGACTTCTTGGTGAGTAGTGATTTAATGCAGTTGGCTACCAACTAGCACATGCAACTTTCAATTAAAGTTGCATAGGTCAATAGGAAGCTAGACTATTAACAGTCAGGAGCTCACTCTGCCCCCAGGCTGGCTTTGAACACATGACTTCTTGTTCAGTAGTGATTTAATGCAGCTGGCTACCAACTAGCGGATGCAACTATCTTTAAGGTTGCATAGGTCAACAGCAAGCTAGACTATTAACGGTCGGGAGCTCACTCAGCCCCCAGGCTTGCTATGAACACATGACTCCTTGGTCAGTAGTGATTTAATGCAGTTGGCTACCAACTAGCAGATGCAATTATCAATTAAGGTTGCATAGGTCAACAGCAAGCTAGACTCTTAACAGTCGTGAGCTCACACTGCCCCCAGGCTTGCTCTGAACACATGACTCCTTGGTCAGTAGTGATTTAATGCAGTTGGCTACCATCTAGCACAGTGGTTATCAATCTTTCTAATGCCATGACCCCTAAATCCAGTTCCTTATGTTGTGGTGACCCCCAACCATAAAATTATTTTCGTTGCTACTTATTTTATTTAATTATTTAATATTAAATTCCATTATTTATCAAGTGTGCTGCTATGGCTGAGTTCTCTGGCTGAATCAGTCTGCAGTGCCTTTCATGTTCCTTGATTCATGTTTTGGGGAATGCTGCTTTTGGCAATCCCTGTGTAGAATTGTCACCAGCTGCATGGTGTACAATAGACTCCTGCAGAGGTCCTGCAGGACAAATCTACATAGGGACCGCCAAGCTGTGGGCAAATCTACATAGGGACCGCCAAACACAGCACCCAAACATTAAACAAGGAACATGAAAAGCACAACAGACTAATTCAACCAGAGTACTCAGCCATAGCAGAGAACTTGATGAACCAACCTGGACACAGAATATTATTTGAGAATACAGAAATGCTTGGCCACTCTAACAACCACCATGTCAGACCACACAGAGAAGCCACATGAAGCACATGGAAATTTTCAACAGAAAGGAGGAAATCATGAACATGAACAAAATTTGGCTACCAGTATTAAAAACTCTAAAATCAGGACAGTGAGGGGAAAAAACCACTCTGAAAACAGGGGAATTCCAGGCATGAAACAATCAAGGCCTGCTAACATCTCCCCCAGGCAGGAGTCTGCCAGGCTTTGAAGCTGCAAAGCTTTGCAATGCTAATCAAGGTGATTAATTCCAAATTGCTTCCAACAGACAAGAGTTTTTCCTCACCCTGGACACCATTCCACAGATATATAAACCTCCCTTGCCTAGTTTCTAACAGATCCCAAGAATCTCTGAGGATGCCGGCCATAAGTGCAGTCAGGAGAGAATGCTTCTGGAAAATGGCCATACAGCCTGGAAAACTCACAGCAGCCCAGTAATATAAATATCTGATATATATGGTGTATTTTCATTGTTACAAATTGAATATAATTAAAGCATAGTGATAAATCACAAAAATGATACTTAAGCCCTCAGGTGTCTGAACTTCAACTCCCATAACTCCTAACAGCTGGTAGGCAGTTAGGAATTGTGGGAGTTGAAGTCAAACCAACTGGAAGGTCCAAGTTTGCCCAGGCCTGGGCTAAGGTCACCTGGAGGCACCCCTTCCTCTTTCAACTCTGGGGTGCCACAGAGACAGCAGCGCCAGGCGGCTTCGCTCCCTTCCTCATGCCTTCCTTCCTCCCAAAAACAAAAGCAGAACTCGAAGGAAGAAGAGGAGGAGGAGCAAAAGCAGCCTCCCTCCCCCCTTCCCCAACGCACGGGTGGCTGGCTGCAGAGTACACACAGGGGCTGCAACCTGATTTAGGCAGCCTGGGGAGGGGAGGGAACTGGCGGAAAGATGTAAGCAAGGAAGGAAAAAGGAAGGAAGCAAGGAGAAGGGGGAGAAGAAGGGAAGGAATTGAATGGGGGAAGGAAGGAAATCCTGCGCACTGGGGAAAACAAAAGGGGCATTTCTCATCGGGGCATATTGGTAAGGAAGGGAAAAACTCACAGCAACCCAGCCAGGTCTCTGCCCCCGCCAGAGGGTTTCAGGGAAAGGGGAGCAGAGAGGAAGTCAAAAGGACTCGAAAGAAAGGGCATCAGCACCTTCCTTCTCTCCCTCCTCCTCCTGGGGAGACCCTGCATGCGGCTCCAGTCCCCATGGCCTGTGGGGAGGAAGGAGCAATGGGCCCTTCACTCCTCTCTCCCATACACACACACACTGCCTTTTCGCGCTGGTTTCCCCCCCCAGTGCTTTACATCAACAATATAACCAGAGTACCGGTGATACAGAGTTTACAAATAATCCAAATCATAATGCATCATGAACATCACAAATGTGGACGGATTCCACCAGGTCTATATTGACCCCAATGTGATGTTCATGATGCAATATGATTTGGATTAAACTCTGTATCACCGTACTTGGTTATATTGTTATATTGTTGCTGTAAACGCCCGGAAGAAGCTGGGAATACCTACCTGCGAAACGGGATTTGGGACCCTCCAGGAAACTATACATCACCCGTTGGCGTTCCAGCAACAGTTGTGGGAGCGGCCAGCCCCACAGCTGAGCTTCCATTCCAACATAAACTGGTCTGAGTGCTTTGGTGCTTTTGCAGCTTATTTGGAGCTGCTTGGACCTTGCAGTATTCACTGGGGTCTGAATAAACTTATTTTGATATTTTTCTATACACTGCTTGGTTGTGGTGCTTATCGGATACCTTCTCGGGCTCCGCCCACTGCCTCCCTGGGGGGCCCTCGGCGCGCACGGGGCGCCCGCAGGCCCGTCCACGTTGGGAGCTTCCTGCCAACGCGGGACAGGCATCCCTGCCTTTACAGTACATTTTGCCGGCCTTCCTTCCATTGACCTCCCGGCCCGACCTTCGACCTCAGAGGTGACGGCGTTCCAGCATCGGCACTTGGGAGCTTCTCCCGCCCCCTGCCGCGCCATCTTCCCCTGCCTCCTCCCCCATCTCTCCCGGGGATCCCCCCCGTGACGGACACACGCACGGGGGCACGGCGCGACGTCATCGGGATTGCCCGCTCGCGTCCTACAGCTCCTCCCCCAGGTGATTCCTTGCCGGCTTCTCCTCGCTTCCGGGTAGCCCGTCGACGTCATCCACACAGGACGGACTGCCGGCTCGACTCTCTCCATCTTGGCTGCATCAGCAGATCGGCCCACGTCATCCGACGGCGCTCAGCATCACTGCGCATCCTCCAGCCGGCGGCGCAGCAGCGAAGGCGCGAGGTTCCTCAACGCGGCCACCTGCCGCTGCCTCCACCCCCTAGCTTGGGACACCTTCCATACCCACGGCCACGGACAGCAGGCCTATACCTACACCAGGACGGCGTGGAGGGAGGTTTGGGTTGGTTTTGCATGGTATACAGCCTTATTTTATCACCAGTATTCTCCTGAGCTCACAGGTCGGGCGGGCCTATTCATCCATATATTCTTTTATTTTGCTATTATTGATTTGCATGTGATGCCATTGGGCATAGGAGAGTTTTCATTATTGGATACATTGTTGGGGATCCTGTCTCAATAGGGCATTGCCTTGCTGGACGCGCTTTGGCGCCCCCTGCGCGCTCTGGCCCTAGACCCAGTGGCGTGGGGGACTGAGCACATCAGTGGTCATACGGTTGTCATACATACCTGCATACCACTCCCATGCGGTTCGGTTTATGTCGATTTTGTTATAGATTTTCTGTTTAGGTTCATAGTAGTGTTTCTGAGTCTCCTTCACAAGACCAGTCCCCCAGTGTGTAGTTAGTTTGCCTCGTGCAAAGGAGCCCTGCTGAGCTCGCCAGGGGGCGAGGAGGGCCTTTGCTTCTAAGCTCCTCTTCCTCCTCCTGACTCCCTGCAGCCCTGTGGGAACAGGAGGAGGAGGAGCGACCTGGACTGCCTGGCTGTTTCCCCGGCACAGGGGGCCGGCAGCCATTTTGAGCAGGCTGAAGGGGCGGGGCCAACCGAGGCACCTTCGTGACCCCCCGAAAATGGCTCCGTGACCCCCCTGGGGGTCGCGACCCCCAGGTTGAGAACCACTGATCTAGCAGATGCAATTATCTTTAAGGTTGCTTAAGTCAACAGCAAGCTAGACTATAAACAGTCGGGATCTCACTCTGCCCCCAGGCTTGCTTTGAACACATGACTTCTTCGCAAGCTAGTCGCAATAAATTGGTAGGAATATAGCAACCCCTTAACATGGGGCCTTCTTTTTCTTTTGCATAAATTTCTAGTATATTACTATTTTGTCAGTGCATCTAGACCTGATCTCCTTCTTTCCTCCTCTTTCTATTAGTGCCTATATCTTGTATCATCTAATCTGTATACGTTAATTACTATTTATTATTATTAATTTTATTTAAAATTATTTATTTTGACCTTACCAAAATGGCCGCCAAGCCTAACACAAAAATGGCCGCCATGGCCCCACCCTCAAGATGGTCACTGACCTCACCAAAATGGGGGTCGAGTCTCCACCCCCTGCAATGGTTGCCACCCTTTAAAGATGGCGGCAATGGCCCAGCCCACAAAATGGCCACCTCCATGGCCCTGGCATGGCCATGAGGCCCTGAAGTAAAGAGGATGAGGGTAAGGGAATCCCCCCAGGGCCCTTTTAAGAAGAAGCTGAGGTTAGCAGTGGGAGCTCACCCCACTCCCTGGACTCGAACCTCCAACCTTTCAGTGAGCAAGTTCAGCAGCTCAGTGGTTTAACCCACTGTGCCACGAGGAGGGGGACTTATATTAATATTATGTTATAGGAAAGGAGGGGGGCACAAATCAAAACGAAGCCCTCCAGGCCTGGCTCCCTGTCCAGCGAAGCCAGGCAATATTAAACTTAGATATAACTAAATTTAGCAGAGGCCTACGAAGGGCAAGGGGCCAGCTCAGCCTGGAGGCTGAACTCTGGGCCCGGCTCCCTCATGGCCTCTGCACCAACCTGGTGCTGGATAGGCTCCAATGTGTTCCTCACTCAACGATGTCCTATTGCAGAATGAGGGGAAAGGGGTTGGCAGCACCCTATTCCAGCCCCTCCTCCCTTCCAGTACATTCTGCGAAATTAACAAATCTCTTCTCCGAGGGGAGGAGACAAAATTGCTCCACCCCCCTACTTGTTGGAGGGTGAAATGTATTCTGTCCGCAAATGAAAAATGCACCAAGATCCAGCCCATTGGTGGCAACGGGGGGCTCCCTGGGTCCCCCCTTTTGTCATTTTAAGGTCTATGAAGATGAAAATGTCTTTACTTTGAGGACACATCTATCTCTGTTGACCCACCAAGTTTCATAACATTTGGGTCATCCCCTGATTTTTAGGAATTTATTTTTTTCTAGAAATAAAATCTTATTTAAAACATTCCCCAAAAGGTATCCCAACTAGCCTCGCCCTGTAACTTCTCCAGGAGCAGTAGCAGGGAACCATTCCTTCCTGCAAAATGTTAAAGATGCAGATTTCCACATCACACAGTCCACTATTACACATTCTTTACTAATAAAAAAAAGCAACAGCAACTTCTTCCAATGCTTTTGCGTTTCTTGTCCTCACAACATACTGGAAAAGGCCAGCAGCCCACCATCCACAAGCAAGCATGCAGCATGTCCTCTTAGAAAAACACTCCAGTATGATCCACTGGGGGAAAACATTTTCAAAATATATTGTTGGAAATCTAGCCATATTTGGGAGAAAACAATGTTTTTGAAGCATATTATATTATTATACACTGGACTGACTATGTGACGAATGTTGCTGTCCTTGAGCAAGCAGGGATCATCAGCATTGAGGCCATGCTATTGAAAACACAGCTGCGCTGGGCAGGGCACATCTGTAGTAACTCTATGGTGAACTTGCCACGGGTCAGCGCAAGAGAGGCGCCCCAAAAAAGAGATATAAGGACTCCCTGAAACCACATCTCAGGCTCGGCCAGATTGATCACCAAAAATGGTCCACGCTGGCCTCACATCGGGAGGCATGGAGATGCACTATCCACAATGCTGCAACCTCTTTCGAGAAAACATGCAGAAAGATGCGCAACTTGGAAACATCACCCAAGGAGACTTTCTGCAACCGAATTGCCTATCTCAGATCGGCCTTTTTAGTCATCAAAGCACTTGTAAAAAGGGTGGGATGAGTCCTTCCTAAGAATCTTCATTCGCAAAGTAATGCCGAGAGATATTATTGGCATAACAGAAACCTGGTGGACGGAAGAAAACAAATGGGACACAAAGAATCCAGGTTATAAACTGTACAGGAAAGACAGGAGAGGGAAAAATGGTGGCGGTGTGGCCCTGTACATAAACAAAGAGCTAGAATCTCATGAATTAGAACTTCAAGAAATTTCAAACTCACCTACAGAAATATTGTGGATAAAAGTCCCAGAACAAAAAACTAATCTAGCACTAGGGATCTGCTATCGCCCTCCCAACCAAACTCCAGAGGCAGACTGCTATCTGGAAAACGAAGTTAAACAGGCCTCAAAAAGAAATACATTAGTCATAATGGGGGACTTCAACTATCCCCAAATAGATTGGCCAAATTCTTGTTCTACGCATGAAAGAGAGACAAGGTTCCTCGACATGCTAGCTGATTATTCCCTTGAGCAGATGGTCATGGAACCAACCAGGGGAAAGGGGATCCTGGACTTGGCGCTAACTAATGAACAAGATCTCGTTCAAAATGTCCTTGTAACTGAGCCCATAGGTACCAGTGACCATAACACAATAACCTTCAACGTAAGTTTGGATAGCAAACTGTCAGTGAAAACTAACATGGAGACATTAAACTTTCACAAAGGGAATTTCACCAAAATGAGAAAAATTGTAAAGAACAAACTAAAAGGAGCAGTAAAAAAAATCAAATCCCTCCAAAATGCTTGGAAACTGTTTAGAAATACCTTAAAACAGGCCGAACTAAAATGCATTCCAATAAAAAGAAAGAGGCATGGAAAGTCCAAAAGACACCAGTATGGCTTACAAATGAAGTAATTGATGGGGTCAAAGCTTTCCGAGACAAACCAGGAAAGCGATCTTGGGGTTTTGGTGGACAGCTCAATGAAGATGTCAACCCAGTGCGCAGCAGCAGTGAAAAAAGCAAATTCTATGCTAGGCATGATCAGAAAGGGAATCGAAAATAGGTCAGCAAATGTTGTATTACCTCTCTACAAATCGATGGTAAGGCCACATTTGGAGTACTGTGTACAATTCTGGTCTCCGCACCTTAAGAAGGATATAACGGAACTGGAAAAGGTACAGAAAAGGGCAACAAGAATGATCCAAGGGATGGAGCAGGCTCCTCTTATGAAATCAGGTTGCAACGCCTTTGTCTTTTTGCAACCTTGAAAGACGGCGTTTAAGAGGTGACTTGATCGAAGTGTATAAAATCATGCATGGGATAGAAAAGGTAAATAAAGAAAAATTATTTTCTTTGTCACAAAACACTAGGACTAGAGGGCACTCCCTGAAGCTCCAAGGTAGGAAAATTAGGACTAATAAAGGGAAATATTTCTTCACCCAGAGGGTCATTGGGTTATGGAATTTACTTCCAGAAGAGGTTGTGACAGCTGTCAGCCTGAACAACTTCAAGGCAGGATTAGAGATTCATGGATACCAAGTGTATCGGTAGTTACTGAAAAGGACATTCAAGTGCCACCTCGGAGTTGGTTGAGGTAGGCAGGATTTCCCTGGGTACTGGTTGTAGGGGGTCGGGAGCAGGTTAGGGTTTTGCCCTCCCTTCTCCTCAAGATCCCTGTGTACAACTGGTGGGCCACTGTGTGATACAGAATGCTGGACTAGATGGGCTGAGGTCCGATTCAGCATAGCTCTTTTTATGTTGTTATGTTCTGTCTTTGTAGTCATCAGCTTCATTGATTTAGAAAGGCAAGGCGGCAGCAGCCCCAAAAGGGGCAATGAAGGGGCTCATCCCATTAAATTGACACAGCTTGTGTGAGACATATCATGGCTTTCTTCTATCCTGATTGGCCCTATAGGCAGGGCTCACAGGGAAACCCTGTGAGAACAAGTGGCAACCTCTCTGCACGCTGCATGATCCCGAATATAAACTGAAGGTATCTGCGATCATGATCCATTTTGGTTGAGAAAACATGGTTGCAGAGCCCTTGCTGTTATGGGTGTCCAAACAAGCCCAACAAACTGAAATAGCCAAAGGCAAACATCCAAAATTAATCAGTGCAGAAGCCTATTGAATATCGTATATAGTGGCACAAGCATTCATGGCGTCACATTGTTGGTCTAATTGAAGCATCAGAGATTTAAAAAAGGTTGACAATTAAGATTTGTGAAATTTCCCATATGGTAGTTAAGATCATTGAACTTTTGCTGATCTTTAAAGTGCAAAATTATTTAAAATATTGTGCATAAACTTACCTTCAAGCTATGTGTATATGAAATATAAATGAATTTTATGTTTAGACTTGAATCCCAACTCAAAGATATCTCATTATGCAAATTTCTTGAAATACAGGTAGACTACAACCTCTTTATCGTCAAATCAGTACTGAGGGGATTATTTTTATTATATATATATATATATATATATATATATTGAGCATAGTATAAAATCTTCATTTTGTCTCCTTCATGCTCCCTTCCTTTCCTTAATCATACACGTATGCAAAATATTTCCCTGTCAATCCTCTACTAATAACCTTTTAAAATTAATAATAGTTGTAATTTTTGTGGTTATGTAACTAAAATCTCACCTGATCGAATTGTGATTTAAATCTACTTCTTGGACACATATAAGTATTAAAAGTTTCCCATATAGCCCCAAATACGCTTTATTTCATTTCTCTTCTCTGTAACCTTACTTGGTATGAGAATTTTTCAGCTAAAGCTATGGCCCACGTTTTGCTGAACCAATTCTGTATAAATAGATTTTCTATTTTTTTTCATACTTAGGGCACACTGACCCGTTATCCCAAAGAGGGTGTTGAATCAGTTCTGTGGAGGCTACATAATGCACAGAGGTGATTTGGGTCAATGCAGGCCAAGCTTAATGCAGCCTTGAATTTCATTAATAAGAGTACAGTGTTCCCTCACTTATTGCGGGGGTTAGGTTCCAGAACCTCCCGCAATAAGTGAAAAACTGCGATGTAAGGATGCTCTATTTATTTTAATATTTATACATTATTTTAGTACTTATACACTATTTTAAGTCTTTATAAACTTAAAATAAAGTGAACCAAAGGAAGGAAAGGCCCTTCAAGGCTGGAAGGAGGGAGGACTGAGCAGGGCAAGTGCATTGGAGAGCGGTGGCGGAAAAACCCCACCAAACAGCAAAAATACATATATTTAAAAAATATATATTTTAAATTAATATTTTTTGAAATCCGTGAAACAGTGAGTCTGAGTAAGCAAACCGCAGCTCATGTATGTCACTCAGTTCCTGGTAGACTATCTGATTATATTATTTGTTGTATGTACTGCAAGGAGGGAGATAGTCAAAGCAATTTCATTTATTCACATCCAACAAAATGAAGCATATCTAGGCATTTTATGGGTCTTCAAGAGTGCTGGTCTGTGTTTTCTTTTGGCGGGCACTGGAAAAAGAAGTCCAATATGGTTCTCTATTATTTGCATTTTTGTATACCCATGCAAAGTCAGGGAACGTATTCTCAATCAATGCAGACTTTTGTCGAAGGAATTTTTAAATGATGTATGTTTTAACTATGTTTGTTTAAAGTGGTGTAGTAAACCCATTAAAATGATAGGGTATAAATATGACAATGATGCTCATGTTCATCATCATCATTCATATAACACCAGAGGCCAAATATGGTCATTAAATTAAGGAAGGAATGGAGGAAGAGAGGAAAAAATGATTGAATTTGGGGTCTGATGTTCTTCCAGCTGGTCAGATTTTTTCTTATCTCTATGTATTGGTTAGCATCAGAATTCTGAACTGGAGTGAGTGATACATTTACTCTTACGATTATTATGAAAATTTGCAACACTCAGGCTGAACATGGAAATACTTACAATTGGTGGTGGCTGAATTTCTGACAAAGGTTGTTTTGCTGAGGGTGAATTCTTGTGCATTATCAACTTTTTCTTCTTTAACTCCCACCTTTCCTCTCCACTTTTCCTTCTCTCTCCCTCTCATTCAATCCCTTGCTTGTTCTCTAATAAATAGCAGATCTCCTAGTAGCATCTTCAAATATTTATTAACTCAGTTCCCTGACATTGTGTCCTTGATATAGATCCCTCTTTTGTTTGTTAATTATAACTGAATTTTACATTGGAGAGTTTGGAAATGCAGAACAGTGGTATCTGAAAACAACACTCATTAAATCCAAGTTGCAAAGGCTCACAGGAGAGCCCTTCCAAAACAAAAGTGTCTATTATGGACTTTCTTGGACAACTGCATGGCATTTGAGGTTTAATTGGCTATATTATCCATTTCTTTTTTATGAACAGAGATACAGAAATAGTATTTCTTTTAATGATCAGCACAGTCTGATGAGCCTAGTGGTACCATTTTAAAAATAGAAAGGTATTCTGCAAATTGCATAGGTATTTTGCAGCAAACCAGGGAAGGCGGGAAGGAGGAGTGACAAAAGAGGTTACTCATTTGCTTCATGACCAGGGATATATTTTGTCACTAATTTTCTTCTTGAAGGAAGCATAAAATAATGTTAGCCATTATCTTATTGCTGAAAGATGTGGACCATGTCATTTTTGAAGCCTATTTGCAATTCAGGACTTACACTGCAGATGGTTCACACATATATGTTTTGTACAGAGACAGACTCTTCCATGGAAGAAACATTTTTCTGTGCAGAAGAATCCGTTTTCTACACATGAAATGCTATATTCTGTAGAAATCAAACTTGTGAAAATTTGATACAGAATTTCTCAAAATTGCAACATTTTAGTTACCAGGAAAGTTGTTTTCTGCACAACCACTAACAGTAGTGTTGTCTGTTGATGCAGCACAGCTTTGAAATCCCTCAAGGCTTCATGGGAGCTCAGTGTCGCACACTCATCTTCCCAATTACACAATGTGCAAAGAAATACAGGCCCATTTTTGTTTATTACATTAACACTAGAAAATCACTTGATCTAGAAAACATTAACTCCAGCTATTACATTTAAGATGCAGTATTATTGTATTTGTCAGATTTTTCCCAACTACAAAAAGGATCTAAAATAATAACCTCTTTTAAACCCTTTGAAGACTTAGTCTTGGTAATTTTCTCTCTCTTTTGAAAATAAGCAAATTTCAAGCCTACAAGATGTCAGAAAGATGGGAACACTGAAAATATTTTGATTACTTTTGTAAAGCTTATGAAGACTAATCTTTTGTTCTACAGCTGAATACAGATATAGGACTTAACAAGCTTGCATCTTAATCTGATAAGCAAAGCATATATTAACACACTGAAATAACCTGCAACATGGCAGAACTTGTGTGTAGTTGATGAGCACAAAAAGAGGACAATACTGATGCACATCATAGTGTATTTATATAGTCTTTTCAATTCTATTCAGGATGGAAAAATATCTGAGTGAATTTAGGAATCACAACCTTGTGCATATGAATGATAGCATAATTAATACTTCTTTTTATAGTTAAGTGCAATGGAGGGAGAGATTATCACAGCAGGAGATAATAGGATCATAGAATTTTCAAATCTTAGAGTTGGAAGGAACACAGGGTCCCTCTTGTTCAACCTTTTGCCATACACAGAAATGCAACTAAACCATCTTATGCAGGACATCCGCACAGATATGTAAAGGTAGCTATCATGACACCTTTCTGTCTCCTCTTCACAAACTAAACATAGCCAGCTCCCTACATAAGGCTTGATTTACATACTATAATCTTAAATAACCTTTTATGCATATTTGAATCCCCATTCAGTCATGGAAACTCACTGGGTGACTTTGGGGAAGTCACATTCTTTCAGTTTCAGGAGAAAGCAATGGCAAACCTGTTGCCAAAGAAATCTTGTGCCAGTTCATATTAGATTGCCGTAAGTCGGAAATGTATTGAAGGTAAATAACAATGCAACAGCCCAAATAAATGTTTATTATAATCTTACAGCACTTTATTCAATAACTTTAAAGTATGTTACACAGGTTAAGCATCCCTTATCTAGAATTCTGAAATACTCCAAAATTGTCCTCAAGAGTATTGGGTATAGTGACACCTTTGCTTTTGATGGTTCAGCATACACAAGCTTTGTTTCATGCACAAAATTATGAAAACATATTGTGCATAAAACTACCTTCGAGCTATGTTTATAAGGTTTATATGAAACACAAATTAATGCCTTGTTTAGACTTGGGTCCCATTTGCATGTTATCTCATTAGATATGCAAAAGCATGTATTCAATAATAATAATAATAAACTATCAAAAAAACTTAGACCCAAACATTTCAGATATACAACATGTGTTAGTTTCAAATTTTAGTTTCATCTTTTTCTTTATACATTTAAATAGAATTTTGTTTAGAATGGCAGGTCTCTGCTAAAAAAAATGCCAGTGTACCCTCAACTCCTGGGACCAAGGTCCTCAGTGTGATAAATCTATATGTTTAGTGATAAAGGGTGATCTCTTCATTGGATTACCTTGGACACAATTAGAAATAATTTTTAAATAGCTTTTTGTTAGTATTGCCTTTTTGAACCATGGTGAAATAGTAGTAGTTAGCTAGTAACTTCCATTTGATTGCATAGTGAACCTACTCCAAGGTCTGCTCTGAAATCTAAAGGGCATATCCAAGGTGCTAGATCATATCTGCCTTGAAAGTTACTGTGGCAAATCCCACTCTCAGTGCCTTAGAGGAAAGTCATGTGAAAACCTATTCTTGAACACATTTTGTCTAGAAAACCCCATTAGTCAGAAACAAAAACACACAATAACCCAAAAATAAAAAGTAATCATGCTACATTTTGAGTATAACTTAATGAGGGACATTTCAGCTTTTTTGTAGTAGTATATGTTACTTTTTAGTTATTTAGTGCTGTTATTGACTGATGGAACAATGTATATTTCAAATCTAATTCAAGCTGCCATTTCTGCTACCGCTTTTGGCTGTGTTGTGGATGCTGAAAAAAAATGGAGATGGAAAGAAACTGTGTTTCATACAAGTCAATGGTTTGTATTCTGTTTTTTTTCATTGAGTGAAAAAAAATTTTGATTAAAAAAGATACAGGAAAATGTTGCTTTAAAAATTTCAGTGACATTTAATCTGAACCTGTAATTAGAAGTAATTAATTATTTTAAGAGTTAGTTTTTTAATTCTCCCAAAGATTATGGGAGTTGCAGTCAAATCCAAAATACACAGTAGAACTGAATGGAAATAATAACTATGCAGGTAATTGTCACACACGTAAAGACTTTATATATCAACAGTGAATTTCATAGTATCATCAATATGAAATGTGGCATACATTCAAATAAACATCAAGTCTTACAATATGAAATGTGGTATACATCCAAATAAACATACAAGTCTTAAGGCGGCCAGCACACTCTCAGGAGGAGAGAGATAAAAGTCTCTGAAACCCTGTAGTTGAAAAACAGTCCCTGGAAAGGATAAGTAAGTAAGGGAAGGTCCCAAAATAATAATATCCGCAGGAGCAGAAACAACTCAGTGGAAATGCTCACTGTAGGGTAGTCACTCATACGAGGAAGCCTCCAAACAGTGAGAGTGGTTGGCGAAGCCGGAGCAGCCCCGCGTGCCGTGCCTGTAGTAATGAACAAGCCCAGGACTGGCTGTTCGGGCAGGAAAGCCGCTGAGAAATCGCGCACTGTTCCTGGAAATCCAGACAAGGAACAGTTACGTGACAATGACACCACAAGGTACTGGCCGACGAGGGGGCATTTGCCTTGGCCACTTCTCGTTTCGACCTCTTGGTCTTTCTCAAGGCCACGTGGTAATATGGAATATCCAGTGTACAATACACGTATATATGCGGCATAAGGTATATATCTGAAAGATACAAAATATAATACAAAGCATGCAATTCTTAATACACGGATGCAATCACGATATCAAATGAGAAATAAAGTATGGGGAACACAATACCTGGATGTGTAGCGCAATAGCTATGATGTGAAGCATCTGAAGGTCAGAGCTTAATGCTGCAAACTAAGCTACCTGTTTATAAAGGAAGGTGGGAAGCGCTGCTACTCCCAGCTTTTCATTTAACCCTTGTGGGATTTCTGTACAATACTCAATTATAATCCGGGTTTCAGCCCGAATTAAAGCTGCATGGGGGTCTCCATGGGGTGGAGGAGTCACTTTCTCAATACCAAAAAACTGTAATGACTCTGGGCCATGGGAAAAAGTTTTACAATGGACGTGGAATGGGGAGTCCTCTGAGGAGTGTCGGATCCGGGATTTATGCTCCGAAAAATGGGTTTTAAGCATTCTTTTACTTACACCAATGTAGATTAGTCCACATGGACACCGGATTCCATACACCAAGGACTCCGAGCACGTCCTGGGCTGTAAATCTCTTTGTGTGGGTACACGCTGTTACACTGCACACAGTTGGAAAATGTCACTGTTTTTTTCAGTATATCTGTAATGATTAATTGCATGCACAAGGCCATACTAAATGGTGGAAGAGGCCCATCCTATGATTCCCAGCTTGTTCTGGACTTTTTTTTGGCCAAAAGGAAAAATTAATCAACATTTAAAAGAGCAATGAAAAGTAACTCTCCTAATTCTCCTAATTTGAGAAACAGAAAAGCCTAGATGCTATTTAAAACTACAACAATAATGGAAATGTATTATTTGGGGGTGAGAGCCTTGCTACTATAAATCTGACTAATTACTTTTATGCAGTAATTTCTCCACTGAATCATTTTTAAAAGAAAAAGTGCAACAGATTGTGGTAAAACTTATTTATATCCACTTGCTGACTGCAAACCTAGTGTATTGTCAACTTATCTGAATTTCATAGGAACATAGGACATGAGATCTAACCTATTACATAAACTCTGGGTAATTGGCAACAAATTTGCAAGGATTTCTAACTCCGAACAGTTTAATAACACCAACAGCAACAACAAAGTTATACACATAGTAAAATTTAGCTGTCTTCTGCATTTCTTCTTTGCTTTTCGTCACCTCTCCTTTTCAGCCTCCTGACACTTTCAGCTATCTTGACATCCCCCCGCCCCCATCCCCCCCAAAATCAGGTCATTTTTTATTCATGCTTGTGACAACCCCTTGTTGACTCAGCCTCAGACTGGACAATCTTTCTATATCCAAACTGCTGACCCTCAATGCAAAGGGACCTTGAAGTTACCTCAGCCACTTCCGTCTTATGGCAGGGTAGACTATCTCCTTTGTTAACCATTGAACTGCAGAGATTTATAATTTCTCAGTGACCACTTGACCATGCTGCCACCATTTATCGGTCTGACCACTGACCTTGAGGGCCACCACCAATAAAAGAATTAGGAGAGGTGTTTTTCTTTTAAGATGCAAACAATTTATTATGACACAAATGGGTAGAAAATCTTGGTTGGTTTTATACTTCCTCAGAGGCACAAACTTATTCTGTTACACAAAACACAATGGGGATATATTATAGGGTTACCACTAAACCTCTATAAACCCCTGGACTCTTCCAACTTTAACTAGGCTCTCTACAACCAACAACTGGACTGCTCTCTTGCAGACATTAAGACCAACTAAAATACTGAACTGTTTTCTTACAGTCCTTAGGACCAACTAACACAAAACAGAACTCCTCCCCCTCTCTTGTGGCAGTTGGCTTCCAACCGCTCTTTTCCAACTGTAAAATTCAAACCTTGAACATTCTAAAAGCCTCTAGCCCTGGTTGCCATGGCGACAGCTCTTCAAAGCTTCTGCCAAGCCTCCCCTCTGCTTCACCCACAGCAACACTCCATAGAATATTCCCCCGAACTACACAAAACAACACACATTTAACACATGTCACACATTTACACACAAATAATCGACATCATTACATTACCTTCCTTCCTCCCGAAATTATTTTTAATTCTCTCTGTCCAGAGTGAATTAAAAATAATGCCGTTAGCAAGACATTATATAAACTTATACATTTCACATATACATTTATACTTACACAACTATATACAAACCATATCCATTTTGTAACCTGAATTCAAGTAACTCTCGATAAAGAGTCAGCTACTACATTTGATTTGCCTTTCACATGCACTACCTTAAAATCGTAGTCTTGCAAGAGCAAACTCCATCTTAAGAGTTTGTTATTAGTACCCTTAACATTACTCAGCCATTTTAATGGCGCATGATCCGTCTGCAAAACAAACTTCCTGCCCCACAGATATGGTCTCAGTTTTTGAATCGACCACACTATGGCGAGACATTCTTTCTCGGTCGTAGAAAGACTACTTTCTCTCGGCAACAGCTTTTTACTTAAAAACATTACAGGATGCTTTTCCCCATCCTTGTCAGCTTGACTTAAACTGCTCCCAGACCTGTTTCTGATGCATCGCAAGTTAAGATAAATGGACGATCAAAATCCTGAGCTTTCAACACTGACTGTGATGTTATGGTCTGTTTTAACTTGTCCATTGACTCCTGACATTGTGGTGTCCACACTATGACATTTGGACATGCCTTCTTGGTTAAGCCTGTCAATGCTTCATCAAGCTTTACCTGACTCACACTCTTGTCAGCCTTCCTATTCCCTTCCCAGAAATGAAACGATCCATTTACTCCTTCATTAACTATTATACATACATCTACTGATCTTTCAACATAAGGTTTAAGCAAGTTAACATGCACCAGTTTTTCCAGTCCTGATTGTAATTCTTGTATCAAGTAGTTAACTCTGCTGGCACGCTTAACAACTGTCCATGGTCCTGTCCATTTCAATTGAAGTTTGTTGACTCTTTCCGCGATCAAATATTGTACTTTATCACCAACGTCGAAGGATCTCTCCCGGGCTGATTGATCATACCAGGTCTTCTGTTTCTGCTGTGCTGCTGCAAGGTTGTCTTGAGCGATAACTCTTGCCATCTCCATCGTCTCCCGTAGATTCTGTAGATACCAACTCACTGGAACTGGCTCTGCAACCGAGGAAGTCTCCCAGTGCTCTCTCACTAGGTCAAGTGGACCTCTCGCCTTACTTCCAAAGAGTAACTCGAAAGGGCTGTATCCTGTACTGCCTTGTGGAGTCTCTCTGCATGCAAACAGGAGTTGCTGTAGTTTCTCATCCCAATCGGCTGGATGTTGTTGAGTGTACGCCTTGATCATTCTTACTAAGGTCTTATTTAGGTTTTCCACAAGACCATTAGTTTGTGGATGGTAAGCGGATGATGTCAGATGTTTAACTCCACACATCTCCAACAGTCTTTCCATCAATCTTGACGTAAACTGGGTTCCCAAATCTGAAACCAGTTCTTTGGGATATCCTGTTCTTCCCCATATAGACAACAAGGCGTTTGCTACTGTGGTTGTATCAATATTAGTCAACGCCACTGCTTCTGGGTATCTTGTGGCATAGGCCATCAAAGTAAGGATATATCGACGTCCTCTACGGCTTGCCTTTGGTAAGGGTCCCACAATATCGATCCCCACACGATAAAATGGTTCTCCAATTAGTAGCATAGGAATTAGGGAACCTTGGTCTTGTCTTTTCCTGTTCCGACACGCTGACATGTATCACACGATTGAAAAAACTCTTTAATGTGCTGATACATATTGGGCCAAAAGAAATTTCTGGTGATGCGCTGTGTGGTGCGCCGATTCCCATATGGCCACCTTGTGTGCTTGTGTGCCAAATTCATAAGTTGTTCCCTATAAGCTTGGGGCACAACTATTTGTGTACAAGAACTAGTTCCTCCTGGAGACTTTACACACATGGTCTCTCTATACAACACTCGTCCTTTAACTACAAATCTCGAAGGATTTTCTTTTGATAAGACTTTCGTCTCATCCTGAGCCGCAGTAAATAAAGATCTCAGTGTTTCATCTGCCTTTTGCTCATTAGCAATATCCCCTTCTCCTGCTCCTGTTTTAACTAACTCTATTATATTTGAACTTGTCTCAGGATTTTCTTCAGGGATAATATCAATTGGTAAACAAGAAACATCTTGCTGTTTAACTGGACCTTCAGTTAACTGATCATCTCTTGTTAAATACTTGATCTTCCTTACAATATCATTCCCCAGCAAACAATCAAAAGGAATGTCCTCATATATTGCAAAATCCCAAAATCCTTTCCAATTTTTATATTGGATTGGCAAAGACACAACGTCGGACAACACTGCCCCTACTCCTTTTAGTCTAAGCTGAGACACAGGTTTTCTGAATGCCTCTGGCACATGTTCAGGGCGAATCACACAAACCTCCGATCCGGTGTCCCTCCATCCTAATATTTCGTTTGACCTACTTGGAGTGGTTCAAAGTAATCATCTCTATCTGTGTCCAACATAACAAAAAGGCATTGTTTTTCTGAGGGATTATGTATTTGCATTGGTTCCGAAGAACTCTTTCCTTTATTAGACTCAAGCCCCTTCTCAGAACTCTTTTCTAATATTGGAGTTATACATAAGGAAGATTTTTCCTTACTATGTAGATAACATTGTGCTTTCATATGTCCGAACTTGCCGCATGAAAAACACATTCTCTTAGCCATATCAAAGCTTGGACGATTTCCACTACTGAGGGAGCCATCTCTGAGGTAATTTTTCTCCTCAGGCCTTCTGTAACGAGCGTACTCTCCTGCAGCATTTTTAGCCTCTTGATACTGTGGCAACACTTTGTATGGTTTCTTAAAAGAAGGTTTCTCCACTGGTTTGTAGCCTTCAGCCCTACAAACTCCCTCTCTCAATGTCACCATCTTATCCACCATAAGAGCTGCTTGACTGGGTGTCCCAGGACCTCTTTCCTGAACCAACCATTTATACTCTGAGGAAACATTTTGGTAAAATTGTTCCAGGATCATCAGATCCTTAAGTTGCTGAAAACTGGTAATTTGAGCACCTTTTAACCAACTATCAAAATACTGGCTTTGCTTTGATGCTAGCTGACAGAAACTTTCGGTTTTCTCCTTTTTCAAGGACCTGAACGTAACTCTGTAATGTTCTGGCGTCAACTGAAGCTTCTGTTGGACCTGTTGTTTAAACTTCTGGTAAACCTTGTGGTCCGGTTCTGCCATATCACTATAAATCTCCAGCAACTGACCGCAGATCTGTGGCCGTAAATATGTCATCCATCTCTCCTCTTCAATTTCAAAATCATAACAACATCTTTCAAAAGAAACCAAAAATTTCTCCACACTATCCCCTTTTATATACTTCGGGAATTTCCTCAGGAGTTGGTCTATAGAAACTTCTGCCTGCACCTCTTGAACTGGCCTGGCATGCTGAGAGGCATTCAACTTTTCTCTCTCTAACTCCAACCTGGCCATTTCTCTACGTTCCTCTCTCTCCTTTTCTTCTCTTTCTCTTTGCATCTCTCTCTCCTTTTCTTCTCTTTCTCTTTGCATCTCTCTCTCCTTTTCTTTCTCTTCTCTTTCCTTTTCTTCTCTTTCTCTTTGCATCTCTCTCTCCTTTTCTTTCTCTTCTCTTTCCTTTTCTTCTCTTTCTCTTTGCCACTCTCTCTCCTTTTCTTCTCTTTCTCTTTGCATCTCTAGTTTCATCACCTCAAGCCTAAACCGGCATTCTCCAGACATTTTATTTGACTCTGATTCTGAAATTTCAGAGTCTTCTCCTTCCTGCAGAACCTCAGGCTGCCCTGTTTCTTCCAAAGCCCTCGTTTGTCTCCGGGTGGTCATTTTGCCGAACTTTTACCTCAGAACTTTAAACTAAATTAATAAAGTTCCTACTACCACACGACTTTGGTCACTAAACTGAGAAATTAAACAAATTCTTCTGGTAGCCTTGCTTTCGCACTGGATCAGTTTTCTTATACGATCCCACCGCTCTGCCGCCAATATGTGACAACCCCTTGTTGACCGGCCTCAGACTGGACAATCTTTCTATATCCAAACTGCTGACCCTCAATGCAAAGGGACCTTGAAGTTACCTCAGCCACTTCCGTCTTATGGCAGGGTAGACTATCTCCTTTGTTAACCATTGAACTGCAGAGATTTATAATTTCTCAGTGACCACTTGACCACGCTGCCACCATTTATCGGTCTGACCACTGACCTTGAGGGCCACCACCAATAAAAGAATTAGGAGAGGTGTTTTTCTTTTAAGATGCAAACAATTTATTATGACACAAATGGGTACAAAATCTTGGTTGGTTTTATACTTCCTCAGAGGCACAAACTTATTCTGTTACACAAAACACAATGGGGATATATTATAGGGTTACCACTAAACCTCTATAAACCCCTGGACTCTTCCAACTTTAACTAGGGTCTCTACACCCATAAAACTGGACTGCTCTCTTGCAGACCTTAAGACCAACTAAAATACTGAACTGTTTTCTTACAGTCCTTAGGACCAACTAACACAAAACAGAACTCCTCCCCCTCTCTTGTGGCAGTTGGCTTCCAACCGCTCTTTTCCAACTGTAAAATTCAAACCTTGAACATTCTAAAAGCCTCTAGCCCTGGTTGCCATGGCGACAGCTCTTCAAAGCTTCTGCCAAGCCTCCCCTCTGCTTCACCCACAGCAACACTCCATAGAATATTCCCCCAAACTACACAAAACAACACACATTTAACACATGTCACACAACATTTACACACAAATAATCGACATCATTACAATGCTGTGGCCACAATGTGGCTTCCTTCAGCCCACAGATGTTCTTTGGCACTGCATGAGTGATCATTGATAGTTGCAAATCCCTCATTTTTTCCATGCATCCATTTTTTACAGTGAGATTGATCTTGAGTGCTCTTCAACCAACCTTCTCATACCTGTAGTAACGGTTACATTGGCTGCCATGAAAGTGTGCGATGAATATTCCTTATGTTTTTATTCTGATCTTAAAGGTGCTGAATCCATTTGGGTAATATGGTCCAAGGCCTTGTATGGTTTTTTTTTAAAGCTCAGATTAAAACATAGGATGGATTCTCCATTCCAATTTCATGAGAGCTACCAGCAATTCCATTTGTCAAATCCACACATGCCTGGCCCAACGTGAAGCAACTATTACATGCAACCATCCAAGTCAAAGTCCATATACTGTACTACCACCATTGCTGCATGGGATATATTCCAAAAACCAGTCATCATCATAGGCGATCCCTTATGGCCGAGTATTATTGTCTTCCAGAAGTAGGGTCTTGGCAGTTGGTCTGAAAGTGAATGCAGAGGCCTATTCTGGATCCACATGATCTATCACAATGAGGAACCCAATTTCCAAATGGAATGCTTTCTCTTGGCACATTTTCTTTTGCCCTCTATTTGTGCCTCTTCGAAATACATAGCACTCTTGGTAACAACTGCCCTCCAGTTAGAGAGCCAGGGATTTCCAGTTCTTGGTGCTTATGACACTTTATAAAGGTTAGTTTTAAGCCCATCTTTAAATCTCTTTTGATGTTCATCAACATTCCTTTTTCTGTTCTTGAGCTGACAGTAAAGTAATGGCTTTGGGAGATGATGATTGGGCATTTGCACAATATGGGTGGTCCATCAAAATTGATGGCAGAGGATCATCATTTCAGTGCTGGTGGTCTTTACTTCTTCCAGAATTCTGATGTTTGTCTTATTGTCTTTCCAAGAGATTTGCAGGATTTTTCAAACGCAATTGTAGTAATGGTTACATTGACTGGTGGAATCATTCCAGAAGTCAAAAGTGGTGTTTGTAGGCAATCCATGTTTTGTAAGCATACAACAGAATTGGAAGGACAATAGATTTATAAACAAGCAACTTGGTATCCTTACGCTCTCTGCTTCATTAAAAAAAAATCTGGAATTGCTGAACTCAGATGGTGTTGTATTTCCAAAATCCATTAGATTGAAGATAATACCATATCCTATATTTTGATTATGCTTCTGCCAGACACATACTATAGGATCACATTGGATAATAGATTTGTACCATATCACACAAATGCTGATCACTGTTACATGTTGCAGTTTGTGTGACAACATTCAAAAACTGAAATGCAAAATTCCATTATCTGTTGACTGTCAACCATCAAGTACTGAAGTAGCATATTGAATGTCAAATGCAAACATTTGGTGGATACTTAGCAAGTCAGAAAGCATGCAGAGAAGCTCTGATGAAAACCTGACATTCAAATAACATCAAGGACAGCAAATTTATCAGAGACTGCAGCATGGCCTGTCTGCTGAAATGAAAAGAAGTTAGATAAAGACTAAATAAAATGTGAACATTGTGAAACATAGTGGGTGAAAAGACTAGAAGAATGGTTTAATTTTGTCATTATCCTTATTAATTACTGAACATACATTTGAATAATAAGGAAACATTCCATTTAAAATCCTTAATTAGGACAGGGCTTTCAAAATGGTGACAAGATCTAGCTTGAGAGAAATTACTAAATGATCCATTCATGGTAGAGAGGGAATCCCGTTAATTATCTTTTAAAAACACCCCTTATGTGCATACAGGCATACTGTCTTCCAAGTGCACTGTCTCAATTCCTTTGTGTGAATTCATTTGCATAACATTTCAGATATTAATCAGAAGTGTGGATTACTGCATATATTCCTGGAAATTTTAATCTCCCGTTCAGGTCTTTGTATTCAGATTCCTGGAATTTTGCAGAGCATCTCTTGTATCATTGTCATGATTGCTTAAATACAGTTATATGCTTACATTTTATTTTAAGCCATATAATTTGAGATGTGAATAGTTATTAACAAGGCTCGGAATCCTGCATGGGATTTATGAATAATAGTAATTAATACTTTATTTATACCCTGCCACCATCTCCCCAAGGGGACTCGAGGCGGCTTACATGAGGCCAAGCCCAACAAAATACATCAATAAAACAACAAAGCAAGCAAACAAATAAAACACAATACAATATCATAAATAACATATCAGTGATAGCACACAAGGGTTTTAAAACACTGTGGTCAGGGCTAGATGTAGTAGATTAAGTTTTTTTACAATACTGGGTGTGAACAGAAGTAGGATATCTAAACAGGGGGGTTAGAGAGTGATGTAGGGAAATTAATCCAACGGATAGATAAAATGCTTCAGAGGACATGTTGCAGAAGTTGGTCAGAACAGGGCATGAATGCAGGGGTTGCAGTGCTACATATTGAATCCTGACTTGACTCTCCTATCTCCACTTACCAGGAATGCTTCAGACTGTCAACCAGCTGCTTCCCAATTGACAGGGTGAAGGACTTCCACCAAACTCATCTGCTGCTTCCTGGTAAAAGTGTACACTACACTTTATCCATGAGACAAGCAAACCAGCATCACAACTGGACTGTCATCTTATATTATGGTTGCCATCAAATGATGTGGTATGCATCCTGCTAATGGTTTGCCATCACCTCTTCCAATTCTCCAGTTCTAGCTATTGATGGATAAAAGCCATCAAGAGCTCTCCATCTCATTAAGTTCCCACTACCTACCTTAGATTAACATCCCTACTGCTTTTGTGCCTGCATGCCAGCAGTCATGCAATATTAGCTATCAGAAATTCTCCTCCTCTGTCTCTTTTTCTCCTTCCTCGCTCTTTTCCCAAGGCAGTTGTTTCACTTTAATTTTAATAAATAAATGTCTCCTTGTGGCGAGAACCTCTGAAGAAGCCAGCTACAGATGCAGGTGAAATGTTAGGAGAGAATGAAACTGGAACATGGCCATGCAGGCCGAAAAACTCACAGCCACCCATATTTATTATTATGTTTGTTTATATCCTGCTTTTTTCCTCTCCACAAGGCTACTTTTATTTTAATAACAGAATATAAATAAATAAATAAATTGTAGAGAGAAAAAGTGGGTATAAATAAAAACAATAATAAACGTGTTGCTGTGAGTTTTATGGGCTGTATGGCCATCATTTGAATTGCTCTCCTCTGGACACATTCCAGCTTGTCATCATCTCCCTTCAGTTGGGGTGCCCAGAATTGCCCAGAATTCCAGCTGTGGTCAGACCAAGGCAGAATAGCGGGGTAGAATGACTTCCCTGGATCTCGACACTATATTCCTATTTATGTAGGCCAAAATCCCATTGGCCTTTAAAGCTGCTGCATGACATTGTTGGATCATGTTTAACTTGTTGTCCATGAGGACCAAGATCTTTTTATATGTACTGCTATTTTTCCTGACCTTTCTTTCCTATTCAGACATGGAAGCTAGGGATACATCTATTAATGGTTTATTGTATGAACAAGCTCACAAACCATGCTTTCAATATTATCAGTCACTCTACCTGGAGTGTTACCAGATACTCACTGAGTATCTCCAACTCAGTGACTGAATTGTTGAATGATGAGCCTTTTGAATGCAATGGTTCTACTGTATTTGGCCTGGATAATAAGTTTTAGGCCATTTAGGCCATGGTCTCCTCTTCATCCTTCACTCAGTAAATATAAAGGTGCTGACCAAATTTCTAAATAAATTCCTTCCAACAAGATTTGTTGTTGCTGAAAATGTTCCTGCTGAATCATGACCTTCTGTTGCTGTGGTTTACTGTTTTTTCATTATAAAAAAACTGACAGTGAAGGTGAAACTCCCTATTAAGTGTGATGCAGTAACACCGATTGTTCGATGATGGTTTTGATTCTGTAAGATGCTTCAGAAAGTTGAAATCCTGAAGATTAATTTCTAACAGTGTTGTCAGATGTTCATTTCAGAAGGTCCTTACTTCAGTCAAAACAACCATAAATATATTTCAGGTGCAGTTAGAAAGTCCCAGTCCTTGTAAAATTAAATCTTTGCCATATGAAAAGAAGTCCAGATATAAAACGTCATTTTCTGTGTTTAGAAATCCCTGGTTTGTGGTGAATTAATTAGATAGTTTGATTTATTCCGCACCTTCCAAGAAGGTGCGGGATAAACCCACTACTTCAGGTGTCTAGACTGAAGTTCAGACAACATTCCCACAGTTTTCCAAACTAAATTAGTCTGGAAAACTGTGGGAATACCCATATCCTCCCCCAAAGTCCTAAAAAAATGCCTTTTGAAAAGAAAAGTACTTACCAGCATCCATTGGAGAGCTGCGGCAGCTTTCCTGGCATGTAGAAATGATGCTCCAGGAGAAAGGAGGGGGAAAGAGTGATTTTCCTCCTCTCCCCCTTCTCCTGGTGCATCATTTCTACGTGTCAGAGAGTTGCCGCAGCTCTCCAATGGATGCTGGCAAGTGCTTTTGTTTTCAAAAGGGATTTTTTTAGGACTTTGGGGGAGGATATGGGTATTCCCACAGTTTTCCAGACTAATTTAGTCCGGAAAACTGTGGGAATGTTGTCTGAACTTCAGTCCAGACACCTAAAGTAGTGGGTTTATCCCGTGCCTTCTTGGAAGGTGCAGAATAAATCAAACTATCTAATTAATTGTGGGTTGCCCAGAACATCACCTGGAACTTTCCACAATAAAGGGGCTGTCTGGATGTGTCTTATGTTTGGGGGGGAATATTAACATTGAATTCAGAATAGTAAGCGGATGCCCAAGAATTCTGCCCCATAGTGACATCCCAGGGACAATGTAAAAATGATGGCAGCATCCACATCAACAAACCTGTTCTGGCAATTTTCCACTTCATTGGGATGACTCTTTTGTATAGCTAATAGATCTAAATTGTCCAGTTCAGACCAAACCACTCCAAAATATTTTGCGTTAGAACAAGAAAAGACCAACTTTATGTACAGAGCAATTGAATACCCCCTTCCAGTTATTGTGAGCATTGTAGCTGAAAATTCAGAAGAAATAGGGAAACCTGAGAGGTGAGACAGATGAGATAATGATGATCCTAGCTATTCAAAGAGTTCCAGAACTCTGAGCCCTGTGAGTTTCGGTTGCATTTTTTCAGTTTTTCTGTTCTTTTGGGGGGGAGCTGCTTTTGTAAATACGTTGCCACAAATTCTTTCATTAGCAGATGTTCATCTTAAAATATATTTATTCTGCCGTTGCCAAAGCAACTTGGAATGATAGATGGATCTTTTCCTTTTGACCTTTCATGTTCAATGAAATTAATGGCCCATTACTCTCATTGCCTGTTCAGTTAGTGGCTGGCAAGCTGACTAAAATGCTTTTATTGACAGCCTGGTTTACATTGTAAGTTATGTTTTTGGACTTATTAATAGCTTTAGGTCACACCACAATGAGAAGATGCAATTCCTTCTACACTGAAGGAATATCACACTGCAAATGTTGTTCATTATGGTCTGAACAGTCAATATTCATGTGTTGATGGGTAACTCTAGAGACTTACTTTGGAAACTTTCTTGCTTGAAATATTAAGAATGGGGAATGAATCCTTTGGCTGATGTTTGATTTCCTTGACCTAAATCTAATTGCTACTCTGAAAGAGAGCAAACCATCAAATCAATGGGATTTCCATAAGTTTTGACTCACCATTCATCATTCAATTCACTGAGTCCATTAGCCGTAGAATTGCATATCATCTTGAAACTAGGGATGCCACCACATGTTCATAAAATCCATTCCCATAGACCAGTGGTTCCCAAAATTTGGTCCTTCAGGTGTTTTGGACTTCAACTCCCAGAAATCCCAGCCAGTTTGCCAGATGTTAGGAATTGTGAGAGCTGAAATTCAAAAACACCTGGAGGACCAACAGTTAGGAACTACTGCCATAGACCATAAAATAAGTTTCCCAGTTTTCTCTCTACTACTAGAAAGCCTTTAAAACTGTACCAACTATTTGCAGTATAGGATTTATTCTTTTAAAATGTCTAGGTGGAATTGTTTGCACTGGAAGCAGCATTTTCTGCACTTCTTTAAGAGCAAAAGTAGTTGACATATGTTGTAAAATGTGTTGACCCACCGTTTAGCCGGCTCCGGGGTTGGGGGGACTGCCCTTAAATGGGTGGCCTCCTTCCTCCGGGACCGGGGACAACGTGTGGAGGGGGGTGGGGAGGTCTCCGGGAGACTCCCACTTAATTGTGGGGTCCCCCAGGGGGCCATCCTCTCCCCCTTATTATTCAACGTTTACATGCGCCCCCTGGCCCAGCTGACCCGCGACTTTGGTCTGGAGTGTTATCAGTACGCCGATGACACCCAGCTTCTGCTGAGAATGGACGGCAGACCGGACTCCGCACCCGATTGTTTCCAACTATGCCTCGAAGCCGTGACTGGTTGGCTGCGCGCCAGCCGGCTGAAGGTGAATCCATCAAAGACGGAGATCCTGTGGCCCGGTCGGCCTGGGCTGGGTGGGTGCCGGTTGCCTACCCTGGATGGCGAGCGGCTTAACCCATCGCCATCAGTTAAGAGCTTGGGGGTTTTGCTGGACTCCTCACTGACCATGGAGGCTCAGGTCTCCGTGGTCAGCAGGATGTCATTCCATCACCTCCGACAGGCTAGGCGACTGGCACCCTACCTGTCCAGGAACGACCTGGCCACGGTAATCCAAGCGATGGTCATCTCGAGACTAGACTACTGTAATGCCCTCTACGTTGGCCTTCCCCTGTCGACAATCCGGAAACTCAAGCTAGTGCAGAATGCCGCTGCTCGCCTGCTGGCAGGAGTGCCGACGAGGGAGCATATCACACCCACGCTTCGGCAACTGCACTGGCTTCCTATTGAGTACTGAATTGCCTTCAAGGTGTTGGTTCTGACCTTCAAGGCCTTGCACGGTCTAGGGCCTGCGTACCTGAGGGACCGCCTTACCCCGTACTCTCCCCCGAGATCACTGCGCTCAGATGAACAGAATCTGTTGTCAGTCCCATCAGTCCGCTCCTGCCACCTATCGACGACCAGACAAAGGATCTTTTCCATGGCAGCACCGGTGCTCTGGAATGCCCTCCCGGACAGTACCCGAGCTATCTCGGAACTGGCCCCTTTTCGGAGGGCCTATAAGACGGCCCTCTTTGGCTTAGCCTTCAATTAGGCACACTGGACTAAGAACTACGTCATATGTTCTCTCATTCTGTGCATGACAATGTAATATGTTTTAATGTGGTTTTATGTTTTTATGTTTTAATTGTAGGGTCGCATGTCGACAAGCTGTGACATGTTGCCTGTGTATCCCTTTGTTATCCGCCCCGAGCCTGCTGGGAGGAGCGGAATACAAAAGTGAATAATAAATCAATAAATAAAATAAATAAAATGCAAAATACTCTCAACAGAAAAAAAATGTATATCTGCTGAGCTTGTTATATGTAGAATCTCCTGGTGTAACATATAGAATTTTGGAAGCACAGTGAGGTGCTAACAATTGCCACTGATAATAAATTGTTTGGGATAGTGACTGCAAAAAGAAATTGTAAACTTAATGAACAGTGAAATGTGTTGGTGGCAGCTGCAGGCAAGAAAAACCATAGAGACTTAACAAGAGAGTCATGCGTTCCTTCGTAGAATGCTGTTCTTTCAACAATCATTTTATATAAATGTTAATTTAAGCTATTTAGCTATGATCCTATTTCTGGATCCTTATATTGGGTGTTTGTGTGTGAAGTTTCAAATACACACCTACTAACATTTTTTCTTTTCCTATCTTCTTATCTCAAGAAGAAGCTATTTGTTCTGGGGCACTGACACCAAACTAAACTATTTGACCAAACCTGGTAATAATCCTTGATCCTGACAGTTGTTAGCTATGGAAGTGACAACTCTACTATCTCTAGAATGACCCAAAGGGCTACAGAAATTGAATTTGAACCAATGAACCTTGAGTAAGGGAAACTCCTAGGAGAACCAGCTGCTAGACTGGAATAAAATTCTTCTGAAATGGTGAATCTATATTTAGTCTGCATTTGTAATTCAACATATGGCCACCTTCCATGTTTGTTAAACAGTGTGATTGCGAGAGGTCAAGTTTTATCTCCCGATCTGAGAGAAATATGGCTAATTGATAATCCATTCTTAAATGATATTTCCAAATATTTGCAATGAAAATACTTGATGGGAGCAAAGGTGAATTTACCTGCAGAATAATTCACCAATCTATTGATATTTTATTTATTTATTTATTTCGGGATTTTACCCCGCTCTTCTCAACCCCCAAGGGGGGACTCAGAGCGGCTTACAGTACGGCACAATTCGATGCCCACATAATCACAATATAAAACCCCAAAACCCTTCAACAATTAAAATACATTAAAAATACATTAAAATACAACTACATTAGCACCATACACATTCACTCTGGATTAAAACAATGTTCAGTCCATAAAAACATTGGCCATAATCACCCACTTCCATTAAAAACCAATCTAAAATGCTGCCTTGTGCTGGTGTACGAATGCCTGGTCCCACAGCCAGGATTTTACTTTTTTCTGAAGGCCAGGAGGGATGTGGTGGATCGTACATCCATAGGAAGCGCATTCCACAGGCGGGAGCCACCACCGAGAAGGCCCTATCCTCGTCCCCACCAGCCTCATCTGAGACGTAGGCGGGAGCGAGAGCAGGGCCTCTCCGGATGATCTTAGATTACGAGGTGGGACATAGCGGCTGATGCGTTCGGACAAGTAGGCTGGGCCAGAACCGTATAGAGCTTTAAAGGTCAAAACCAGCACTTTGAATTGAGCCCGGAATTGGACCGGCAGCCAGTGGAGCTGACACAACAGGGGGTGGTATGCTCCCTGTATGTAGCTCCCGTTAGCAATCTGGCTGCCGCCCGCTGGACTAATTGCAATTTCCGAACTGTCTTCAAAGGCAGCCCCACGTAGAGTGCGTTGCAGTAATCTATTCGGGATGTGACCAGAGCGTGGACGACCGTAGCCAGATCAGACTTCCCAAGGTACGGGCGCAGCTGGCGCACGAGTCTTAACTGTGCAAAAGCTCCCCCGGCCACCGCTGAGACCTGGGGTTCCAGGCTCAGCGATGAATCCAGGATCACTCCCAAGCTGCGAACCTGCGTCTTCAGGGGGAGTGTAACCCCATCCAACACAGGCTGTAACCCTATGCCCTGTTCGGCCTTTCGACTGACCAGGAGGACCTCTGTCTTGTCTGGATTTAGTTTCAATTTGCTAGCCCTCATCCAGTCCGACACAGCGGCCAGGCACCGGTTCAAGGTCTGGACAGCCTCCTTGGTGACAGGTGGGAAGGAGTGACAGATCTGGACGTCATCTGCGTACAGATAACACCTTATAAATAAATAAATAAACTCCGAATGATCTCTCCCAGCGGTTTCATGTAGATGTTGAATAACATCGGGGACAGAACTGAACCCTGAGGGACTCCACAGGACAACGGCTGTGGAGCCGAACAGGTGTCACCCAATGACACCTTCTGGGTACGACCTTCCAGGAAGGATTGGAGCCACTGCAGAGCAGTACCCCAAGCCCCATGTCTGCAAGGCGACCCAGAAGGATACCGTGGTCAACGGTATCGAAAGCCGCTGAGAGGTCCAGCAGAACCAACAGGGACACACTCCCCTGTCGAGTTCCCGGCGTAGATCATCTACCAAGGCGACCAAGGCTGTTTCAGTACCATGTCCCGGCCTAAAGCCAGACTGTGCCGGATCAAGATAATCAGTGTCTACCAAGAACCCCTGGAGTTGCGAAGCCACCACACGTTCCATGACCTTGCCCAAATAGGGGAGATTGGAAACTGGCCGATAGTTCACTAATTGAGTGGGGTCCAGTGATGGTTTTTTCAACAGCGGTTTTATCACAGCTTGCTTTAAGCTGGCTGGAATTTTGCCCTCCTGTAAGGAGGCATTAACCACCACCTTCACCCACTCTGCCAAACCCCTCTGGCTTCCTTTATCAGCCAGGATGGGCAGGGGTCTAGGATGCATGTAGTGGGCCTCGCCTCTCCAAGGATCTTGTCCACATCCTCGAGCTGAACCAATTGAAACGAATCCATTAAAACCGGACAAGCAGATGCTCGTGTCACATCCTCAGAGACTGCCGTTAAAGTGGTATCGAAATCGGAACGGATCAGCGCCACTTTATCCGCGAAGGCCTTAGCAAATTCTTCACAGCGTACCACCGAGCCGTCAGGGATCTCGCACTGTGGCGGGTTTAAAAGACCCCTAACGACTCGGAACAGTTCCGCTGACGGTTCTTCGCAGCGGCCACCTTGGCCGCGATAGATGTTTTTGTGCGGCTTTTGTTGCTGCGTCATAAGTCCTCAAAAAGGGGACCAGGCGCGCAAGACGAGCTGATCTGCTCCGCTTCCGACGCCACACGCACTCTAGCCTCCTCTTTTTCGCTTCATTGCTGCCAGCTCCTCAGTAAACCAAGGAGATGGTTTAGCTCGGTTACTCAAGAGGGGGCGTTCTGGAGCGATCGTGTCAATAGCCCTTGTCATCTCCCTGTCCCAGAGAGATACAAGAGCCTCAACAGGGTCACTTACCAAGGAGGCGGGAAAATCCCCAAGAGCCGTCAGGAATCCATTCGGATCCATAAGTCTCCTGGGGCGGACCATTCTAATAGGTCCACCACCCCTGCGGAGGTGGAAAGGCACAGTGAGTCTAAACCTGATCAGGTGGTGGTCGGTCCATGGCAAAGGAATGATGGTCAGTTCCTCCACTCCGCCACCTTCATCCCATCCCTGGCAAAAAACCAGATCTAACGTGTGTCCTGCACTATGGGTGGGACCTGATATTAGCTGGGACAGGCCCATGGTTGTTTTAAGTTTTGATCATAACATTTTTTTAAAATAAGACAAATTGCAAGAGAGAGTTCAGGGAATTGCCAGAATCTGGCCAGTTGTGTCCATACTCAATCAATAATAATAATAAGTAATAAAACTTTATTTCCAAACTGCCCTCTCTCCCTGAAAGAACTCAAGGCAATTTACACATGGAAAAAAGGCAAACATTCAATGCCCTAAGTATATACAAACACATCAAAAATCAAAGTAATGTATGAAATGCCAATAAACTTATAACCAAAGAATGAATATCGAAATAAAAACAAAGTAAAAATAATCCAATAAGACATAATAACATTAATAAAATCAATTTACATTAAAACATGTACCCTATAAAACAATTAAAATGCATTAGAAGTGGCTATTGCTGGTGTTCACTTAATATGTATCATAGCTGCCATGAGGTAGCCTAGGTTAGCCTGTGATCTGATGGCATTGATTTAAAGTGTCCTAGTCCTCCTTGTGTTCAATCAGAGCATGGACACAACCAGGCCTTTTATTGGCTGAGAAACAGAGAGAGAAAAACTTCAACTCCTATCATGCTCTGAGAGGAACTCAGAGACTTCTCAATGCCTGCCCCATGCAAGAGCTGCTGGGAAAGCAAGTTTCCAGCAAGGTCCTCTCTGAAGGAGGAGCCAGGGGAATTTTTCCCAAAGAAATTGACACTTTACTGCTGCAGAGGGAGAAAAGACGCTGCAGGTAATCCCGTCTTCTCCAGGAGCCCTGAGCCCTGCCTCAGGTATATCGCAGGTTTAACTCCATCTTCTCCAGTAGCTGATAAATCCAGCCCTGTTGATCCATTTCCCCCCAGCTTTTTGGTTCCCTCCTCCCCATTCTGTTTTTGTGGAATTACATGAAATGAACTACTGAATATTACAAATAACTTTTGGTCAAACTGATCCAGGCCCAAGCTTAGAAGTTAGTAAAATATTTAAGAAATATATCTATTACTATAGCATTATAAAGACTGTGGGTGTACCTGAATACATGTGTGAGAAGGGAAACATACTTCAAGGAATATATATGAGAGAGATGGAGGGAAGACAGAGAGTATAATTATGGTGCCTCATAATTAATCTTCCTGAGGAGACAGCAATAAAATCCTATGAGAAAACTCTTCAGATATGATAATGTAAATCTGTCATGTCCAAGGAAGACAGCATCAATTTGAAAGAAGGACACATTAAAACTGAAACAACAACATACACTACTAGTGAGATAATGTGAAATTTGGATCAAACTTATAATTATCCATGCAATTGCAGTACCACATCTGTTCTGCATTGCACTTAAACTAGTATGAACTAAATTGAGACAATGAATGACTACTTTGGTGGAGCATGACTGTAGTTAAAGGCTTGGCCTTTGAATATTCATGATTAGACCTCTGGCATTTGAATATTTCTAAATTATATCCAGTGCTCCATACAGATTTAATTCTTGTACCACATTTGATTAACCACTTGAATCAAACAATGAAACAGAGAAGAATGTGCCCTTTCATTAAACAAAGGAATATGTACCTACATACCTAGTACAATGCTGATAGAGTTCTGACAGCTGAATCAGCTATCAGAATTCAAGATACAAGTGAAGACTTATCTCTTCTGGCAGGCCTACCCAGACAGTTTTAATTGTGAATTTTAAACTCCACTATATGTCTTGTTTTTGTTTTGTGTATTTGGATATGTATTTTATGGAGGTATGTTTTAATATGTGTATTTTACAGCATGTTTTAAAATTATTATGTATTTGTTTATGTTTTAGTAATACTGTAACCCACCTCAAGTCATGAGGAGAGGCAGGCAAGAAATAAAACTATTATTACTATTACTGTTACTATTATTATTAATGGGGGTGTTTGATTTCTGTAAATGGCAATGATGATCATCATAAGATGGAAAATGTATTTTAGTTATTTATTAAATAATGTTTATTCTCCTATTGTCAGACCCCAGCCTGGTTCCCTGGCCAAGCTAGACCGAAGCTATGTTGGTTCCAAGACTCAGCTAGGCCTGAGAGCACATCTCTGCAAAAGCCTCTGTGTCAACCAATGGTCAAGGGCAAGCACAGCCTTTCCTCTTCCCAGGCCGATAAGAAAAGCTGGTATGGCAAAGCCTTGTTGCCTCCCCGGCTCCCAGGTGCAGTTGCTAATGAGCAGACATTCTTTCCCTCCTCGGAGGGCAGGGAGGAGCCAGGCCCACAAACTATCCATGGGAAAGAGTTACGACGCAGTGAGCGTATGCAAGAGAAAAACCAGGGAAAACCTATTTAAGCTGCTTCCCGTTGGCACTCAGGATCTCGCACCAACATTAAGCTTCCTTGCCAAGCACCACGAACTCAAGCCTGGGCCATTGGGCCTTCAAGTCCTTGTACTCAAGTATTTTGCCAAGCCTCCGTTGCCAGAGACTTATCCAGGATTTAGCCCATTGGGGCATCAGGACTATTTCTTCTTTCATTGAACCTTTTATTACTCCTTGGACTATTGCATTGCAATACTAGATGCTGAGAGCATCAAAGGACTATATTTTTATCTCTTTATCTCTTTTCACTTATTCTAAATAAAGCAATTACTCACGGCTGGTCTAAAGTGGTGTACTGAGGGATCCTTCAGGTCTAAGATGCAACACCAATGTGGAACTCACAGAAACTTACAATAAGTTTACAATAAAATACAGCTAAAATGCTAATGGTGCAAAAGAAGAAGAAAACAACACCTACATACTTAAATATTCCATACTATTAAAAATAATGTATAACAAGTTTGTTGATTTCATCCCACTGAACAGATCAAGTGTTTGGGAGAGTAGTTTTACCATTCAGCTTACACATTCTCCATTTTGAAATTCAGTGGATGATTTTTCTGCCTTCATCACACACTTTCAAACCTATCCATTTTACTCAGGCAGGGCCGTAACCAGGATATTGATTCCAGGGGCTGAGTTTGATTTGGGGACTGAGTCTGAGTGAGAGAGGATCTACCCTAGCAAACCTTTTGTATAATTACCCCAATACCCCCATGCAGATGGGATATATTGAGCATAGTGATCAGATCATGTTATGAATACACATAACAGTTTAAATAATGTACCAGTAAGGTCAGAAAGTTATGTACCATTACAAATATTTTAAATCCATCACTCCATAGCATTGATCCATGGCAGTTTAAGTGGTTATCAAACTGCTGTAATTCAGTGGTGTAGATGCACTCACCTGCATCTTACCTGCCTTGGCTCCTCAAACTAAATTATCAGCCAAGAGCTACGCCTAGCATAATAAAGAAGAGTGAAAAAGACAAAGAAGGAAGGGAAGGGAGAAAGAATGAAAGGAAGAGAGAAAAGGGGCAAAAGAAGGAATGAAAAGAAAGATTGACAGAAAGGAGGGAAAGGAAAAATAAGGTGGAATGTATAGAATGGAATGGGAGAGGGAAGGAAGAAAAAGAGAAAGAAGGAATGGAGAAAAGGGAAAGAGAAAGAAGGGGGGAAAGGTAGAAAGAAAGGAGGGAAATAAGAAAGAATGGGGAAAGGAGAAAGAAGCTAAGGGAGGGAGGGAAGAAAGGAAAGGTGAAAGAAGGGGAAATGATGGAAAGGTTGGGAATTAGAAAGAAAAAAGATGGAAGAAGGGAGGAAAGGGGAAAGAGGGGAAAGGAAAAAAGGAGAGAGATGAGGGAAAGAAAGGAAAGGAGAGAATGAAGGGGGAAAGTGGAGAAGAAAAGGAAAAGAGGGGAGGAAAGGAGGAAGAAGGAAAGAAGATAAAGAAATGAGGAGATTTCTCTCTCCAGGAGATAAGCCAGTGATCCCTCCTTCTTTCCGTTACCAGGTCAGCCATCCTCTTTCCCCTTGAACAAAAGGTGAGCAAAAGTCAATGGCAGAGCTTTTTCTCAAAAGGGCATTTCGGCTCCTCCCACAATTGCATAACTATTTCAATTGAAATTGCATAACTATTTCATTTTGAAGCTGAGAACAAGGAGAATATCATCACATGACAGAATTGGCCATTTTGCCCATCTCTATTTCAGATAATTTACAAAAACATCACTTACCAACCAGCTTAGAAAGCGCCTGAAAACATAAAACTTCAAAACACTTTAAAAACGCCAAGATATCTCTACCTTTCATTTGAAGTCTACCTCATGTGATTGCTGTTTCTTAAGTGGATGGCTCAGTAGAATTTAATGCATGTGATAAAGTGGACAGTTATTTAACAGAAATTTCAAAAAGTACAGCATACAGTCTTCATGATGATGAGCAGGTGAACCATTAAATATATTGTGCAGATCTCTGTCCTTCTCTACCCTTTCCATAAAAGCAATAAGCCTATATTGCCATATCAATGATGCATATTATTTGCACATAATTACCTAAGCTGACGTTGAGCAGGGAGAAGCTTGCAGGCACATTCAGCTAATTATCCTGACCACAGAACAAATCAAAAGCAAGTACTGCTAGTCTTTAAAGCAGAACTGTGCATAAATGGTCCCTAGAGATTTATAATGAACACAGAAATTTGGCAGAGGTGGGAGAGAGACCATGTAATTTTATTTCTCCCAGGAGAGGAAAAAGATTACATTGGAGTGTAATCTTTTACATTGCCCATCCTTCTGGGTAGGGCATCATTAACAGTGATAACACAGTATCTCCTTTCTGCCCCCTCCTTTTTTGGCAGTCATCATTAACTTTATTGGAGCACTTGGCCACTACTTTGCATCCCACATACAATGCCCTTAACGTAATCATTGGTTTTTATCATGCCAGCATGCCTTGAGAATTGAGAATTCCTCAATCACTTTTCTGTACTGCATCACTAATCACCTTGCCGGAAGAAATTAGATTGATGGGTTGGAAGGAATGTTAGAAGAACAGGAGATTGAGGCAATATGGATTAAGCGCAAGAAGCTGGAGCAAACAAGTCAGGGGTTGGGAGGACAGCAGATTGATTTTATTTATTTGTTTATTTATTATTCGGTTTTATATTTCGCTCCTCCCAGCAGGCTCGGGGCAGATCACAAACACAGCAAGCAATAAAAACATACAATAAAACATACAGTAAAAACAGTAAAACACAATGCATAACCAAGATGTTACAAGGCTACGAATTCCTTAACTAAGGCGAGACAAGCCAATTGAGTTTGGATTTACCCAAACGCTAGCCTGAAGAGGGCCGTCTTACATTCTCTTCGAAAAGGGAGGAGTTTGATGAACTGAAAGGGATTTAGAACCTGGATGACTCTGCTGGAAGGATAGGGAATTTACAAAAAGGTCTAGAAGAGGGTTCAAAGCTTCAGAAAGCTTCTGGCCATTACTGAATGCCTTTGCAACATCAACAAAGGTGCCTGTAATGAGACAGTATTGGAACAGCATAGATATTGGGAGCCATTTACAGGAGGTACTTCATTAATGTGTGAAATGCAAAGTAGCTACAGTATTCATGCAACATTGATATATACTAGCCCAAGCCTGATTAATGGCAGTTTACCAGTCTCCTGTAATAAAGTCCATTGCTACCTATTATGTGCTGGTTCAAGAGTCAAAAACTAGCTGCAGAGAAAAAAAACTTACGCTCTGAGCCTTTCAGCAGTGATAAAGAAACAATTCTATCTGGGTGCCCAAACTTATTTGTTTTCAACTCATACACAGTTGCATCCAAGGACAAAGACTTCTTGGTTGTCTGAATTCCTCTAGTCAGTTATAGTCACAAGATCCTTGTAGATGCTGAGGTGTGAGCAGTAACCAAGGAGCTTGTGAATAGCTTTCTATGCAGTTTCCAAACTAAATGTGCTGGTGTATCCATGTTATTACTAATAGGATATTATTATTCCATTCTTTTAACCCCATAATATAATTTTGTCATACCATTTTCTAATTTGATTAGATGCAGCATCCAAAACTGGAGAAAACTTCACTATACATGTAGAAACAGAAAAACTACCACCTAGGATCTTTTCATAAAGGCCCATAGATTTGTCCTGCATCGGGGTAAATCTATGGGATCCTGGCAGGGTGTATCGAGAAGCTCCTCCTCCATGCCCTGCATTGCCTGCCTTACCATGCTCCTCAGCCCATGGGGGGAAGCATCACTACCCAGCTTCCCATGTTGCAGGGAAGGCAACATGGGAAGCTTCGTGTGTTGCTGCAATTGCAGGGGGCACGGTTTCAGTTACCATTTGGGCATAGAGCCTGGCCAGAAGTGCCTGTACATCATGTCAAAGGCTCTGTGTTGTAAAGGCAGGTGAAGCAGCAAAGCAACCTGTCTGATGAGGATGTAAGCAATACTTCTTCTTGATCTACTTCATAAGGACTCTTAACAACCAATAACAGAAAAATAAATAACCCAGTATATTTGATATTTGCTTGTGTGCCATAGTGTTGGCAACAGTGCCATATTTAGGACCAATGAGGTCCTGTGCTAGTTAACTTATGAGGCTATCTATCTATTTTGCTTTTCTTACCCCTGGGAGGGACGGGACTTAAAGCAGTTCATATCAAATAAATGGCAAAAATTCAATGCCTCACGTACAATATATAACACAACTGAAACAGTAGCACATAACTATAAATAAGCAATTAAAGACTATAAACTATCAAACATAAACATAAAACATTTTAACATTGCACTGATCCCAAGCTTGTCATCCATCTGATACATTGTTGTTGTCACTCGCCGAATAACCAAGTTTGCATAACCAAGTTTTTAGTTATTTTTTTAATCTCCAGGAGGGAGAGGATGATCTAATTTCACTGGGGAGGGAGTTCCACTACTGAGGGGCCACCACCGAGAAGGTCCTATGTCTTGTCCTCACTAATTGCATCTGCGACGGCTGCGGGACTGAGAGTAGGACCTCCCCACCCAATCTTAATGCTCTAACTGGCTCATAAAAGGAGATGTGTTCAAATAGGTAAGCTGGACTGGAGCCGTTTAGGAATTTATAGTCTAAAGCCAGCACTTTGAATTGTGATCAGTAGCAGACTGGCAGCCAGTGGCCTTGGGTCCTGAAAGAGATAGTCCCAGTAGTTCTACACTTCCTGCTTTGTGGCACACACCCTATCATAATGTATGGAATCACTCTGAAAGAGAATGACTTCAAATTTAGAAGTGCACCACATCAGCAGCATTAATCGTTTTGTTATTGTTGTTGTTTTTTTGTTTTTTTGTTTTGCAGGAAGCACAATGATATGTATGCCAGATCAAGTTGTCAACTTTTTGGGGTCTGAGAGGAAATCTAGAACTGCTTATCCTATTATGTATTTTTCTTTTACATGCTTTGTTTGTATTTTCAGTATTGTGTACAACTTCATTTATTATTGCAAGAGAAAACAAGGAGTAGTTGTATTTATACTCTCATACAAAAAAATAGAATCATAGCGTTGGAAGAGACCTCATGGGCCATCCAGTCCAGCCCCCTGCCAAGAAGCAGGAAAATTGCATGAAAAACACCCCTGACAGATGGCCATCCAGCCTCTGTTTAAAAGTCTCCAAAGAAGAAGCCTGCATCACATCCTCTGACTGCATGACATGATCTGTGAATGATGGTGTACACATTTCTTTCTAATTTAATATGGAAAAGAAATTCAAGGCCATCAACCATTCATGATTGTCAATGTGAAGAATACTTCTCATTTTTTGTCTTCCATGAGCATTTTCCAGTGAAGGTTAACTGCTGCAATATTTTTCTGCTTGAAACAAATAAATTGAACAAAAATACATTGCCTTGTGCAGGAAATAGTGTATTTTGCATAAAATGCTTTTCTTTTGGGGTTAAACTGGTTATCCAAAGATGTTTTTGTTCAAATAAAATGGAACAACATACAAAAAATTGTCCAAAATGTTTTGTAATTGTATCCATCAGGAAGAAAACTTTTGAAAGTCTTGTGTACCAAAATGAAATAAGTGACACTCTGCATTCTCAGTCATTGATGAATATTAAAGACAATCTCATAATATGATTAACTGATTAACTCCTTCAATGTATTTTCCTTCAAAATCACAACGATTATTTTCTCCCTTTCTCATAGGAAAAGAAAAAAAATAACTCCCAACTTCACTGTGGGAAAAAAATGGAAATATTTAATTGGATTGGCAACAAAGAGTGACTTTTTTCGCTGTGTGGCAAGCTTGTGAAATAGCAAGATGTTGCTTGCACTAAAACGATAAGAAAGGTACCCATGTGTCACTTCGAATTAACTGCAATAGCACAATAAATGTCTGAATTTAGATTAATCTGAGGTGCAGTGTTGACTGCTAATTAACCCACTGAAAGAAACACTTTTATGACAATCTGTAAATGAAGCTGTATGGATTTTGAGATTTTGGAAAAGTCATTCTGATTTGCATTGGCTTGATTTGTACAGCTATTATATTTGTGATAGTTCCTGAAAATTACATTGTGTGTACTATTTTCCTGTTGACAGCCTGATGCTCATGTTGATGAACCATACTCAGGCAGAGTTTATAGCTGTCAGGAGCAATCAGAGATGAAACTAAACTGGGCAAGAAACTCCAGAGTATCGGTTTCATGGAGCAAAGTCAAGCAGGATCTCCTTGCAGTGACACATGCATCTACACTGTATAATTAATGCAGTTTGACACCACCTTTACCACTGTCATGGCTCAATGCTTTGGAATCATGACACTTATATTTTTACAAGGTTTTTAGCATTCTCTGCCAAAATGTCTTGGTACTTCACCAAACTATAGACCCCAAGATTACAGGATTATTATTGAGCCATGGCAGTTAAAGTTAAACTAATTTGGTTCTACAGTGTAAATGAATGAATAAGCCACTGTTTAAAAATGTCCATAATACTTTAGAGCAGGAGTACTCAAACTGTGCTTCGGGAATCTCATAGGGCTCCGTGGAAGATAGTGTAGGGCTTCTGTAGCATCATGCTGCTTGCCTCCTCTTCTTTTTTCCTTCTCTTGAGAAATACAGGGAAATGTTGAGTTGCTGGAACCAACAACAGCAGCAGCAATAGTGTCCTCCCAGGGCATAGACCCTTTCTCCCCCAGCTCCCTCATTGCCCAGACTCTTTTCCTTGCCATCCAGACCCTTTCCCCTGCCTCCCTCCCTTGGGTTTCTGTTGTTGTTGTTGTTGGTACTACTACTACTACTACTACTACTACTTCTACAAAAACTTGGATGACCATCTGTTGGAGGTGCTTTGATAGTGTTTTTTCTGCATGGCAAAAGGGGTTGGATTGGATGGTCCCTGGCATTTCTGCTATAATAATAATACTTATGACCATGTCCAACATAGTATGTTATATTTATGAGACACTCTAAAGAAGGGGTTCACAAACTTTTTCAGCCACAGAGTCCCTTTTAAAGTAAAGGTTTCTCATGGAGCCCAAATAAATATTTACAAATTATATTATATATTATATTTTATGTACTGTATGTATATATAACTGGCATGGCCAGTGGCAGATGGATGGAGAGTGTTTGTGTGAACTAATTCACTCAGTGAAAACAAAAAGGGAAAGAAACAGAAAGAACAATACAATATTTAAAATGAACAACAATTTTAACCAACATAAACAGTATTTCAGTGAAAGACCCCAGGGGTCATCTAGTCCAACTCTCTTCTACAATGATGGAAAGGGACTATCAAAGCATTCCCAACAGATGGCCACCCAGCTTTAATAATAATAATAATAACAGTTGTCATTATTATTATTATTATTATTAAAGCTGGGTGGCCATCTGTTTGGGGTGCTTTGATAGTCCCTTTCCCGCATAGTAGAAGATAGTTGGACTGGATGGCCCCTGGGGTCTTTCACTGAAATACTGTCAAGTTTATGTTGGTAGAAAATGCCCTTTACTTGTTTATGTCTTGATCAATTAATAGCTATACTTCAGGTTGGGATCAGTGGTTCCCAACCTTTTTCTGACCAGGGACCACTTCAACCAGGGACCACTTTGATCAGGGACCACTCTCCAACATTAGTACCAAAAAGATTATGAATCAGATTTTGGTCAACTTTAGATTCAGTTTGGTTATTTGACTTGTTGATTCAGAAAATTGTATTGGATAGACCACATCAGCTCTAGTTTCTGATACAGAACATATGCCATCCAGTAGTTGCCATTTGATTGCCCAGAGAAAACCATATTTAATCATCTAGACCCGTGGACCTTATTTTAAGTCTCGTCGCCCACCAGCAAGCTGCAGTCCACAGGCTGGGAACTACTGTAGTAGATTATGCCCCATGTCTTCCCACAACTTCCCTCCATTTGATTTATTCTGAATAGTTTCCAAATAATCTAATATGGAACCTCTTCTTCCAGTAGCTTCAGTGACTTGGATAGGTTGATAAGAAGGAGCAATCTCAAATATTCTGATGTGGGCTGGGAGCCAATGAACCCAAACAAAGCAGTGCTTAATATGTTTTTAAATTCTAGGGCTAAATTCATTCAAGGATTGATTTGGAAGCAACCTCAAATATTTTTGCTCAATGAAACATTGTAGATCGCTTCCACAGGTTTCAGCTCCACAGCCATGATACAAGATGAACAAAATCTCATCTAAAAGCAAATAAATGCTACTCTCTCTTGAGCTTCTTTTAGATGCCACATTCATTGCACAGAAAAATATCACTTGCAGTAAAACACCTTAGGGTGTCTCCGGAATACGGATTATTCACAATTTGATTTGTTCTTCATCTTTCAAAGTTAACATTTCTTCTGGGTCTGTTTGGGTGAACATAGCAAGTCCCTGTATGCACAGACACAACCACATCCCAGAATGTCATGTTCCTCTGATATTTCCTTCATTTGCACCTTATCAAATTAGTCAAAGGAAAGATTATGATTTCAAGAATCAAGCTGGTTTGGCATTTGTTCAAACCCAGAGAAATCTTTCTTACCATGAGGTATTATTTTTTATACCTGATGTACATTATAACATGAAATGTTGCACAACTATATAATCTATATAATCTACCTTATATAGAATGATCAAGGAGGAAATATTTTGTATAAGCACTGAATTTCCTCCTGGAGGAAGCTAGGTTAGCCTTTCTCTGCTCTTTGTCAGCCTACAGCTGAAGATGTAATTTGTTTCTTCATGCCTCCGAGTGCTAACTACATGTTAAAGAAAAATTTTAACATTGTTTCACATTGTTTTAAAGTATTATTTTAAACATGTTATTTTATTTAAAATATTATTTTAAACAATATTATTTTAAACACTGTATCTTTTTTATTGTTTTAACACTATTTTGTTTCAATTTATATTACCTATCACCAGTTAGGAGAAACATGGGACATAAATTCAATTCTATTCAACAATTGAAACAATGAGTGAGGAAATCCGAATAACATTTTTCCTTCTCTCATTTAATCAAAAAGGAAAAGAACCATACAGGAGACACTTAATCAAAGCCTCTTGCTCTAGTCAGTGAATGTGTTCCCCATTAAACAAGACCTGAGAGGATAGAGGCAAGATTATTATTTTATGTCTTGCTGTTCCTCCAAGGAGTTGATATGTGGCTTTTACTGTGTTTGAAATAGACCAGGACTGTCCAACTTCTACCGGACCTGTGGCTGGAATTCCGGTCACTGATCACCTGGGGGGCCACTCTGCCCTGCCCCCGGCCACGCCCCCAGCCCCTCCTCCTCCCTAATTAAAGTAAACGTGTATAAAATTATATATTAAATGTCTGTCATAACTATGGCTACCTGGCCATCTCTCTGGAAGGCTTTGATGGTGTCTTCTTGCAGGGCAGAAGAGGGTTGGACTGGATGGTCCTTGTGGTCTCTTCCAGATCTGTGATATTGTGTGTATATGTGTAAAAAATTAAAATGTCTGTCATATCTATGGCTGCCTGGCCGTCTGTCTGGAAGGCTTTGATGGTGTCTTCTTGCAAGGCAGAAGAGGGTTGTCTTAAGTGGCTGAGAGGGGAAAGGAAAGGGCCTGAGGAATGGTGGGCGTTGGAGTCCAAAACACCTGAGAGGCCCAAATTGGCCCATGCCTGCTCTAGATCCTATTTTTCCTCTCTCCTCCTGGGAATGGGGGTAGTAAAGACTGGGAGAGGAAGGGGGAAACTAGTAAAAGGAAAGACTGGTGTGGGAATGGGGGTAGTAAAGACTGGGAGAGGAAGGGGAAACTAGAAAAGTGTGTGGGAGGGGGGATGAGGTGGGAGGGGAGGAAGATTGTTGTCTGGCTCAGCCAAGGAGACACAAAGCCTGGGGGTTGCCTCCTGCTTCTCTCCCTTGTCCCCAGAAGTGAATCCTGGAAAGCAGGAAGGGGAATCAACGGCTGGTTGATTGCAGGAGGGGGCTCTCTTCCTTGCTTCCATTCCCCTCCCCACTTTGCAGGTCTCCCTTCTGGAGGCGGGAGGGAGAGGAAGGGGTGACTCCAGCCAGCTGATGGAATGAAAGCACGGAGGAGCCCCCCCCCTTGCAAGCCACTACCTGCCTGCCTCGATGGGGTGCTGCTGCCCCTTCTCTTCTTACTTGTCTTTCTCCAGTTGGTCATCGAGGAGGAAGGAAGAAGAGAAGGGACACTGCTGCAGTTTCTCCTCTTTTCCCTCCTCTTCCTCTTCGATGGCCAGTCGGGGGGAGAAGAAACAGCACCAGTGCCGCTTCTCTTCTTTCTTTTCTATAGCCATCTGGAGGAGGAAGAAGAGAAGAAAGGGCAAGCAGCGCCCCTTCTCCTCCTCGATGGCCATCTGGAGGAGGGGTGGGCGCGCGTGCACACACACACACACACTCGTTCCCTCCTGGCACACCACACGCACGCACTCTCTCTCTCTGTCTCTCTCATTCCCTCCTGGCACACCACGCGCGTGCGCACACACACACACACACTTTCTCTTTCATTCCCTCCTGGCACACCACACACGCGCGCGCACACACACACACATTTTCTCTCTCACCTCCAGCAGCCTCCTCCGCCGCCGCCGTGAAAGGGAAGGCTGCAGCCGGCCATCCCCAGCCTCATGGCGGCTGCTGCGGCCTTCCCTTTCTCCGTGGCGGAGGAGGAGGCTGCTGCGGGAGCACCTCCAGCAGCCTCCTCCTCCGCCGTGGCGAAAGGGAAGGCCGCAGCGGCCGCCATGAGGCTGGGGATGGCTGGCTGCGGCCTTCCCTTTCGCACCGCCAGCAGCCTCCTCCTCCGCCTCAGCAGCCGCCGCCCCCGCCGCCCCCTCAGCAAGGCCACGCTAGGACTCGCGCAGCAGCAGCGAGCGCGCCGATTGGTGGGGGGGATGGAGGGAAGTAGGAGGAGGAGGAGGAAAGGAGCCTGCTCCTCCTCCCAGCCCCACCCCTCACCCCGCCATGAAAAAAAAATATTCCCAAAAAATATTCAAAAAAATATATAAAAAATTATTAAAATCTTTAAAAAGCAGATATCTTGCAGGAGGGTATGGGGCTGCAGGGAAGGGGCTGGGGGGCCGTATACGGCCCCTGGGCCACCAGTTGGACAGCCCTGAAATAGACTGATAGGCCACCCATTGAGTTTTATGATCAAGGGCAATTTTGCATCTGGATTTCTCACAGGTTAAGTAAACAATCTAGTCCATTCATGGTATTCTTTGTAATACAGCCCAGCCTCAAATTCTTACTCTTTATGGGGAACATCCAAAATTGGGCTGGCAAAGTAAACACTCTGTTAATAAAGCAGATGTAGTTCTTTGTTGGTGTACTTACTTATCGAGTAAGTTTAAAGTTTGGATTTGTAAACATACCTAGACCAGTGCAATTCCTGATTTTAAACTTAAGATAATAATTTAAAGATGTTTTCCCTCATTCCAGCTTTGAAATATGGAAGAGAATATTTATTATTTATTTATTATTTCGCATTTGTCTGCCGCCCCCCCCCCCCAAACGGCTCAGTAACACCATTAGAATAGAATTACAATTAGAACAGTTGAAACAGCAGATGGAGTCGCAGTGGGGTGTCAGCTAGGCAGCGCGAGCTACAGTCTAGCTAGCCCCCGAAGGCTTGCTGGAACAGCAATGTCTTAACTGCTCTCCTGAACAGGAGGAGGCTCTGGGTGGCACGGATGCCGGCGGGCAGTGCGTTCCACAGGGTTGGGGCTGCAACAGAGAAAGCCCGCCGGCATGTTGCAGACAGATGGTAGGTCTTCACATTTGGGATGACCAGGAGATTTAGCTCTTTGGAGCGCAGTGATCTGGTGGGATGATATGGGACAAGGCGGTTGTCAGGATCAGTGAAGATCTGAGCTGGTATTGCTCTGATTTCCTGACCTGCCTGCATTGCTCTGATCTCCTGACCTGCCTGCATTGCTCTGGTCTCTGGATTCTGCTCACAAGATGAGATAAGCTCCAGGTGTTGGCCTTGGGAGGCTTTGGGTCACACCACACTAACATGACTGACACTGGCTTGCATGTTGCTCAGAAGGGATATGATGAAATATCCCCTGGACATTGGGATTGCTGAGTCAGAGGGGATATGATGAAACCTTTCCCAGACATTACAGGTTAAGGGGTGTGTGGGCTGAGTATAAAAGGTGTGTTTGTTGCAGTGTATGGCCAACTCTGGCATCAAAAGTATTGTTGTCCTTTGCAATAAATGAAGGTCCATTACCAGCATCGTCCTGAGTGTGCGTCCTGAATTCATTGAAAAGTTTGATCCTTTACAGCGGTCCCGCAGGTACACTGGCCCCAGACCATGTAAGGCCTTAAAAGTCAGGATGAAGGGTAGAGAAGGACAGAGATCTGCACAATATATTTAATGGTTCACCTGCTCATCATCATGAGGACTGTATGCTGTACTTTTTGAAATTTCTGTTAAATAACTCTCCACTTTATCACATGCATTAAATTCTACTGATATGGGACAAGGCGGTCCCGCAGGTACACTGGCCCCAGACCATGTAAGGCCTTAAAAGTCAGGACGAACACTTTGAAGGCATTCTATTGGGAGCCAGTGCAGTTCGCGCAGGATTGGCGTGATGTGGTGGCCAATCGGGACCCTCGCCAGGAGTCGCGCTGCAGCGTTCTGCATCAGCTTGAGTCTCCGGATTACCGACAGAGGCCAATGTACAGAGCGTTACAGTAGTCCAGCCTCGAGATGACCGTGGCTTGGACCACTGTGGCTAAGTCACGCCGGGACAAGTAGGGGGCCAGCTTCCTCGCCTGTCGAAGATGGAAAAATGCTACCCTGCTGATGCTGGAGATGTGAGCCTCCATCGACAACAGGGGGTCCAGGGTTACTCCTAAGCTCTTAACAGAGGGCGACGGACATAATGTCACGCCGTCCAGGGTTGGAAGCTGAACATCCCTACAGTCCGGGGAACCCAGCCACAGGATCTCAGTCTTTGCCGGATTCACCTTCAACCTACTGGCTCGCAGCCATCCAGTGACGGCCTCAAGGAAACGATGGAAGTTATCGGGTACGGATTCGAGGCTGCCCTCCATCTTCAGGATAAGCTGGGTGTCATCAGCGTACTGATGGCACACCAGCCCAAAACTACGCACCAGCTGGGCAAGTGGTCGCATATAGATGTTAAATAAGAGGGGGAGAGAATAGCCCCCTGAGGAACCCCACAGAGAAGCGGGGAACCCCTGGAGACATCCTTGCCCCTCCTCACTCGCTGTAGCCGGTTCCGGAGGAAGGAGGTCACCCAATTAAGGGCTGTCCCCCTAACTCTGGCCCTAGCAAGGCGGTGAGTCAATAGATCATAATCGACTGTATCAAACGCCACCGTGAGGTCCAATAACACAAGCAGCGCCGATCCGCCCTGATCCAGCTGGCAACGCAACTCATCCGAGATGGAGACCAGAACCGTCTCCGTCCCATGCCCAGGACGGAAGCCGGACTGGAAGGGGTCTAGCCAAGCTGCGTCATCTAGGAAGGACTGCAACTGCTCCATTGCCGCCTTCTCAAGTACCTTGCCCAGGTACGATAGATTCGAAACCGGGTGGTAGTTGGAGGGGACCGTTGGATCTGATCCTGGCTTCTTCAACAATGGAGAGACCACCGCCTCTTTTAAACCCTCTGGAAATACTCCCTGGGCTAGGGAAGTATTAATTATATTCAACAGAGGGTCTCGCAACCCCTCCAGGCTGGCTTTCACCAGCCAGGAGGGGCACGGATCAAGGGAACAAGTGGTCGGGCGAGCTGCAGCAATAATCCTATCAACAGCTTCTGCGTCTAGTGGCGTGAACCGGTCGAAGGTGAGCTCGGCAAGAGGCCACGGAGTCTCAAGTTCACTAACTGTATCAATCTTGGCCGGAAGGTCCCGGCGGAGGGTCGAGATCTTGTCTGCAAAGTAGCTCTGAAAAGCCTCGGCAGTGAGGGCCTGATTATCACCGTTTGGGATGGTAGGGACCATCGTCAGAGACCTAATTACCTTTAACAATTGTGCTGGGCGTGAGCTCGCAGACGCAATCAAGGTAGCATAGTATGATTTTTTTCGCTTCCTTGATGGCTTTCTCATAAGCATCTTTGAAAAGCTTATAAGTTGATTTCGAACATTCGTCACGGAATTTCCTCCACACGCTCTCTAGCCATCTCTTCTCCCGCTTCATTGAACATACTGTAACTCTTCAGTAAACCAAGGCACCCGAGGCGGAGAGGGCGTATAGGGGCGACGTCATCGAGAGCATTGGACAGTTTGATGTTCCAGGCGTCCACCAGCTCATCAATGGAGGCGCTGACAGACTCCAGATCCCTCAGAGCATTCAGGAACCTAGCAGGATCCATAAGTTTCTTTGGGCGAACCCAAATTTGTTCGGCGCCCTTTCAGGGTGGGGGAGCCAGTTCTATCCGGATTCTCAGGGCACAGTGATCCGACCATGGAATCTCAGGTTCACTTGGACACCTGCGTAGAAGACTAGATCCAGGGTATGACCCGCCTGGTGTGTGGGTCCCGACTCACAGAGGGAGAGTCCTAGTGTTGCCATGGTCGACACTAGGTCCACTGCTGCAGGTGAAAAGGAGGTCGTGTCAGTGTGGACGTTGAAATCCCCCAGGACAATAAGCCTTAGGGAACCTCAACGCCCACTCCGACACGGTCTCCAGCAGCAGGGATAGGCTTTCAGCTGGTGCGCTAGGCACTCGGTACACCAGGAGAAAGGCTATACTTTCCTGGGAATCCCACACAAGACCAACGGATTCAACCCCTGGGGCATTCAGTGCAGGTACCGCCCTGAGAGATAACATGTCACGGGAGAACATAGCAACCCCTCCCCCCTGCCTCCCAGTTCTGCTCTGGTGAGTGACGACATAACCGGGGGGGACCGACTCATGGAGGTAGATCTCATCACCGTCCTGGAGCCAGGTCTCGGTCACACAGAATAAATCAGGTGTTAGCTCGGAAACAAAGTCTTGTTCCTAATGGACCGGGCATTCACTAATACCAGAGTAGAAGGGGAGGAAGCTGGTAGTCTGCCAGCAGTGTACTTTGGGATAGGACGCAGGTCAGAATGGGCCAGAGTCCGTTTGTGACTCCGGCGGATTCTCTCTATTGGCCTGCGCCTACCGCCATATGTCCCATTCCCACAGATCGTTTGGATCGGCCTCCTGGTCATTAGATCCCCTTGAGGTGTTGCGGGTTCAACTTCTGACAGACCCCTAGACACCCCTTGAAAAGGGGACAAGGGGAGGTCGGAAGGTGGGCCAGGCATGTCCGTAGCGGGTGACTCCTTGACTCTGAGACCCGATCCAGTTGGAGCGGGGGTGTATTCAGTCACTCCTGGAGGACGGATAGGGCCTGCATGGGAGGTCCTTGGGGTAGGACGCTCAACCTCTAGGTTGGTCACCGAGGATGGTCGAGGTGGATCAGGAGGCTTTTGTGGAAAATGTAGCTCCCTGGGGGGGTGAGATACTCTACTGGCCCTTGTGGGGGCTGATGGGTGGTGTTTTGTTCTCCTTTGGGGGTCGAAGAGGGTAGCACTCCTCGAGGAGATGTAGTTAGCCCCCAGAAGGTTCTGGGCCTGTGCTTCATTCGCCTTCGATGGGAATTCTTTAAGGCCCATTTACTGCCCGTATCTCTATTAGGAATCACTAGTAATTTGTCCTTGCGCTCCACAGTGTTCTGTTGAAGGTTGGCTGGTTGAACGGAGCCAGGTGCCTTTCTGCTTCCCTCAAGGGATGGTACCTTAGGTTTTGGAGCTGCCTGTAAAGTAGGTGGACAGGCAGCTGAGGGGGAGGAGAGCATTACTGAACGAAGATTCAGGAAGGACTCATCCCACGCTTTTTACAAGCGCGTTGGTGACTACAAAGGCCAATCTGAGATAGGCAAGTTAAGTTGCAGAAAGCACAGCAGAAAGTCTCCTTGGGTGATGTTGTTTCCAAGTTGCGGTTCTTTCTGCGTTGTCGTTTCTCTTCGAGACTCATTCTGCGTGTCTTCTCAAAAGAGGCCATAGCATTGTGGACAGTGCATCTCCATGCCTCCCGATGTGAGGCCAGGGTGGACCATTGTTGGTGATCAATCTGGCCGAGCCTGAGATGTTGTTTCAGGGAGTCCTTCAAGAACGTGGGCAAGCCCGTCAACCAGGGCAAGATCTTCAAGCGATGCAGTTGTATTTTAATGTATTTTTAATGTATTTTAATTGTTGAAGGGTTTTGGGGTTTTATATTGTGATTATGTGGGCATCGAATGTGACTGTAAAGCCGTTGAGTCCCCCTGGGGGGTTGGCCCCAAATAAATAAATGCTTCCCCCCCAAACATGGACCTCAATGCAGGGACGTTTTCTGCGCCCTCTGCCAGTAGTAGGCTCTTTTTGAGGGTACCTCTCTTGCGCTGACCCGTTGTGAGTTCACCATAGAGTAGTACCTTTGGGAGGCGGTGGTCCTCCATCCTAGAGATGTGTCCTGCCCAGCGCAGCTGTGTTCTCAATAGCATGGCCTCAATGCTGGTGATCCCTGATTGCTCAAGGACAACAACATTCGTCACATAGTCAGTCCAGTGTATATTTAGGATTGTGCGAAGACAGCACTGATGAAAGTGTTCGAGGAGTCATAGGTGTTGGCGATAGGTGACCCATGTTTCAGACCCATAGAGGAGGATAGACAGTATGATAGCTCTGTACACACTGATTTTGGTACTTTGCCTCAGGTTCTTGTGAAGCCTTCCAAATGCACTATATGCCTTTGATAATCTGTGATCTATCTCTTTGTCAATCTTGGTGTCTGAAGAGATTATGCTTCCCAGGTAGGTGAACTGCTGAACGGATTTAAGCACAGATGTGCCTATGCTGACGTGGGGATGATGATGTTCTTCCTGTGGTGCAGGCTGGTAGAGGACTTCCGTTTTCTTCAGGCTGACTTCCAGCCCAATCAGCTCTGCAGCTGCTGCAAAGCAAGATGTTAGGCGCTGCAGGGCTGCTTCTGAATGGGCGACAAGGGCAGCATCGTCAGCAAAAAGCAGCTCATGGACTAGATAGTTTAGAGTCTTAGTGTGAGCCCTCAGTCGGCTTAAGTTGAACAAGCTACCATCAGTACGATAGCGTATATATATGCCGTCTTCTTCTTCGAGGTCTGCCGTAGCCCTTTGGAGCATCATGCTGAAGAAGATTGTAAATAGGGTTGGTGCAAGAACACAACCTTGTTTCACTCAATTAGTTATTAGAAAGGGCTCCAAGAGAGCATCGCCATATCTGACTTGACCGCGCTGGCCCTCATGTAACAGGATAATCATTTAAAGAAATTTGGGGGGGACATCCTAGACGTTCCAGGATCTGCCACAGACCTTTTCTGCTCACAGTGTCGAAGGTTTTGGTGAGATCGACATATATATAAAGGCCTGGTTGATCCATGGTTCAAAAGTACTTACAAAACAAAAGTTCTGGTAGTGAACATTTCAGAACTCTAACAAAACTTTCAAAATTTCATTATAAATGGCAGTTCCTAATTGGTTCTGTCTTAAAAATTGCCAATAATGAAATAATAATGAAATTTTGATAGAGTTCTGAAATGTTCACCACCAGAACTTTTGTTTTGTAAGTACTTTTGAAGCATTTAGAACCATGGATCAACCAGGCCTAAATGATATATAGAGGGGGATTGTCTGGTTTCCTGTTAGTGAATTTGTTTCTGTTATGTGCCTTCAAGTCATTTCTAACTTATGGCAAGAGAGTCATTATGTGTGAGTAAGTCATATAATCATAGAGATTGAAGAGACAGGGACCACCCAGCCCAACCCTTTGCCCTGTAGGAAAATACTACCAAAGCACCCCTGACAGCACCCCTAAAAACTTCCGGAGAAGGAGACTCCACCACACTCCAAGGCAGCATATTTCACTGTCTAACAGGTCTTACCATTAGTAATTGTAATCATAGAACCATAGAGTTGGAAGAGACCTCGTGGGCCACCCAGTCCAACACCCTACCAAGAAGCAGGAAAATTGCATTCAAATCACCCCCGACAGATGGCCATCCAGCCTTTGTTTAAAAACCTCCCAAGAAGGAGCCTCCATCACACTTTGGGGCAGACAGTTCCACTGCTGAATGGCTCTCACAGTCAGGAAGTTCTTATGTTCAGATGGAATCTCTCCTTTCTTCCAGTTTGAATCCATTGCTCTGTACCCTAGTCTCCAGAGCAGCAGACACCCAAGCTTGGAGGGGCATCCTCCTTAATCTTCTGAAATAGTTAAGCATGGCTATCATGTTCCCTGCGAATCTTCTTTTCTCCAAGCTAATCATATCCAGCTCCCTCAGCTGCTTCACATGGGGCTTGACTCCAAAAGCTTTGAACATTTTGATCACCCTTCCTGGACATGTTCCAACTTGTCAATATCTGTCTTGAATCATGGTGCCCAGAACTGCTTCTAGACCACCTCTCTCAGCCCGAAGGCGAACTGGACAGTATTCCAGATGAGGTCTATCCAAAGCAAAACAGAGTGGGACTGTGATGCCCCTCAATCTAGATACAATCATCCTGTTGATGCAGCCTACAATTGCATTGGCCATTTTAGCTGCTGCGTCACACTAATGTTCAGCTTGTGATATACTAAGACTTCTAAATTCCTTTGACTTGTACTGTTTTCAAGCCATATATCACCCATCCTAGATCTTTATATTTTGGATGGGACATACAGGATATTCTCTTGCCCTTACATCCATAATTAATGCACATTCTAGAACAAAGACAGAGAAACTTTAGCATGTGGGCAGCATAGAGCTCCCAAATGTCACCTTTTCAGCCTCTGTGGTTTCCTCGCAATCCTTCAAAACTTTCATATAATATAAAAAAGATAATTTTTGAGTGATTTTTCTGACCCAAAATGTTGCTAAACCATGTGTGAGCATGATTTCTTTTTTACCCCCCTTTGAATCCCCAACACAAAAAATAGCTATGACAACAGAAAGATTACTGACATTTATTGCAACAGCCGCCAGAGTTACCCTCGCGAAACATTGGAGGGAAAAGACGACCCCGGACACAGAGGAGGTGCTATATAAATTGTTAAATATAGCGGAGATGGACAAACTAACCCTACTCCTGAGAAAGGGCCCGATAAAAACATTTGAGGACACGTGGGGACCGCTGATTGAATATGTTAGAAAAAATAGGAACATTGTTTTGAAAGGTTATTGGTTCTAAGAACAGGAGGTTATAATATAGTCCAACACTCACTACCAACTTGCTACTTTTGGGTGAAGTCAACCAGTTGGTTTTATTTCAAAGTCAGTCAATGTTGTTGTAATTGTGTATGTACCTTCTATTCCCCCCCAGATCCCAGTGCCCTACCCCCCACCCCGACCCTTCCCTACCCGTACCATATATGTGAATGCTGGTGTAAATGTATTTGTGTTATGTTGTTTTTAAATCAATAAAACTCTTTAAAAAATATCAAAAAACAAAAAACAAAAAATAGCTATGACATGTACATCATGAATGGCAGCTAAATTCGCTGGCTCCTGAGGGAGGAAAATAAAGCTCTATACAGTTCTGGCCCTGCTTACTTGTCCGAACGCATCTGCCTCTACGTCCCACCTTGTAATTTAAGATCATCTGGGGAGGCCCTGCTCTCGCTCCCATCAGCATCTCAAATGCAGCTGGTGGGGATGAGAGACAGGGCCTTCTTGGCTGTGGCTCCCTGTCTGTGGAATGCGCTACCAAGTGAAATACAATCGACCCCATCCCTCCTAGCATTTAGGAAAAAAGTGAAATCCTGGTTATGGGACCAGGCCTTTGCACAGTAGCAGAATGCAGAATGTGGATTAGTATAGGATTGGCAAGTTGACCGACTAAATATGGCTTCTTGTTTTTAACCTGACTTGTGGACATAACAGTGTTTTTAACTTAACTGAGTACTGAGATGTTGTTTAAATGTTGTAAATGTTATTTTTATGGTTTTTATATTGTATTACGCATCACATTGTTTCCTTGTTGGATGCCCTGAGTCCCCCTTCAGTGGTGAGAAGGGCGGGGTAAAAGTATTGCAAAATAAATAAATACAGTAAATAAATAAATAAATAAATAATGAAAGAAAGAGTTAAAACTCCAAAATATGAAAGGATCACAGTGAGTAATTGACATCTCCAGATGAATCGAGAAAAGCAGAATAAGGGAGCATTAATGAACTGATAAAAAGTGAGAGTTAAATGCTAGTAATAGCTACTTTCACTTTCAGATCATTCTGCTCAGATTGTTCCTGGCTAGGGAATATAAGAAAACAACACATCATGATTAATGTCTGCTAGAAAAGATAAAGACCATAAATCTAAACTAACTGCTACAAAAGTTACAGAATACTTCTTAAGAGCTAGAACAAAACCTTCAGATGGAGCCTTAGACAGACTGTCTGCACTGAGAGCTTCTGAGACAGAGAGGCAAAGAGAAAAGGAGGAAGAAGAAGTAATAATGGCGACAAAGCATGACAAGGGAGCACTGCGGGAAAAGCAAGCCCTCGGGGAAAAGCAAGGAGCGATCCCCAAGCAACTTCAGGAGCCCCAAGAGGCAACAAATTTAGAACTCTCAGCACAATTTAAGACACAAATTGAAGAATTAAAAAATATGATTTTGGAAAGCACTTTAAAGATCACATCCAGTATTAAGAATCTGGAGTTGCAACTTGCTGAATAGGCTGAAAAAACAACTTCTTTAGAGAGTGATTTTTCTGACCCAAAAAACCCCAAATGTTGCTAAACCATGTCCAAGCATGATTTTTGTTTACCCCTCATTGAATCCCCAACACAAAGAATATCTATGCCCCTTCTGCATTTTCCCTCAACCGCTACAGAATTCCCATTAATAATTTGTTTTACATATGTTTCTCTATACACATTGGCCTCTATGGAAGATAACCTAGTGTGTACTCCTACAACTTCATCACATAGGTCTTCACAAACATCCTAGGATGTTTGCAGGACACTTCATGTACGGAGCCCCAGTCTGCCCATCACACAATGCGTACTCACTTCTGGCGGTGCTCCATAGATGAACTGTGCCACAAAGGTCCTAGTACGCTTAGCCTAGAATACAGGAGGTTTCCTGTGTTCCGTAGGCAGCCATGAGTGGAAACTTGTGCAAGGAACCAGGGGCTGGTGAAGAAGAGGTATTTCAAAATAAATAGTCATGACACCTAGGATCAATTTGGGGACATCTGTCTACACAGGAGATGCATTTAAGGATTATATCATATCCCTGCATGGTCAAACAGCTGAACGCAAAATAGGAAAGGAGAAGAGTTGATTTTAGAGACCATTAAGTATTTTCTTTAACGGCATTCTAACATATATTAATCTTCCTCATATATTAATCATTTCCACCAACTGCTTCAGTTAAAAGTAAAAGGCTTCTCTAGAAAACACTGTCTCATTGAAAGCAAAATAAGTGCTCCATCCTGATTTCATTCTGTGATTCTATTGAGCTATTGGTCCTAATAATTTTGATCATTAAAAAATAAAATAAAAGCAGGGTCTCGAGGATTCAAAACCTCAGCAAACTATGAAGATCAGCATTATATTGTTTATGTGTTAAAACAGAGCAGTAAATACTTTAGAGCAATATTAGAGAGGCTGTACCATTTTTAATGGTCTTTAAATTCCATAAGTACGGGCTATGGTTACAGATGACTGTTTCAAAAACATCTGAAGGGTTCGAACTATCCTGCTTCTACATTAGAGTGTCTCTAGCAAGTGTTCCTGAATACATCAAATATTTTGCTGAAAATACTAAGAATAATCTCGATGAAGATGTTCCATAATCAGTAGTTAGCTAAGTCCTACAAAAAGGAGCATTTAGTGTCACTTTCCTTTCATCTGCTCATCTTTCTTCAGTTCTGATTCCAATTTTTGATGGGCCCATTACAGGTCCTTTCAAAAAGAAGCCCACTTTTTATTCTCCTCGGCTGCCATGCCTCATCAAAATATATATGAGGAGTGCTCCGTGACATGGCTCACTAACAGGGGTATGAATATCATATTTGAAACCTCTAGTGAGATGTAGTGCATCAGATGGGCTCTGCAAGGGCTCTTCATATATTGAATCTGACAGGTCTCATGGAGAAGGAACTAAGCTTTATCATGGCAGCAGAAGCCTTGCATCTCGAATGCAAATCTCCCCTTTGTCCTCTTGAAAACAGAAAAAATGTTGTGATATATTTTCTGGTGATCATAATCTTTTTGTATTGGTGGAGAATGATACAGGAGATTATCACACAAGCCTGTAAGCTGCATTGGAGGCTCCCTAGACATGAATAAAAGCACTTACTACCACACAACATCATCCTAATCTCATCACAAACCAAGCTTCAAATTGTGTCAAAGTTGTATTAAATGAAAATGACTTTCTTCTGTCTTTTGGCTTCTGAACTCACTTTCAAACAGCTTTAGAAAGCACGTTTTACAATGCGGTAAGAGAAATTCACTTTAGCAACTTGCTTTGGTGGATCTGATGTCCATTGTGAGCTGCCCTTCTTGGCTGCAAAAATGTAACCCTTTCTCCCCTGATTGCCCCCATCGCTTTCTTTTAAAATAAATAAAGGGACTGCGATGGTACGAAGCCTCTCATGTACATTTTCCCTGCTGACTGAACATTTACTTTTCTTGATAGGCAGCAACATTTTGCAAAACTTTCTACACGTACATGCTTTTTGCCTCATTAGAAAAACTAAAATATAAAAAGTATATTTATTTATTTATTTATTTATTATTTCAAGCATTTATATCCTGTCCTCCTCACCCCCGAAGAGGGACTCATGGTGGCTTACAACAGGCAACCATTAGATGCCAAACAATACATCAAAATACACAATTATTATTAAAACAGCAATTAAAAATAATTATAACCATTCAATTTAAAACAGTCCACTGGTTCAAAATCCATTGTGGTCACTCTAAACATTGTGGTCACTCTAAACATTATCTTCCTAGTTGCTACATCTACTCTCAAATGCTTGATCCCACAGCCAGATTTTAAGCTTTTTTTACGAAAGGCCAGGAGGAAGGGGGCAGACCTATTTTCATTGGGGAGGGAGTTCCACAGCCAAGGAGCCACCATGGAGAAGACCTTGTTTCTCATCCCCACCAGTCAAGGTGGTGGGACCGAGAGCAAGACATTCCTGGATGATCTGGTTCGTAGAGGACAGGTAAACTGGGAAAAGTATAGCAATTGCAACATTCTTATTTTTAAATATGTGCATGGCAGAAGCTTTGAAACTATGAAAATACATAGGCAATATGCAGTACCAAACTCCCGAACTATCAAAGGTGTGCAGTTCTTATATTCAAAAAGTGTAGGCATATATGAAGATAGGGACAGTATGGCTCGAATGTGTGTAAGGTCATTGATATTTGAGCTTTCACAAGGCATGTTCAAAAATTATTTGTTTGGTAAGAAGAGGTGTAAAGCAGGTATGCTCTGGTTTATCAAAGCAGAACCTGTTTTAGGAGACATATGTGATACTTCCACAGTTTCAACGTGGCTCAGTCTAAATTAGGAAATCACTTCTTTTTGTGTTTCTGTGAAATTTGTCACATTCTTCCTTTCATAGAGTGAGCTTATGGAATACATCACAACATACACATTGCACCCATTGCTCAGGCCAATGTCTATATGCTACTAATTGGATGTGACCATATATTTTAAAACGAAAGTACCATAATTTGATGTTCCCCAAGATGCATTTCGTCTGGCCTTCTCCTTTTCAGCAGTGATCAAGCAGGCGTTTCAGAAAAGTCTATAAACTCTTCCACACTGAGCATTTTCATAGTGTAGAACAGGTGTGATGGTTACTGAAGTGTTTCTGTGGTGAAGAATGTCCAGTGCTCCAGTGTCATCTGGACTCTAGGTCTGCTGGACATGGTTGACAGATATTTACAATGCTATCCCTGGCTTAATCCTTTGGAAAAGCTTCCAAAGTTAGGTTTATCACCATATATTTTTGGCAGAGGGGTGTCTGCACAACCGGCCTCTGAGCTGCCCTGGTAATGGAGGGGGTCCGCAATGCACAGTAGTGATGAATCCATCTTGGCACTGCTGCCCAACCATCCTTATCATCTCCATTTTTCATAGCTGTAATGATAGAATGTGAAATTGCTCATGGCCATGGCTTTTCAGAAGTCCTGATATTGGTTGAAATGCCAATACAACTCAGAGAGGGAAAGGAGGAATCACTCCATCCTTTGCTCCTCTCCCCTCTCTGATTGCACTGCTGCCTTGACTAGCATCAGCACTTGTGCTCAATGATAACCACAAGAAATTTTTCACACTACGTTCACTGCTCTGTTGGGTACAGGTTGGTGATTGTAAGTGCCTTCATCTGTTTGTACACTGTGGAAAAAGTGGAAGTGAGTTCCAAATCAGAACTGATTCAACTTTTTCCATGTGGTCAAAGTGTGGGTGAGCTCTGGACCCTGCTTCATTTGGCACCATTTTACTTGCAGCATTTTGAACCCAGTAAGGTTTCTGGATACTCTTCATTTAGACTTGCTTTGGGCTTCTTTTTTTAGCCTTTTCTTAATCAGTTATATTTTCAATTTAATCCAATGCTATTGGACTGGTGTAATATTATTTCATGTAATAATGTAATGCCAGATTTCATGTATGGGGGAAAAGGAAAGAATGTTATGTTTCCAAGCTGTCTACATTCCACTTCGTCTAGTTGTGAAAAAAATAAAGAAACATTCTGTGTGCTTCTGGCAGACAGACATTTGTACTCTACTAAAGCTCAATAGAAATTTGGCCTTTGGATACAACTACCACAATCCTTTAGCATTTCCAGTGTTGGCTAATGCTTTTCAAAGCTGAAGTCAAAAGCAAAGTTTTCACCCCCTGCATATTTGAGCAAAACTAGCATGTCTGTAGACTGAATCTGAATCTACCGTACTAGCTGGAGAAAGAGATTTACAGCTGTCTCATCTTCCTTTTGCTAACTTGATCCTAGGTCACGTCTCCAAGTGCTTCCAAAGAATTTTGACAATTTTCAAATGCCATCTATGTACTGTATATCTGAACTAATAGCAAAGCTACATCCATTTTTCATAACTACTCTAACCTTTGAGAGTGTTCTCATCTTTCCTTTAATAATAATGCATCTCTGGGTTTCTGTGTTGCTGGGCTTTGTGTTTTAGCACAGAGCTCTTATAGATACACAAAAAAGTCACACCTTTGTCAGGTAGGAGGCCTCTCTTAATGGCTTTGCGCTTGGAGAAAGTGATAAAGAAAACCAACTATACTTTTTTGTATAAAAAAGTAGAAGTGGAAAGTAAATGGGAAATTGATTTCTTTACCTCTTTGTGACAAGGTGTGAAACAAGTGTGTGAAATGGTGGCTACATGATGGGAAAATGCCTGTCTTCCTCTCAACAAAAGCTTAATAATCTAAAATCAGGAAATGCCTCTTTTCTCAATTTATGGGCATACAAATGTCTCCAAGTAATGTCTATAGATAGACTAATGAAACAACAATAGCAGCAGCAACAACAACTATGCAGAAAGATGTCCTCTACTCCTTGAGTATGTGCATTACGTCTAATGTGAGGAATGGGGAGTGTGACTAATTATTGTCAGCTAGCTGACAAATAGTTCTATTACATGTCATGTGAGTGAAAAGTTTAAAAGCTAACTTTTCGTCATTAGAGAGAATGCAGATTTGGAAATGACATTGATTGTTTTAGTTAATTGACTTGAATTCAGTCTGTTTGCTGTCAGCATTTGTACATTAAGAATTATTCTTATCAAGGTGCTATTTTTCCCTGATGGGATTGCAGTGCTCTTGTGAGGCAAGAGGTTATGCTGATGGCAGCAGGGTTTCTGGTTGGAGCTTCCATGTCAAACAAACTTTTGCTGAAGCTCCAGACTCAATGTACCAAACAGTTGTGGGGAGAAAGCTAAGGTGTAGACAAATTCTACTTCATCAGTGAAGTTTTCCATAAGCCCCTAATTTTTAGAATTCCTGAAAGTGTAATAAGAAAAATCGACTCCCAGTACTTTTATATTTATTGTATTTATATCACATTGGGAAATTTTCTTTTCCGCTTTCTTTAAAAATTTAAACTGTATTGCTAAATGTTCAATTTATTTATTTATTTATTTATTTATTTATTTATTTATTATTTGGTCTTATATTCCGCTCCTCCCTGCAGGCTCGAGGCGGATCACAGTGTATAGTAAAACATACAGTAAAAACATAAAGCATAACAGTGATAAAAATGGAGATTACAGTTCTTGAATTCAAGGACATACACATGCCATTTACAATTCAGACTTAGCTAAAAGCAAGCCTAAAAAGGGTGGCCTTACACGCCCTTCGAAAGGGGGCGAGCTCTGGGATCGCACGAGTACGAACTGGAAGCGAGTTCCAGAGCACAGGCGCCGTGGCAGAGAAGGCTCGCTGTCTCGTAATAGACAGGTGGCAGGAGCGGATCGATGGAATGACCAACAGGTTCTGCTCTTCCGAGCGTAGCGATCTCGGGGGAACATACGGGGTAAGGCGGTCCCTCAGTTACACTGGCCCTAGACCGTGCAAGGCCTTAAAGGTTATTTTTCACACCTACTTGTGACTGGCTGTTTAAGTGGCGTCCGATCCTGACACTGCATGACCACCAGCTGGACGTGGATATCCAGGACATCTTCGACTGCACATGTGACAAGGTCAAAAGACTGAATATGTTCAAGCACACATTAGATCCTTTTCTCCTTTTTCTTTGGACTGTGAGTCTAGAATACAGAGATAAAGAGAAATTAGTACGTCAAGTAAAATTGATTCTTGCTCTATCAAATCATTTGGTTGTTGTGCATACTTTAAAGATTATATATTGCAAGCCTTGAGCAATGAATAGTATTATAGCAATGAATTTCTGCACAAATCCTTCTAAAAGAAATGAAATCTTTTAAAATGACAAAACTGAGAATGAGAAAAAGTAAAATTGGCAAATGTATCCATCCAGACCAAAGGATTTTGAAAGCTTAACCCTTATAAATGTGGGATTCCCCCACTGTAATTTCCATGGGGCCCTTCAGTTTTGACAGCTTCAAGTGTGCAGATACAATGTGGAATAGTTGTACTTATTAAATTTGTACAATAAATTATTATTTTTAAGTTTGTGACAAAAGTTTGTAAAATTATTCACAAATTTCATATTTTAAAACAAACTAACAAACAAATCAAATCCAATGTAAGATCAAAAATTGGATAGTTTCACTTAACTCTATAATAATAAGAAACAACTACAGAACATTCGATTTCTCTCTCTCTCCCTCTCTTCCCTAACAGTTAGTCATTCTTTCCAAGGTGGCACATTTCAGCATGCAGAGCTCCTGATAACTCTTTTATTAGCTAATTTCTCTGCTCACTAAAGTGCACTTCCAAGCTAAAGCAACAGTAGACCAATTTGTCAGCTTGTAGGAATCCATCACAAGCTTGTAAAAATCATCCACTTATCAGAGATTGATGGACTCAGACTGTTGTTTACTGAGAAGCAGAGCAAGCAGTCATGTCGGGGCAAAAGAGACCAAACACAACTGATATAAATCAAAGTTAAAGCTTCTCCACTGACAAAGACAGCATGCCAGCCCTGCTATCTTTGCCAATGTTCTTTCCTGTTGTATCAATGCATACATAATCCTTGGTTTTTTTCCTTTTCTTTTATAATGTGACCTGTGGAGGGGGAATCCGAAAGGGAGACAATATGGTAGATTACAGCTCTCAATGTATACTGCTCCTGCATACTGAAGAGACACAAGAATACAACTACCTACATACTACACAATTAAGTCAGAAATTATTGGAAGGAATATAACAGCAGCAGCAGCAGCAACAACAATGTTGTCAGAATGCAAGTCCAAATAGTCCTATCTAGGCTGGGCAATGGAGGGGAATATTGGTATGGTCGAATCAGGAAGCCCCAAATCCAGGAGATCTAACTGCAGAGAGTCCCCAGTATTCCTCTTGGCCCATGGCCTAAGTTGCACCAGTACCAGACCTTTTTTCCTTCTGCCCCACTCAGTTCCATAGTTCACCACACCAACTTCGTCCCACCATTGCTTCCCCTCACCCCATCTGCACAACCTTTACACAGCCAAAAGTACATGAAAGACATTTTAGCAAACATCAAACAGCATAACAATAAAACCAGGACATTTCCCCCAGCACCACCAGAACCCCACATGGCAACAACACATTGGACCCCATAAACAGCCCACAGCAAGACAAAAGCCAAATACATTTTCCCTCCCATTCAGTCCACAGAGCACCAATGCATACATTAGAAATACTCCACATAACACTGCAAAACAATAGAACAGAACATTTCTCCCAGCGCCCACACAGTCCCACACATTGTCATAACCCTCACAACCCCATAAGCAAACTCCTGCTTGAAAATCACAAACTCTCATCCATGCCACTAAGCCACAACAGACTGGCTAATCTCCACCCAGGCCTGTGCAAGGCCGCTGCAGTACCACCACCCACCACTAGGGCCGAAACGCCCATTCCTCCCTCAACTGTTAAAAGAGAAACTTCCCCCAAACAAATAAAACACTGTCCCCTTCGTTCCTACCTTATCTTCCATCCTTCCCCGACCGGTCCGAATCTTCTGGCCGCTAGGGGGCCCGCGCGGGCGAGACGCACCTCTGCAGACTCGCCCGCCCCAACCCCATCTTGGGAAAGTGGGGGCCCTTGCCGAGGGTGGGGGCTAGGAGCGGAGCGATCCGCGGATAAGTGAGATCCCCATAGGAACCAATGGATTCAGTATCCACACTTCTGAAAGTTTCCCCGATTTGCCCCGTTGTTGGCCCAAAGCACTCTGCCTCTTCCCCCTATCTTGTCTCTGCTCTTTCTTCTCCCGCCTTCCCTCCCATGCCTGAGGAAGCCCAGGAAAAGCAGCCGCTCGCCATTAGCGGCTTGGCTCTGCCGCTGGCGCCAGTTCATCTGAGGACAATCGGCCCCCACCTTTTTTCGCATTAAGTCCCATCGACTCAGCAGCAATAGTGAATCCAAAACCGGCAGCAAATCAGCGACTTTGGACTATAGGGATCCTGAAGGGGGGAAAGGAACCCCAAGCCTTCTGCCAACAAGGGAAGCTTGGAGCCCAAGTACCCGAACTCATTTCTCTCTGCTTTTTGACCACTTCTTTCTTGAACGAACTCAAGGTCCCTTTCCCTAGCTAGAAACGGTCAGAGGGGCCCAAAAGAACAACCATGGACTATGGGGGGAGGGAAGATGCCTTTGCCTCGGTGGATCGCCTTCAGGAGGGTTCTGGGAAGGGATCTATGCGAGCAGGGAGGCCTCGAACTCCTAACCTGGGTCTGTGCCAGCTGGGACCTGAAGTTCGCCCAAGGACACTGATCATGGACTCTTCTTACTGTTATTCTCACTGCTCTGAACTCAGCCCCATACAAGCGGGCACAACCAGGATCCCTGCCCTCAGACCTTCTCCCCTGATCACGGACTTTGTAGTTTCCCCAAGGACGTTTCTTCACTTGGACATTTCCTGCTTTCCCCCTTCACATCATGGACCCTCAGTGACTTTGCTACTCCTCTGCACCCCAAGCCCCAAAGGCTCTGCAGTTCCCAAGGACAGTGGGGGACTACAACTCCCAGGAGGAAGGCAGCATTGTGTTGCCTGTTTTTGAGATCATTTCTCTGGGAGCAAGAACTGTATGGGAATGTACTGGGGACAATTGCTGGGGATCTCTGTATTGTCTTGTCTACTTTGTACCCCTCATGTGTTCCCTTTTGTATCAATGTAACTTTAAGTTAAACGCCCTCAGCAGAGTGTTCCAGCGATTAACAGAGCCCAATAACCCACTTTCCCATCCATTTTTGCCTTGCACAAATAATAACCCTGGGGAGGGACGTTGGGTTTCTTCGTGGGGTGAGGCCCACTCTTTATGCCCAAGACTCCCCCACATATGTCCCTGTCATTCTCAGAGCTTGGCCAATGATTAGGGAATATGTCTGGTCATATGAACAGGACCCAAAACATGGCTGATCCATGCGAGCTTCGGACCCTCGCAGCCAGCCCCAATAGCTACCTTTCCGGACCATTTTAACTGAGCAACCATGCTTCCAAACCCTGCCAGGACTCCCTCTGCGGATAGTTCCCCTGGTGAACAAATAATACATTTTTCTGGCCATATGATGCTTTTCACCAATATTGGGGGGGGAGGTCAGGTGTTCTGTGGAACATAGATTCCGCCATTATGGGCCTGGATCCCCCCCGCTCATGTCCCCCTTGGCCTCGGAGCTTGACCCCCAGGACGCATGGGCTCTGGCAAACCCCAAGTCACACAGTCACCCCATAGCTGGACCAGAGTGGGCTTGAACCCCACTTACCGGCTGCAATAAGTTATGCTTTGGCCATTTTGAACTGAGAAACCATGCTCCCGCGAGACTGAAACTCCCAGACAAAGGAGTTTCAGCCAGGACAAAAGACTGCCATTAAGGAATTCAAGACAGACAATAAAACAGGAAGGTGGGCTTCCACATCGGGAGCCCTCCGGCCGTGAGGTATTCAGCCACAAGTTACTTCCTCCACCCAGCCGTTTTCCCTTTGTGTCCTTTCCTGCCTCGCATAGCCGGCCATGATAGGTTCGTTTGAATTCTGGCATGCCTTTTCCCATTGGTTAAAGCGCGCCGGTCTCCTCCTGGCCCAGCTGACTTTGACAGCGCGGCCAATCAGCTGTGGCTACACGTGGGAGGGAAGGGCGCCTGATTCAAATGTAAATGACTGCTTTTCTATATATTGGACTGCTTTCCCATTAAAGACTATGTTTTTGCCTTTGGAATCCTGGTGTGGCATTGCATCCTATTCAGCTGAATTAGATTCTTCTCTCGGTAGTGGCGTTCTTTTGTCTGGGTGAGCATTGATCTGGGTTACTTTGGGATTTGTAGTTCTGGGAAGATCATCCAGATTTGGGCCTCGATCCTCGCCTTTTAGGGGTGGCCTGGGCCCCTGTCCCCTTAAGGGAAGGGCCCTTCTAACCCATATTTCGGTAACAGAATTTGGCTTACCACGAAGGGACTGATTTTTGCTTGAGATCTGTGAAATTCCTCTTCCAAATTATCAAGCCCGAATTCCTCAAGTGGAAAAGCCTTGGGTCAGGGTCCCTGGGAAAAACTGAGGAGCCTGGCCACTCAGGGCTTCTTTCTGCCCACTCAGACTTTTTCTCTTGGGCACTGAACTGGGGCTTTGGCACAAGGGGAACAAAGGAAGTGCCTGGGACTTCCATTAAGGAACCACGCCACCGAGAGAAAAGGGGAAGGGGTAGAAATCCGGAAGTGGGAAAAATAAAAAAGCAAGCCGTCGGTTGTGCATTGCGGTTAGGTTAGGGGTAGCCAGGAGTCTTGGTGACCCAGAGTGGGACCCCAGTGGAACAAAGCCCTAGCCCCATTAGCACGGATACATCTGGCATCCTAGGCGGGTATTGGAGGCAGTCTATCTTTGCGTTTTGCAGTCCGAGGGGGTGACAGAGCAAGGGGCACTAGGCCTTGTTGTGACTTTTGGAAGACTCCCCCCAAAGGAAGGTAGCTTTCCAGTTTGAGGGTGTACGAACTTTGGGAGTAC